>JBAMBO010003846.1:0-380395 GCA_037044535.1 Lordiphosa magnipectinata
ATTTTATTGTTGCCTGCCACCTGCTGAGACGAAGCCCCTTGAGGCTCCTCTGGCTTCTAAGAATTTTTATAGGTTATGGGCCCAGGCCGCTCTTGACAAACTACAGATAAGTATCATTGTATATGTACATTGGATTTTACTACATAAAATGGATAAATCAAAGCGAAATATAAAACCATTTAATGGCGAGAAGTATTCCATATGAAAATTTTGCATAAGAGCCCTGTTAAGTGAAAATAATACAATTAAAGTCATTGATGAAACGTGTGACAAAATTACGGATGAGTGGAAGAAATTAGAGAAAATTGCGAAGAGTGTAATTGTTGAGTATTTGAGCGATTCTTTTCTTGGTTTTGCCACCAGTGAATGCAGTGCTAAAGAAATATTCAATAACTTAGACGCCATTTACTAGAGAAAAAGTCTGGCGTCGCAATTGTCTGTCCGCAAACAATTATTGTCTTTAAAATTGAAAGGTGACACATTGTTATTGAATCATTTCAATACTTTTGACGATTTGATTTCTAAATTGATAGCTGCTGGCGCTAAGTTGGAAGAACTTGACAAAGTCAGCCATTTGCTTTTGTCTCTCCCATCTTCTTATGATGGCGTCGTTACCGCCATTGAAACTTTAGCAGAAAATAATTTGACATTGGCTTTTATTAAAAACAGACTGCTAGATCACGAGATTAAAATAAAACAAGCAAGCAAAGATACCAGCTTAAAAGTATTACAGGCAGTAAATTAAGAAAACAAAGCGTACAATTTCCCAAATAAAAATTCAAAATTCCAAAATAAAACAAAATTTAAACCAAAGAATAAATTCAACAAAGGCTGGCCATTTAAAGAAGGATTGTTTCATATACAAAAGAGAGAGTCAGAGAGAGAAAAATAATAATCACGAAAAACAAGCGCAAATGGCGACAGGCCAAACTGAAGAAGTTCGATCAAGTTTTGCGTTTATGTTGAAGCGTGCAACTGATAGAGATGATAAAATCTCTTTTCTCTTGGATTCTGGTGCATCCGATCATTTGTTAAATAATGAAAATATTTTATCAAACGTCACTATATTGGAATCACCAATTAACATTGCTGTAGCAAAATCTGATGAGTTTATTTTCGCAACAAAAAGAGGCACGATAGACTTGTGCAGTGATTCACAAGTCAATATTCGTTTACAAGATGTGCTTCTGTCCTGAAGTTTCACAAAATCTAATATCTGTAAAGAAAATGCAGGATGCTGGATTTACTATTGTGTTTCATCCAGGTGTTAATGTGAGTAAAAATAAAATAAATATAATGAATGGACAATATTTTGATAATGTTCCTTCTGTAAGATTCACAATACCTAAGAAGGCATATGCATCAAATACAAATAAATTAAATTATAATATATGGCATGAGCGGTTGGGGCACATAAGCAAAGGGAAATTCTTAGAAATAAAATCAAGAAACATGTTTGATGATATTGAAATTTTAAAAAGTATTGAGCCCAGTGATGAGTTATATGAAACCTGTATAAAGGGAAAACAAGCTAGAGTTCCTTTTGAAAAATTCAAAAATAAAAATCATATCGATAGGCCATTGTTCGTTATACACTCCGATGCTTGTGGTCCGATATCACCAGCAACTATAGACGGAAAAAATTACTATGTGGTTTTCATTGACCAGTATACACATTACTGTGTTACATATTTGTTGACTTATAAGTCTGAAGTTTTTGGTGTCTTCAAGGATTTTATGGCGAAAAGCGAAGCACACTTTAATTTGAAAGTTGTAAATCCTTATATTGATAATGGCAGGGAATATATATGAAATGCGAGAGTTTTGTGTTGATAAAGGCATCAGCTACCATTTAACAGTTCCACACACTCCTCAGTTAAATGGTGTATCCGAAAGGATGATAAGGGCTATAACTGAAAAAGCTCGTGCTTTGGTTATCGGGGAAAGTTACAGAAATGTTTCTGGGGTGAAGCTGTATTGACAGCCACATTTTTGATAAATAGAAGCCCAAGTAATGCATTGAAAGAATGCATGAAAACCCCATATGAAATGTGGCACAATAAAAGGCCATGTTTAAAATACTTAAAGGTATTTGGTTCGACTGTATACGTTCATATTAAAATGAGAAAGAGAAAATTTGATGAAAAATCATGGAAAGGTATATTAGTCGGTTATGAACCAAATGGTTATAGAGTGTGGAATGTGGAAACTGAGAAACTTGCAGTTGCAAGGGATGTTGTTGTTGATGAAACAAACATGGTTAAATCTAGACCTGTGGTTGAAGAGAACATTGATTTTCAAAATGAAAATGATGAAAGTTTCCATACAGAAGAAATTGAACTGGAAAAGGAAAATGTTCTTGGAATTCATGCAAATGAATATGAAAAAGAGAAATCTGATCTGTTGTCAGATAAACAGCCTAGTGGTGTGATAGCAGAAGAAGAGAATGCCGATCCAGAAATGTCTGGTGAAATTATATCTATTGATATAACAGAACACAATGAAAATTTGAATTCGCTGATAAATATTAGAAAGAGTGAGAGGTTGAAGGAAAAACCGAAGTTATCCTATTTGGATTTGATAAATAATTGTGTAATGAATGCTCATTCTTTAATAGATTCTATTCCGAAAACATTTGATGAAGTCAAAGAGAGGAATGATAAAGCGTATTGGGAGCAAGCTATTAGAGAGGAACTTAATTCGCATTCATTAAATTAAACTTGGTCGCTTGTAAAAATGCCTAAAGATAAGAATATTGTAGATTGTAAATGGGTATTTACAATTAAACAAAATGAATTTGGAAGGCCGATAAAATATAAAGCAAGACTTGTTGCGCGAGGATTCACGCAAGAATACCTCATCGACTATGATGAAACTTTTGCTCCAGTAGCCAGAATTTCAAGTTTCAGACTGATTATGTCACTTTCTAACCAGTATGACCTTGAAGTACATCATATGGATGTAAAAACAGCATTTCTAAATGGTATTTTAAAAGAAGAAATATACATGAAAATACCTGAAGGTCTAGTTAGTGAAAATAGTCAAGTATGTAAATTGCATAAAGCAATTTATGGCTTAAAGCAAGCTGCTAGATGTTGGTTCGATATGTTCGAACAAGCGTTAAAAGAAATTGGCTTTATAAATTCACCTGTGGATCGTTGTATATACATTCTTGATAAAGGAGATAATTCTTTGAATATATATGTCTTATTGTATGTAGATGATTTAGTAATATCTACAAAAAGTATTCAAACAATGAATCATTTTAAATCTTATTTAATGAATAAGTTTAGAATGACTGATCTGAAAGAAATTAAATTTTTTCTTGGAATTAAGATTGACAGAACTGATGGTCAGGTACATTTAAGCCAAACTGCTTACATTAAAAACGTTTTATTGAAATTCAAAATGGTAGAGTGCAATCCTGTTAAGTTTCCTCTTCCAAGTAAATTGAATCATATTGCGTTAAGCTCAGATGATAAATGTGACGCACCGTGTCGCAATCTAATAGGATGCTTAATGTACATTATGCTTTGTACAAGACCAGATCTTAGCGCACCTATTAATTTATTAAGTCGATATTGCGAAAAGAATAATAATGAGCTTTGGCAATGTTTAAAAAGAATTTTGAGATACCTAAAGGGTTCTCTTGAACTGAAATTAACTTTTCAGAAAAATATTCAATATAATGAACTATTTATTGGATATGTAGATTTAGATTGGGGAGGAAGTGAGAGTGACAGGAAAAGTACTACAGGATATCTATTCAAAATGTTTGAATCCAACTTATTTTGTTGGAATACAAGGAAGCAGAATTCTGTAGCTGCTTCTTCAACTGAGGCAGAATATATGGCTTTATTTGAAGCAGTTCGGGAAGCAATCTGGTTGAAATCGTTACTGAAAAGTTTAAAAATTGAAATAAAGCATCCAATTACAATTTATGAAGATAATCAGGGATGTATTAGTATTGCCAATAACCCCTCATGTCATAAACGTTCAAAGCACATAGATATAAAATCCCACTTTTCAAGAGAGCAAGTTGAAAAGAAACTAATTAAGCTTGAATATATTCCCACAGATAAACAAATTGCAGACATCCTAACTAAGACACTTCCAGCACCACGATTTATTGAGCTGCGACCTACGACTTACTGAGCAAAGAAGTTACATGGATCTCTTCGAATTATATAGAGACTGCATTAATTTAACTTTTCTTTAAACCTACTTACTTAAGATAATAATTAATGGATACATTTAAAATTTAATTCACCTTGATTACTTTAATATTGTTAAATTTTGAATTTGCTAATTTTATTTTACCTAGTCTGATTGGGTTTTAATGGGTTTTCCCAATCCTTGCAACAAATGTTGGACTAGAATTGTAAGCTCCCATAGATAGCCCTTCTTGTCACAATGAAATTAAATTATAATAAGATGAGTCAAGATATATGTATAATGTAATAGATATATAATGCTTTTGAGGAGGTGTGTTGAAAATTATCACCTATTTCATTTCCACGTTCCTACTGTTGTGCATGAATACCTCTAATATGGCAAAAGCATTTTATATACATGGAAGCGTTAGCCCATTTTGTAGTATGACCAAATATCGCTGTTTCCGTTTTACTGACTCCTTCTTCTCTTGTATTGTGTTGGTGTGGCAAGAAGTTGTGCTCCGAAAAGAATATTAAATATAAAAGAAATATAAATTTAAAGTGACTTTTTATTGGGATGCTGTTGTGAAATACATTAGTGGAAGTTGCTGCTATTTGGATAAAGACGATTGATTGATTGTTGCTGCTGATTTTATTGTTGCCTGCCACCTGCTGAGACGAAGCCTCTTGAGACTCCTCTGGCTTCTAAAAATTTTTATAAAGAAAAATAAATTTTATATGTACGACTGCCGATATCTGGAGTTTCAATCACAAAAGTTACTTTCGTGTTACCGGCCACTATATATAAACAGCAATCTACATCGTCACTCTCGTGCTCACATATAAGCGTGTGCGATTTTCTCACACACATGAAATAGTTGCTACTATATTAGCTGAAGCTCATAGCAAATACCGAACTATAGGTATCCAAATTTAAAACGATTTTCTTTTTTTGAAAACTTGACTTCAAGCGAGGCTAAGACCTTTGCTTTAAATTGAAGTGCATTACAAAATAGTAAAAAGTTTAAAAGATTGGCATGTTAAAAAATTTCGGAAAATTTGGAAACTGATGTCAATGAGAGTTCAAATACAAAGGATTCTTAAAACTTTTACCAGTAACTTATACTTTACCAGTAATGGAAGATTGGATGAAACTGAGGATTGTTATGAAAATTATAATATTGAATTGGAAGTCTTAACTTATCTTGCCGATTATAGCAATATGGTATATGAGAAACATTTTAATAATATAACATCATATGACATTAAAATGTTCCAATTTTAAACCTTATATTTGGATTTAAGCCCGTATAGTTAATATTTATTACTAATATAAATTGATGAACCATGGTTCTTAATTTAAAAGTACCTGTTGTGTACCTTTACCTTTACCTACACACAAAACAATCTGGTGGGTAAAATAAACTAACGCTGACAGTAACTTTTTTCGAAATTTTTTATGCATGAGGTTTTGTTGTTGCTTGGTAACTGTGCTAACAGTAAAATCTACAGAAGAAATTGTAAAGTTCACGTATTTACTTTAGCTCGTATTTTGTTGTTGCATTTAACAACTGTACGCTGAGTAAATTCAACAACAAATATTTTTTCACATATTTTGTTGTTTTAATAAGTTACTGCTAACTACAGTAACTTTACAATAGAAATAGTTACTCTGACGTGATTTTTTCATCTCATACTTGGTTTTTGCAGCAATTTACTGTACCCACAAGTAAATCTTACAGCACAAATAGTATAACTTTTTCAATGAATTTTGTTGCTTCACGGATTAACTCTACCGACAGTAAATCTAACCGCGAAAATTGTTGATTGAGAAAATTTCAGTTTGGCCCTTATATTTATATTGTACTTTCACTGAATTTGAACTTGAGAATTACTAGTGGTCTCATTTATGCGACATTTAAGAAATTTTTCGTGCATGTGGTTAGGCAGATTCAATACAAGTAATATGTTAGACGCGTTTCTATTAACGCGCGCCGTAGCGTAACTGGTAAAGACGTCCGCCCAATCGTGTTCAGTCCAAGGGCCCACAGTTCGAATCCCCCCCCAAGTAAGGAAAAAATTTTCAAATAAAATAAAATGTGTTTAATTCAAACAATTGGTTTCAGAACCAAAATTGGTGGGTGGGGGGTATTAAGGTTGCTTTCTTCTGGTCTGGGATGATGATGAGCTCAAGTAGATTGGCAACTTGTGACAGCGAAAATAGTATCCAATCCTACTTTTCTTCAGTTGAGTAACAGCTGCTAAATTCCTATTTTTATGGTAAAATTACTGTACACACAGTAAGAAAATTTACTTACTGTACGCATCCGTTAATATTACTAATTTTGTGGGTTGGCGCATTTCTAAACGATATTTTCAGTTAGATTTACTATTGCAATAGTTCTCTTTGCGTAAAGGCTTACGTGATAGTTACTGTCAAATTTTGTGAATTTTACCGACTTTTTGGGTTGGCGCATTTCTAACCCAAAATATCGGTTAAATTTAACCACAGATTTTTTTGTGTGTAGGTACTGGAAATTCCGAATACCTTTTACCTTCCTAGGTATATTTTTTGACATTTACCTTGTACCTTACCTAGGTAAGAAAATTGGGTACCTTTCCAATCACTGGTAACGACAGGTAACGTATCGTCAGATACTTATGCAAAAAAAAAAAATTGAGAAAATTTTTTAAAATAAACTTACCTGGAAAATAAACTTGTATTATTTGTATTATAACAAAAAGCTTTGCCGAATTCGCGGAATTTAGCAATTTTCTAAAACAAGTCAAAACATTAACATTTTTGAGCGACTTGCCCCTCGAAATTAAGGCCCTCTTTTGGTCTAGGCGGCTGAATTTTACATGTTTTTTAAAAACTTGTGGAAACAAATCGGGAAAAGATTTTGTAATTCTGGTTTTTGTATTTAGTTGCACAATTCATTAAAAAAATACAAAATAAAAAATTTGCGAATGCGAGGGGTTTTAAAAAAGATCTCGACCTTAAAAGTAGGGTCTTCTAAAAAAAGGTGTGTTGATGGTTCGCAGCTTTCCGGGAGTCACTATTATCTCAAAGCAAAACGGGAAATTGGTTAGTATGAATGCTTTTATGGCCCTTAGCAGAATTATAATAAAAAAGTTGAATCCAAAAAATGGCGGACATTTAAAAATGAGAAATCGATTTTTTAAAATTTTTTCTGCAATAATTAGGAAAATAATTATTTTTTTCAACGACCGAGGTACGGGCCATAGCCCTACATCATCAAAATCGGCAAAATCATTCAGCAGCTGCGAACCATTTTGAAAAACGAGAAAAACGCGTTTAAAGTTTCGACTACTGTTTTCGATAAAATAGAAATTATTTTTAATAGATTTCAAACATGGATGCATGCAAATGCATGAATTGGGTTAGCTTTCACCGAAAAAAAGTTATCAAAATCGGTTCAACAGTTCTCGAGATATATCGGTCAAAGTGCGTCAAGACATAGTTAAAATAAATCTCAATGTAAAATTTGTTTTCACATTTTTATAGCTTGTTTTTGATAAAAGAAAAAATATTGCGTTTTTAAAGTTGCGAGAGTCGATGAAAATAAAAAATTAATTTTTTTATTGATGTAAAACGTATTGTCGGATCTGCTTGAAAGTCTTACATGATATATTTAAGACCCTAATATAACTTTTAAGCAAATGCAAAAAAAATAGAAAAAAAATTTTCTAGACCAGAAGATAGCTTTAAGGTAAATGTCTTAAACATGTCCCTTTTCTCAGCAAATTTAAGAAGAGTTTCCTTCGATGGACCGCGAATTATGTAAAACATCCCGCCGGCCTATTCATATATACCTATTTCGAATATATAACCAAACTCCGATTTCACAAGTGATTCCCGAAGCGAAGACTTCATACATAAAATTGTTCAATGCATGTTTTCAATGAAGGTTAAATTTTAAAAGTAGAATTGATAAAAAAGCGCCGCAGACAAAACTTTTTCTTCTAAATCGCACGATTTAATAAAAAATAGCCGTGTTCACCAGCACAATTCGATGACACAAAATCGATGGATCTATTTCGATTGTTGTGGTGACCGAATGTGATGTGCAAGCATGATGGCTGGTTTGGATGGATGAAAAAATCAGAAAAATTCAAGCTGTCATTTAAACTGAAAACGATAACTGTCTCGCATACCATTTCTTACTAAATTGGCATAACCAATCAACTTTATTTGATGTTTAATGTCGGATGTGTGCTGTTAAACATGGCCAATCTAACAATAACACATGGCAACATGAAAAAATCATCACAAACGCCATCAACATTTTCATAGTATTTGTTGTCCTGATTCCAAATATGTTATCAGTTTTCAGTGAATTTTGCATATCTGTAGACATTTTGAATTAAGTAAGTAAAATTGGCTCAAACAGCACCTCCAGGAGGGCCAGGGCCAAGCTTCTCTCAATCTCTTGGCGTGCGTGCTTATAATTTTTCGCTCTAGAGAAAGGGTCCTACAGTTTAACGCTGAATCGGAACGGCAATAGTTAGAGAATTTTTGCTTTTTCATGGCTATTTACTTCACAGCTGGCGCCAGTAGCTGGTGAAGGTGACCGGGTGTGTAAAAGCTTTTTTCTAAAGAAAGAAAAAACTTTTTCTGTTAGATGGTCCGAGGCGGGATCGAACCCACAACCTCCCGCACCAGCAGCCACACATACAACTGGCACCCCTCACCCGGCGACATTTTGAATTATGTGGCCGATATACACGCAAGACTTGGTCTGCTTAACACTTAAAGCCGTACTCAATACATCAACGCTTCGTACAAAAAATGTTTCACCTTCTTAACATCGCCCATAACCGCACAAGCACTCAAAGCTAAAATCTAAACTTTTTCAGATAAAATGTTCACCTTAAATATATTCTAAAAATGTAATCTTCAATTAAAGCAATTTATTATTTTGCTTAAAGCTGAAGTATATTATATTTTCTAATTTTTGTTTTTGTGATATTTATGTACCTACTAAAATGGTAAAGTTATAAATAGCTAAATAAGTACGAGTTAGTTTTTCACTCAAATTCGTTAACATCGAAAAAACCATGGATTTTGTTGCCTTGTGTAATAGATTTTTTGTCATCGATTTGTGTTAGTGAACGCGCTTCAT
Source organism: Lordiphosa magnipectinata (assembly GCA_037044535.1). NCBI lineage: Eukaryota > Metazoa > Arthropoda > Insecta > Diptera > Drosophilidae > Lordiphosa > Lordiphosa magnipectinata. The sequence continues at coordinate 9,302 of JBAMBO010003846.1, forward strand.
GTATTGTGATGTGCAATCAGCACAATTCGATGATGACTTGTTTTTGTGATTTTTAAGGATGAAAAAATCAGAAAAATTCAATCTGTCATTTAAAATGAAGTACGCTGGTGAACACGGCCAATGTCTACAGCGAGTGTGAAAAAGAGTTTAAAAGTATCTCCACAGTCCGTTCAAATAAAAAACATTGAAAAACTACTGGATGTGAAGGGTAAGTTGCAATATTTTGGTTGCAACTGTGACATAATTTCGAATCAAGACACGTCTAAGTGGTTCACTTAGACCATATAGATCACTTTGTATGTCGCTATGGGTCCGCTTTCTGAACCTGAAATTGCTAATCAGTTAAAATGTAGGGGTAAGTCACTCAAAAAATGTAATTTCTTATTTATTTGACATTTGACGAAAAGCATATGGGCATTTCCATTCTGTCGAACGGGACTATCAAACACATTTAAAGTAAATAAAGGTCTAAATAGGCTTAAATTGTAACTTTTAATGAGCCCTATTATTGGTGATTACTAAATATTTCTACACAACTGTGGGAAATAAGACGGTTTCGGGAATTATTTTTCTAGATGGATAATGAAGAGTTTACGTGCAGAAATTAATACTTTATTGAGTTACTAAGTTTTCTTTTTGGCCATACAAATATATGATCGATCTCATATTCTTCGCTGAAGACAATTTTTCGACAAAAAAGTGGATCTTCATTAAAATTTTCTAAAGACCGTTCAGCAAACAAACGACGTTGAGGAAAGTAAGCCGGCTTCAGTTTTTGCACCAGCTATATTTTGTATGGTTTCATATCTAGGCCCTTAAGTAAAATCTTCCAGGTGATTGAATAACACAAGACCAATTGTTGAGAACGGCGACGAATTGACATATCGAGATCTTCATTGACACTGGCCGATACAGCAGCAATATTCTTCTCGGTACGCACTCTCCGCACACGGGACGGTGAATTAAGGTCCAATAAAGTGAATCTGGTGTAAAAACACTATCACTTTCTCTATTTTCATGGGGAAACAATTAAGTTGAACTAATGTAAGCCAATCTTACATTTATTCATACTAAGCTCAATTTTTCTCATTTGGACATAATATTGCACTTTTTATACACTTGTAGAGCTTATATTAAAATTGTCCAGATGTTTATAAGTTACAAATTGTAACGCATTGAAGGAAGTATCTCCGACCACATAAAATATATATATTCTTGATCAGCATGACGACCTGAGTTGATATAGCCATGTCCTTCTGTCCGTCGGTCTATTTCTATGCTATCTCTTTTAAAACTGACGAAAGTTTTAAAAGATAGCTTAAGCAGCGAGACTTGCACTAGTATCGAATGGCAAGAGAAATTTATTTTTGCATTTCAAAGTTAACGCAATTATCGCTGGTAATCTAAGAAGACAAAATCTTGTTCAAGCTCTTAAAGTCAATTTTCTATTACCACTAAATATCCCAGATGCGTAGGCTTCCTGCGAGTGAAGACGAATTTTTTGGCATTTCCTTTTTATTTTAGTGTTAAAATAATTTTAAAAAGTGTCTTTCAAATATGTTGGCTTATATTTCAGAATTAAATTACAGTTTCGACCATTTTCAGTAGTGAATGTGAATTTAAGTTGGTTTGAAATTATGCCAAATATTTTCTAATTAAATTATAAATACTATACAAAAGCACAACCCAAGGTGTATACATGAAATCTACTTCTATATTTACCCCAATTATAATTTTAAAAAATTCTATGCAACTTCCCATTACAACTAAATCTACACTAATTTATAATCTATGTAAAGTCTACTACTGTTTGCCAGCTTCATTGTTTGCCGCGCCATCCTCATTCGACACATAGGTGGCATCTAGAAATAAGTTCCGATCTGCTTTATTTGACTGCAAAATGGAGAAAATTTGATTAGGATCACAAAATGGAAAGGTTATCCTCTTAACCAACCTCTCGATACTTTTGCAAGTAAATGGACAGAGGTTCCACATAGTTGTCAAATCCCAGATTACTAAAGGCCACCAGCAAATCATCGCCGTTGACGGTTTTTCGATTCTCGGCCACACTTCTCTCGATTGCCTCGCTGCTGATGAAGGAGATAAACTCGGAGACGCATTCCTGTATGCATTCTCTGGCATCTTTGGCTATTTTTCCATTTTGCGGCACGGGAACTTTCATGATTTTTATGATATTGCAAATGGGCAGAAATCGATCCTGTTCACGCAGCATGCTCCCCAAATCCTGTTTGTCAGATTCGTCTGCAAGGGGGAGATAATGAAATGCTTTGCACCGAATTTGTTAAATATTATTGGAAGCTTACCACCCGAGGCCTCATCCTCCTCCTTGACTAATAAATCATTAAAGTATTGTTGGGAGTCCTCGCTGTTGCTCATCTTTTATTATTTTTGTTTATAATATTTTCCCTGTGATTTAGTGTGGCCGCATCAGAAGTAGGTGTATAATACCAAGAATGGAAAATTATCGTTATTAGAGATGGTATATTCATATCACATGAATTGTTCTCTGATGTTCCGATTAGTGTGACCAGACTTTGAAAAACTATATTTATAAAGACAACCGTTAAAGCAACCGTCGTCAAACAAGAATTCAGTTGCCCCCTAACTAGGCGACCATTGCTCACGAACATTATTTGCTAAAAAAAATCTCAACGAGTAAACATGAAAATATGGCAGCGAAAACTAACACAATCATGGCCTCGATGGCGATCCAAATTAGCTTAAAGCAATATTTGATCATTTTAGGGGCATTTAATAAATTCCAGCAACAATTCATTGCTCATTTGGGCACGTGTTCAAACTAAAAATATTTTTGACAAATGATTTTCGTGCAGTCGTTCCCATTCCACGAACACACGCAAGATAGAAACATTTCTATTGTTGTCGAATACAAAAACCTGTCACGAACATCTCCACTAACGACGAACATTTCTTCGAACAGAAAAAATTCGTGTGTGGATTTGCTGCTTAAAGCTGCCATTACACTTTTCATATATCTCTAGATCAAGGGTGGGCATGACATTTAAGTTGGGGAGCAGCACATCAACAAAAACAGAAAAAACAACCGTTATCAGCGAGTCTCGATCGCCCAAAATGCAGCTGTTGCGCCGTCTGAGTGCGCGTCTTGTAGGCTCCTCGCTCCGAATTGCATTGACTTTATTGAAGCGAGCTTATTGCGACGCAGTTCATTATGAGGCTGACTGGCGCCAATTGTCGAAAAAATAATCTCGGAGCAATAAGAGCAAGGGCTTGCCCACCGCTGCTCTAAATAGTCGGTTGTCTAAATTCTCTAAAGAGAAACTCTTATCAAATAGAACCTGCCCTATTTCATCAAAGAAGACAACATTTTTTAAATATTTAGAGATATTTGATTTGCTATTACACTATCGTCAGAGAGCCTCTTTAGAGATATACGACAAGTGTAAGGGCAGCTTAAGCCTTCAGTAGATTTTTTTTTTCATAGAATATCTTTTAAAGCAGCTTCTGGTAATGTAAACTTATCCAATCCTTCCTCATCTTAAAAAATCCCATTTTGAATTCATTAAAAAAATACACTGTAATGCTGTACCGTAGCCCATAACATTAAAAATGGACGGAGAGGAAAGGGTCCAGTTACATGAACCATAATAGATTTACATGCATTGTCAACGTCATCGTCGGCGTCGCCGCTGTTATCAACATTTCCTGCCAACAAGAAACGCAAACAGAAGAACAGAATCGATTTTCGGCCTTTAAAATAGTTTTGTTGCCTACTTTCCCTCATTGAGAGCATTAAAAATGGGTAAAAGGGAATGTATGTAACAGCCAGAAGGAAGCATCTCCGACTCTATAAAGTATATATATTCTTGATCAGCACCAACAGCCGAGTCGATTTAGCCATCTCCGTCTGTATGAACGCGTCGATCTCAGAGACTATAAGAGATAGAGCCACAAATTTATGAATATAATATGTATATACCGTACCCAGATCAAGTTTGTTTCAGGTTTGGAAAATTCCACCTCCTTCTTTTAACCGCGAAGCCTTTTAAGCTTGATCCTAGTGACTTAATATATATTAAGTTAGGCCTAATATCCATCTATTCTGAAAACCATAATAGCATCCGAGCAAAACCACTGAAGTAATGCAGGTGCGCCGACCAATTTTTTTGAAAATATATATATTTTTTTAAATGAAAATCAGGCCTATCAAAAACAGTAAATTCAAAATTATGAGAAGCCTGTTAAGCCACTCGAAAATATATTCAGTCGAAGAAGTTAACTAAATATTAACTTAAGAAAGCAAAGCCATAGAAACTACTTATATTACTTGGTACAGGGTATTTTGCAGTCGGTGCAATCGACTGCAGCTCTCTTACTTGTTTATACTGAAATTCTTAGGGAGCGCGCACGCATACGGCTGAGAGATGAACTGGCGGCTGACCATAATATTTTAGTACGTCAGAACGGCGAAATAAACAAGCATGCTTGATTGATTCCGCAATGCTGAGCTTACAGTTGAATTTTAAAGATCTAACTATTGCTTGTTGTGCATACTTGCATGCGGAGGGTGTAATTTTTTGTCAGCTTTAATTTCTGCCGTCAGCTTTCAGCAGCATGTGTGCGCGCGACCTTAAAAAGGAAAAGCTTCACTGTCAACTAGTGTTAGTTTGATTTAAAAATTATTTATAAAGTTTGTATATTTAGCTTTCTGCTGATGATCTTGGATAATTTCAATGTTATAATTCTTCAGCTCAGCAGTTATTGTTATAAGATGCTCTATCATATTTTATCAAAGTCGGATAACTAAACAGTATATGACTCATTGGAATAATCGTTTTGAGAGTTTGGAACGACGCACGCGTGACCCATCATGAAATTGTTCTAGTATAATCACCCGAAATTGTATAATTTGAACGGAAATTTTTTGCTGATTTTCTTAAACAAGCATTTTAGCATTCATCTTCATCTCACTTACTTTACTAACTTTTATTATAATTTTTAAAAATGTTCTTCGTTATTAATCGAACAAGGTCCATCACCAAAGCATCGCAACGATATATCACTGGCGTCTCACATCGCTAGCTGAATGCATTCAATCGATAAGCCTTACATTAGTGATGGACACTTTCTTAAAATTGTTCGTTCAACAGGAAATCAGAATGTGTGACTGACGAAACATACCAAAACAACAACACATCGCAATGTCGGCGGTGCAGGCTTAGCTTTACGGTCGTTATCCAGAAAAACGTACACTACTACCTTATATACAGTGCTGATGTTGCGAGTTTACTGTTATGCTTGAAAATTGATCGAAATCGATCGATGTATATCGATAACGAGCCTGAGTATCCCTTTCTCTCTCTTACCCTGTTTCATTTATAACATTCTATTTGATAAACATCCACACATATCCACCACCCTTCGATTGCCTCCACGTGGATTAGGGCCCAGTTTGGGTTAAAATGGATATATATGAACCCGAGATCAAGTTGGAGATGGATGAGGAGGAGTTTGCCCAAGGAGGTCTCAATATCGAGGAATTTAATAGCGGTAAAAGAACTGTCAAAGCATTGTATTGCTCTGAGCATGTGTGTGTTTTTGCGCTGTGTAAATGCGTGCGTTTGCGTGTGTGTGTGATGCTATTTTATTGCGCACTCTACCGTTAGTTTTTTTTTGTATTTCACAAATTCTTTTATTGTTGTTTTAGTGCAAGTCCTGGAAGAGGGCTCAAATATTATAACGGTACCAGTCAACGAACACACTTCTGAGGATGAACGAAAGTTCATTGAAAGCTTGGCCAGCCTCGATCCTCAGGCAAGTGATGAATAAGCAAAAAAAAAATATATAAAGAAAAGCTACACAAGCTACCCATTACACCGCATGCAATGAAATTAATTTAATTTGTTTTGTATTTGCAGTTATTTGCTCAGCCAAAGACAATGCCAAGCGTCGCCAATCCAAAATCAATTGAATGCAAATTTTGCAAATTTTGGTTTAGCACCCGAGTGGAATTCTTCACGCATTTGCTGCAACACAAATTGAATCGCCATTTTTGTCGTCTGGGGTGTGGACTATGGTGTGATTCGTTGGAGCAAGTTCTGGAGCATGAATATCGTGTGCATTCGAATGGATTGAATAAATTCTGCTGCCGGGTAAGATCTGCATGCGAAAATAAAACTTTATTCAAGACATTGTGAACCATTGGAGGAGAAGTTCTGTTATACTACGGGTGTACTCTGTGTTAAATGAAGCCACTTATGAGAAGTTTAATACTTTCCTTGTACATTGGACAGTGGTCAGAATGCCCGAAAATGTGGCATAAAGTCCTAATTTTCAAGGTTTCATATCTCAAAATCGCATTGATTTAATAGTTGTACACTCACAAGATAAGAAAAAACTGTATTCAAAAAAGTTTTAAGGTCGTCGCTTAAATTTTGGCGCGCAGTCAAAAACTACGATTATACGCACGTCTTACTTGCACGTAACAATTTTGTGAGTGACAAATTATTGCGTATAAACGCCGAGTTAATTCGTTATTCGCAAATAACTAAGTCACGAAAACAATTACTGATTATTTTTTATACCCTTGCAAAGGGTATTATAATTTTGCCCAGAAGTTTGCAACGCATAGAAATATTCATTTCCGACCCCATAAACTATATATATTCTTGATCAGGGCGACGAGCTGAGTCGATTTAGCTTTGTCCGTCGGTCTGTCTGTCTGTTTCTACGCAAACTAGTCCCTCAGTTTTAAAGCTATCGAGCTGAAACTTTGCACAGTCTTCTTTTTATTGCACGCTGCTAATATCGGATCGGATGACTATATCTTATAGCTGCCATAGGAACTATCGGTCGAAAAATGGGTCTTAGTGAGAAAAACTTTTTTGTTTTCATTGTTATCATCCTTAAATTCTGCCATTATTAATATTATATGCTTTCAAACAGATTTGCAAATTTTGGTCAACATCGGATGACAATATCTTATAGCTGCCATGGGAACCATCGGTCGGAAAATGTGTCTTAGTGAGAAAAACTTTTTTGTTTTCAATTTTAGCGTCCTCAAGCTCAGCAATTATTAATAATAAGCGCTTTCAAACAGATTTGCAAATTTTGGTCAAAATCGGATGACTATATCATATAGCTCCCATAGGACCGATCGGTCGGAAATGGGTCTTAGTGAGAAAAACTTTTTTGTTTTAATGTTAGTTTCCTTAAACTCGCTGATTACTTTTTTTATATGTTTTCAGATAGATTGACATTTCAAAAACAGCATTTGCAAGAGTATAAAAACTTCGGCACAGACGAAGTTAGCTTGGCCTTCTCTTTTTTGGCTTTAATCAACGCAGGGTTGATAGTTTGTTGGTCGCATCTTTAGTAGCGCATTGACCATAATCAATTATCCAGTGTAACACCACTCCAGTGGTCTATGACCAGTTCCTTAACCTAAGATGGCGGTAGAAGCACGTGCCTTGACAAATTCGCGTGGAGTTGTCACTTCGTCTACGTGTGCAATGCCGAAGCCTTCCAGAGCAACTGCAATTACTGATTAGTAGACTTATTTGCAGAGTGCTAGGCGTTGCCATTTTTATATCCTTGCAAAGGGTATTATAATTTTGCCCAGAACTTTGCAACGCATAGAAATATTCATTTCCGACCCCATAAACTATATATATTCTTGATCAGAGCGACGAGCTGAGTCGATTGAGCTTTGTCCGTCCGTCTGTCTGTCCGTCTGTCTGTCTGTCTGTCTGTCTGTCCGTCTGTTTCTACGCAAACTAGTCTCTCAGTTTTAAAGCTATCGAGCTGAAATTTTGCACAGAGTCTTCTTTTTACTGCACGCTGCTAATATGTCGGAACCGACCGGATCGGATGACTATATCTTATAGCTGCCATAGGAACCATCGGTCAAAAAATGGGTCTTAGTGAGAAAAACTTTTTTCTTTTCAATGTTAGCGGCCTTAAACTCGGCCATTATTGATATTATATGCTATCAAACAGATTTGCAAATTTTGGTCAAAATCGGATGACCATATCTTATAGCTGTCATAGGAATCAGCGGTCGGAAAATGGGTCTAAGTAAGAAAAACTTTTTTGTTTTCAATGCTAGCGTCATAAAACTCAGCCATAATTAATATTATATGTTTTCAAACAGATTTGCAAATTTTGGTCGAAATCGGATGACTATAACATATAGCTGCCATAGGACCGATCGGTCGAAAAATGGGTCTTAGTGAAAAAAAACTTTTTTGTTTTCAAGTAAATCGTTCTTAAAGTCGGTGATTCTTAATATTAAACGCTTTCAAACTAATTTGAAAAAGTTGATCGACATCGGGTGACTATATCTTATGGTTGCTATAGGACCGATCGGTCGGAAAATGTGTCTTAGTGAGAAAAACTTTTCTGTTTTAAATTTTATCTTTCTTCAACTCCGCGATTGCTAATTTGATATGTTTTCAAAAAGATTCGCGAAATTTGGTCGAAAGCAGATGTTTGTCTGTCGGAAAATGGGTTTTAGTTAAAAATTTTTTAGATTTTTATATAATCGTTCTTAAACTCTGACATTTCAAAAACAGCATTCGCAAGGGTATAAAAACTTTAGCACAGACGAAGTTAGCTTGGCCTTCTCGTTTTTTAGTAATTCATATCGAATGAGAAAGGGAAAATGGTTGAGATTAAAACTGAAAACAATCGTTGCGATAGGACCAAGTCCGAGACTAAGGAACTTCTTGGAAAATAAGGTCATGGAACTGCTTGATGGCAATCAGGCAGTACTAAAAAATACATTTACTTACGTATGGTATTAAGCGTACAAACAGTGAATAAGTTATTTACCAATTACCAAACGAATTTCGGTTTTGGTCAATTCATTTATATTGTCCTTAAGCTTTTTAACCGTATAGGAAACGGACAAGCAACGGTTGCAACCTATGCAACATTTTTTTCCTCGGCTTTTTGTCATCCGATCTTGATAAAAATTTCTGGGATTATAGATATTGCGAATATAAATGTACGTTTTAAATTTGAGACCGATATCTGGTAGTTTATTTTTATTGTGGGGGCGGGGGTGGGCGTGGCAAAAATTTGAAATAAACTTGATCTGCGTGCAGACAATAGGAGTCTACATTTCAAATTTGGTTGCTCTAGCTCTTGTAGTCTCTGAGATCTAGGTACACAGACAGACGAACGGAAGGACAGACGGACATGGCTATATCGACTCGGCTGTTGATGCTGATCAAGAATATATATACTTTATATGGTCGGAAATGATTCCTTTTGCCTGTTACATACATTTGCATGACTTTAGTATACCCTTTTACTCTACGTGTAACGGGTGTAAAAATAATTTTTTGCACATTTTCCATATTAATTCTAAATAATTCAAATAAATTGTTTGAGCTTTAATCTATTGCGACTCGTACAGTTTATTGCTGTTTTTTCTTCTTTACAAAAGTAGAAGTGAAGAAATTTTGCCAAATCAGCCGAATGGATTTAGGTTAACAGCTAAAGCTCACTCTAAAAGCTCCTTGCATCTTGGTTACGCTAATTTTTAAAACAATTTTGCATTCATTTAAGATATGCGATCTAATGTACCCCGATGCAGATGCCCTCAGCAGCCATATGCCAAGCCATAATCATGTTCAACGTTACGTTTGTGCCCTGTGCCGGCGTAGCTATCAGACGCATCAGGGTCTAGTATTGCATCACAAACATAGCAAAGAGTTGTGTGGTCAAGTGGATTACGTAGAAGGAGCCCTTCATAAAATCGAGTTGGTGGCCAGCAGTGAGGAAGGTCCCGAGCCAGCTTCGCTGTGTGATGTGCAAATTAAGGAAGAACCAATGGGGATGGAGCCCCAGATAAGTGTCGGTGTAAGTTCGGATTGGCGCAGCAAACTGCGATTGCCTGCTTTAAAACCGCATTCAGATGTGGAGTTGACTCCGGCTAAAAAAAGTAAGATATTTGAAATATTTTGCTTTTGAACTTACTAATCTGTCACTGATTTTTCTTTCAGCTATTAAACGGAATGGTCAACCATCTACCTTAAAAATTACCCAGCTTAAAAAACCAAATATATTGAAAACACCAGCGTTACCACCAAATCCCAAACCTATAGTATTAGCGAATATATTGAAAGTTTTACCCAGCAATTGCATGGTCATCAAACTACCGCCAAATACCAAAATTCTTCAAATACCTCGCGAAACACCACAACCTACCGCCCCTTCCCCAACCTGTTTAACATCTCCAGCACAAAGTCGGGCCTCCGTTTTAAGTTCAGAAGCCCTTGTTAAGATAGAGAGGCGCCCGGAATCTCAGAAAATGATTACCGATATACAAAATCAAATGCGCAGCTTTGAGATTTTAACATCTCCAGCACAAAGTCGGTCCGAAATTTTAAGTACAGAATCCATTTTTAAGATAGAGAGGCGCCCGGAATCTCAGAAAATGATTGCCGATATACAAAATCAAATACGCAGCATTGAGAAAACTTTACCTTTGCCTGGAACTGTATTGCAAACTGTAAGACATAGAAATACAATCCCAAATCCAAATTCTGATATCCCAGCCATCCAACCCAACCTTTATGGGCCTGGCGAGCCATCCACCATTGAAATATACCTAACAGAATTGGCCTTTAACGTTGCAAGAATTCAACGATCAAAATACCCCGATTATCGTTTCTTTTGGATTTGTTCTTTATGTGCCAAATCGTATGAGCAAAATTATGCATTTCGTATGCATCTGACATGGAAACATGGCATGGAAAAAGCAGAACTGGAGTGCTTGAGAGTGACACTGAAGCCGGTGAAGAGTGAGTATAAGAATGGGAATACAAAAACTGAATCCAATTGGTCCGTTACCTTCATCTTTTTTTTATCTTAGCGCTCACCGATAAGTGCCCAGCGACTAATCCAACTGAAAATCCCCCCAATTTAAATCCGCCAGTAATCAAATCTCTCGCAGATCCAGCGCCTGTTATTAAACTATCACCACAAACACAAACCATCCCAGTTCACAAAATTATTGCCATGCCTATATCTGATTTAAAAAGTCCAATACCAGCCTTAGCAACCTCCATAGCTCAACAATCTCCACTGTTGACAACTTCCATACTGACTAAAGCTTCAGAGGCCAATCCATCACCTGAACACACTCCAGCTTACCGAATGATAACTAAACCAACGCCCACACAAAATTTGGGAAATCAGATGCTAGCCGCAGCAACTGCATTAGTACCAACTTCTGCACCACAAGCCAAATTACCTCCAACAGTCTACCCATCGACAGGGGTCAGGGCAATGCCTATCGAGCAACATCAATGCACTGAATGCTCCAAAACTTACACCACTCTTGGAGCATTAAGAATTCATAAGATGATTCATACGGGTGAATTGCCGCACAAGTGTGACTATTGCGATAAACGTTTTCGCACACCCGGTCAGGTGAGGGTTCATCATCGGAGACATACAGGAGAGAAACCATTTAAATGTAAAGTAAGTAATTCACGAGATATTTTTATTTAAAAAATATGTAATATTCCGAACCATTCAGTTTACGTTTTACATATTCAGTCCTGTTCTCAATTCCACTTCGGTTTTCGTTTAAACGTTTGTACGTTGAACTCTATTTTAACAATGTTATACGGAAGGTGACAGACACTACGGTTACTAGATCCGGTTTAAGTAAAAGCGGAATTGCTTAAGCAATTGAAACCGACAGTTCAATGCCAAGTGGATTCAATTCGTAGAAAGAGGAAGCCTTAATCAAGTAATCACAGATTTCTTTGCCACCTTCCATATAAATATGTAAAAGTAAAATGGACAATTCAAACATTTATACTAAAACCGAAGTGGAATTGAGAACAGACCTGATTATCATACCTGTACCCGTTTTCGACTTAAAAAGTAAAAAAAAGTCGCCGGATTATAACGTCATAAAAAACAATTTTAATAAAAATCTACCGTGCGCTTTTAAAGATATTCAAGAATGAAAGTTTAACTCCTTTTGGAGGTACCCTAACCAATTGCCCGATTGAAGTGAATTTTTTGTATTGCGTTCCCAATGACTCTGTCCACATTTGCTGAATTTTCCAGATTTTTATATTAAGAACATAAAATCTAAGATAAAATTGTTGTCGTTGTGTGTTGCAAGTACAAAAGTACCCCTAAAACGCGAACCGATGCTTTATTTGAAAAACTGGATATGAGGTGATGCTTACAGAGGTCCCTTTTATCATAATTTAAGGGTCCCCCATGCCGGGTTTGTTTTTTGGTGTTGTACTGTGTTATATTTGATTAATTTTTGAAAGATTTCGCAATTTTGTTGTCACCAAAGTAACTTGGCTGAATACGCGCCATCCGCATTCCACCACTCGACGACAACAAAATAATCAAAAATGTTGCTAGCTTAAAGAATGTTGTGTTCCCTGCAGACTTCTTGTATCAAACAGATGTCCCCCACAACCTTACAGTGTTGTCAGCACTGTTAATCCAGCTAGTTAAATGTACAAATTGATATTATATTCAGGGGTGTCATTGAAATTTCTAGAAATTTTCGTATAAACGATTGCGTCTCCCCCTAAACTTCGAAGACCTTTTAGGTAAAGTGACAAGAAAAAGCTCGTTTACCGATATGGAAGAACAACTATACTTTAATGATTCGGTTTCAATTCGCATAACACTCAACATCTGAGTTAATAACCGGGCACCTTAGCTTAATGTTCCCTCAGGCAAATAATTTCCCCACATTATCTTGAAAATTGTGCTTAATAATTTGGCCACTTTCGGCCATATTTGATCAAATTATTTGGGTGTTGAACCAAAGCTATAATTTAAAATCCTACAAAACCCTCAATCATGGATATTTAGCCACATTTTCATCGAAATTTGGGCAAATTTCGATAAAACGATCGACTATAGAATATTTTGTGACCCCCCGATTAAAATATAGTTATATCTATCTTATTGTTTTTGACTATAAAAAGGTGTTTGCGCGTGCGTAAAATGTTGATGTTAAGAGATAGAGGTGACATGTATGGGACATATTTTCTTATATTTGCAGGCAGATCCAGTTTATTTGCAATTTTTGCCACGCACCCTCCCGCTCCGCAATTTGGAAAAAACCTCATATCTCACAAGTTTTGAAGATATATGGCTCGTAACTTTTACGTATATTTAGTAATTAGTATTATTTACCGATTGGCCAAAGAAGTGATAAAGATCGGATGAACGATAGTCGAGTTATAAGGAAAATAAGAAAATATGATGGGTAGCACTGGCCGTAACGGCGATGGGCAGCACTTCACAAACTTTATGGCTTTTTTTTTACCACTTTGTGTAGCCTTCCAGAGTACAGAGTACATATGTTATAGTCATGCTTGACCGACTTTATTAATTTTTTAAACTTAAGAATCTAAAAAGGGATACATTTGGGGGATAGATGTCCCCATAAGGGAAATTGGTGAATTACGGAAAACTAAGTGTCGAAGACGGACTCTCCTTCACCTCGACAATGTGAGTTCTAATAGATCAGACATCGATCTAAAGGGTCATCCTTGTAATTTCCTGAAGTGAACGTTTTTCTATTCCACCTTCTGGGTCAAAAACCAATAGACACTTAAGCAGTGTTGGCAACTGTTAAAGCCCTTAAATAGCTAAATCGAAAAAATGTATGCTTAACGGGGGTGTCCTGGAAATCTCTAAAGATTTTGGCTTCGGTTGGTTTGCAAAACGCTCAAGAAATCCGTCGGTGTACCAGGACTTCAAAGAGATTTCATTTTCTTATTTGAAAATCTAGTTAGAACAGAAGCTGTTCCAATTGAACTGGCATCTGTAAAAACAGGGCTACATCTCTCGCAGGTCTCTGATAAGTACCTTTAAAGTTTTGTTGGTCTCGTTGGTATCAAAATTTTGTGGTGCACTGTGTTATAAATGTTGCATTGAATGTGTGGGTGTGAGAGTTATGTACTTTGAATTTAGTCCTTATCATATTTAGGTTCGTAACAAGATAAAAAAAATCATTCTAACTACTGTTATTATTTGCAACCATTTTGCAACCCATTTAGTCCTTAAGTTCTCTTTATATTATCTCAATTTTGTACAAGTTACTAAAAACCAATTTTTGATTTCAGATCTGCTTGTTGGATTTTACCCATCGAGAGACTTTAATCTCTCATCTCTCACGCCATATAGGAATGAAGCGCTATAAATGTTATGGCTGTGATAAGAATTTTGTGGTTGTCAGCGGATTGCGAGCCCATCGTCGTCTTCGGCCGAATACGTGCGGCAAAGTGAAATTTACGGCAAGAGCGCATGGGCCACGAGTGCGCGTTATTAAGGGCGAGGTGGTCTTTGAGCCACAACCAGAGTACAATGGCTATTTACGTAGCGAGGATCCGTTGAATATATTATCCGAGATTAAGCAGATGGATACAGCCCCGGGGGAGAACACGAATTGTTAAAATACCTCGTAATTTTTTTTTAATGTTTTTGAAAAATATATCTATTTTTAAAAATGTCTGGGATTTTTTTTATCATATTTTATTTCACTTCTTTATTATATCTGCAGTTTTCTGAAAATGATATATCTTTTTTATTGTTGTTATATTTAAACGTAATATGGATTTGCTTACTTATACATTTATGTGGAATACGTACGTGAGACGCTCGATTAGTACTTTTTTGTTTTTCGGGGTATGCATTAAAATTGTTATATTTCGACTAAATGGTAAAACAAGTGAAACAATTTTGCTTTTCTCACTAACAGAAATTTGACAAGCCGACAAATTTGTGTAATATACAATACAAGATTTGTTTGTTTATAATATATTATTATGTAGTTATGCTAAATATGCTTGCAACAGTTTGCAGGGAATTATCCTTTTAACTAGACATCTATTGTTGTGTGTTTGCTAACGCTATATAGTATATGTTCTCTTTATTCTTACTATTTTTTTTTGAATATGCCAAAGGCCAATTTCAATGGCCAGGGACAACGTACTAAATTTTCGCTTTTTAACAAATATTTTCTATTTTATTTATAAGTAATATATATTGTGATTTAACATGTGTGTGTAATTTAGTGTTTGCTTTGCTAACGTTTTTATCTTTTTTTTTAAATATATATGTATAAATACCAGGCCGATCTTCATTCAAACAGCTTAATCCAGTTATGTACATTAATTAATAGGGTTTATTTCTCATTTTAAAGTGGATTCTAGTATATGGGCTACAGTACATATCTACAATTTATAACTTATTCTTTTTGTTATTTTTGGATATTTCATACATCTTAGGTACCATAATTGTTTAGCTTTAGGATCTTACAAAAAAAATGTAGACAGGAATGTTTTGAGGGGAATCAACTAAGCTGGAATGAGGTTACAGTTTTAAGTGGGTTAAACAGCGGATAAACTTAAGGCAGAGCTAAGCCTGCTTTAGTTTTTTGAATTTCATATATAGTCAGAATTAGGGATGCAAACCGAAAGCGGTTAAATCCTTAAGAAAGAATGGTTCGTGGATCAATATAAGTTGGGGCTTTGAAGTTATTTTAATGTTTTATAATAGAAAGGATCAAAAATAAAAAAAAATTAATTGTATATTGTCCTGAACTGCTCTAAGTTAAATGATTAGGCATAAACGCCCAGCTAAAACGCTCACAGATGTGAACTTAAGATTAGAACGTAAATATTCGTCGTCGGTTAGCACTGGGAAACATTCGGGTTTCAGAGTTTTTTGAAATATTAATGTACTGTAGGGACTAAATTTTTGAGGATTGAACATTTTATCATTATTGTCAGTCAATCTAAACGATTGTTTATGAATTTTTTGACTAAAACATGATTTTTACCGATTATCGAAATATAGAAAATTAAATTTAAAGTACGACCGGTTTGCATCTCCATTCGAAATTAAAAAAACTAAATCTAGAAACTAATTGCTGGTTGGCTCTTATTAAATATGCTCTACGCAAGACTTTGTTTTTGACTAATTGCACTGTTTTGTTTATTTATATATATATCTCATAGAAACTAGGTATAAAAAGAACATATTAACATATATATTTGATTGATTGTTTTTGTTGTTTACACGTACACACATACATATGATGTAGATGATAATTTTGGATCGAGATTCGTATGTGATTAATAGCTACCAAGTCCTTAGTTAAAATATGTATAGGTTTCCATGTGGTTCAGTTTTGCCACGAAAAACAATAGTTTGTCGACGGACGACAACTTTGATTAGTTTTAGAGCAAAAACTTGATGCACATTCTAAAAATTACTGATAATTAAATGTGTAACAGTCTTTTTTAGTTCACAATTATCAAAAAAAAAAATTTAAAAAGAGATTAAAAACTCAAATTAAAAAAAGGACAAAACTAATTATTAAAACTGGGCGGGGCTCCTGGTGCTTAAACGTATTTAGAGTTTAGATTAAGTATTTTGTTTTGTTTTTATAAATGTGGGCAGTAGCTGGCTATAATACTTTAAGTTAAGATATATCCTTTGCGTATATCATAAATGCACGTATTATGCGTAACATAAATCAATTTTGACAAGGTTTTTGCTCTATAGCCACTTAAATTCCTCCTCAATTTGCATAGTTATCGAATGAGCCCAAATATTCCAAAGCAGCGCGGTAACAGAAATGATATTGATCCTGCAGGAGAGAAGTTTCTGGTTAAAAAACAAAGTTCTTAGCTTCATTCACAAATAACTCACCTCTGTCTGCACCATGGCCGGACGTTGGGAGCGTAGAATTCGCACTGTTTGGAATACATCTAGCACGCCCTCATATTGCATACGTTCAAGTACAATGCTTAAAGTGATGAAAACACCTGAACGTCCTACGCCCGCTGAACAGTGCACTGTGATGGGTCCATCCTGACCAAATTGTTCTTTGGTCTTGTGCACTTGTCCAATGAAATCAATAAAGCCTTCACCTGATTTGGGTACACCCTGTTCCGGCCAGTCAATGAACTGGAATTGGCGTACAGTACGGGAGGAGCCATCGCGAGCATCGGTCACCTGTAATGACATATAGTCGGATATGGAAAGAATTAGTTAATAAATTGGCATAAAAGGACAAATAAAAAAAAAAAATTTCATTGATTCGGTTGTACCAGCGATTTCTCGCACCACCGCACATTGGGCGTAAGGTCGATTTTTCTGGCATAAACTCAAAAAATCTATGGTCGTAAACAGTGTTTGGAAATACCTAGGTACAAATACCTAGTTACATAATTTGCCTTACCTCTGTATTTTCAAATTCGACCTTACCTAGGTCTTAATTTTTATTTACCTTGTCAATAGGTAAGGTACTAGGTACTTTTCGTAGTGTTTTTTTACGCTCCGGTTACATTATGGCCGAGATGCTGCCACGCTCTGCCATATTGAAAAGAAAAGTATCAGGGACCTGTTTCTGGCGTTAACTGGACGTCCGGTAAACTTTCCCTGTTCAAAAACTATACGATCCATGCTAGATAAGAGGAATGCGTACTATCAACCGTGCTCCCATTTTCACTTTCGTTAACATCGTGCGATTTTTAGACAAATATTGTACTTAAAAACGGTTTTAAATTGCAAACTTTTACATTACACAAGTGAAAATGCGAGTACGGCTGTATAAGAAATATATCGGCGGTGGTTATATGTATCGTTAGCTGGCGAAAGGTCTCACCTCTAGTAGTAAGAGAAATCACTAGTAACCAGTGGTCATTTGCCCTCGTACGAACACGTTCTTAGTTGCTTTGATTATCGTACTTCTGTTTTGACATGTCTGCGTTGACTACGCAAAGGCAACATTGTTGTTGCTTTTTAATTTGCCAGAGACAGAGGAGAGAGAGAGAGAGAAGAGTCACATATGATATTGTTGTTGTAGGTTTACACGCGCCAACAACAAAACCTTAGCTCGGAAAAAAAAAGAGGAGAGCACGCATGTGAAATTGTTGTTGCTTTATGCAGGCTTATGGGTGCGTAGAACGTATGCGCTTGAGCTATTCCTTTGCGCAAAGCAACAACGAGTGCGTGTCTTGCGGAATAGGCGCGGGCACCCCTGCTGTAGATATTTTCTTCAAGTTTACTTCAATGAGTTTTTGTTTTGTGTTTTTATACACTTGAAAAGTGTATTATAATTTTGCCCAGAAGTTTGCAATGCCTAGAAGGAATCATCTCCGACCATATAAAGTAAATATATTTATTCTTGATCAGCATGACGAGCTGAGGCGATTGAGCTTTGGCCGTCAGTCTGTCCGTCTGTCTGTTTCTACGCTAACTAGTCCCTCAGTTTTCAAGCTATCGAAATTTTTCAGTGTCTTCTTTTAGCTGCCCGCTGCTAATATGTCGGAACCGCCCGGGTCGGATGACTACTTCTTGTAGCTGCCATAGGAACGATCGGTCGGAAAATGGGTTTGAGTTAGAAAACCTTTTTGCTTTTCATGTTAACGTTCTTAAACTCGGTCATTATTAAAATTATATGTTTTCAGACTGATCTCCGAGGTTTGGTCCAAGTCGCTATCCGTTGGAGCGAGCTTTTTCAAGTGTATTTACAACATCGGAACAGACGAAGTAAGCTTTGCTTTCTCGTTAATCGAGTTTTTGTTTTTTTTCTGTCAAGTTCATACTATTAAATAGTAAGCGGAATTCTTTAGAACTCAAAATTATGCAGCCCTTAGAACTTCATACATATTTTTTAGGGCATTGACTGACAGATGTCAGATATTTCCAGCATGAATTTCCATTTCATATCATCGTCAAATTAAATTTATTCCTGTAAAATGTGCCCTGCGTGCTAAGCATATGTGCTAGCTAATTCCACTTGCTGTCTTAGTCTTAGGTTAGACAAAATATTATCACTTACCTTGAACTCCCTTAGCTTATACTGCGGCATGTTGTATTCAGCAATGGGATCCACAACATAATACTGATAGCGCACTGAACGTTCATGTGGCCAATACTGGAAGCATTTTTCCTGCACATAAATTTAAAAAAATGATTAATCTCCAATTCTAGTCGCAATTTTTCTCCCCCACACTTTACTTACCCGCCCCATTTCCTTGAGTTTGGTCAGCATCACCACAATGGTCGAGTTATGCTCCCAAAGCATGCGCCAGAAATCTTCAGCAGTATCCTGTACAGGTCCCTGAGCCGCTATATAAGCCGAACGGTAACGATAGCCGTCTATGAAACTGGCATTCACATAGTCACTGCCCTCAATTCCATGGATGGGCGTCAGATAAACGCGACTCGATTCATAGGGCAGAATATGGACCAAGCGGTTCTTGTGCTTGTTGCAGGTCAAATTGGCAGTAACAAATTTGGAAGAATCCATTTTGACATTGGACAACTTTTTGAACTCCACTTCCATGCCGGAAATACTCTCGCCCGGTTCGGTGATCAGCAGTTTCTGCAAATGGGTATGCAGATTGCGGGCAGGCACCTCCGTCAGGCCACATATGATTGCCTCCAGTATGGCATCGTGGATGAAAATGTACTGATCCTCGGTTTGTACCATATAATTGCGCTGGGCGCGCAGACAAGTGACATGGCCGTAGATATCAATGATTTTCTCATGTTTCATGCGCTCCAACATGGAATCAATGACAATATAGCAACCAGTACGTCCCACGCCAGCCGAACAGTGCACAATAACAGGACCCGACTCGGGTGGAGTCAAAGCGCGACAACGACGCAAGAATTGCAAAAATGGTGCCGGATGATCGGGTACTCCATGATCGGGCCAGGCGGTGAACTGCAACTGTTTGATCTCACGACGATCATTGAAGCCCTGACGACACAACTGGAAGGTACGTATGCTATAGGTGGCCAGCTCTTGGGTTTCCGTGATGGTCACAAAAATCTGCCCATACGTTTCGGTGCCACGTGTGGGCCAATACTGATCACATTTGATGCGAGTGCGCTCCTCCAATCGCGTCATCATAACTATGGTAGCCGTTTTCAGTTCCCAGCACATGCGCCAAAAGTCAGCAAAAGTCTCCTGCAAGGGTCCCTGGGTGGCTACATAGGCATTATGTTTACGATAACCGTCACAATAGTTGGCATTGATATAGTCCGACCCAGCTGTACCCTCCGCTGCGGGAGGCAGCTGGACACGCGAATGATCATAGGCGGTGACATTGGCGTACCGATTCTTGGACTTGTTGTGCTCCAAATTCGAATTGTCCCAGGTGAATTGTTGACCCGGTTCTATGCTCTCGTATTCCTGGGAGAATTTCTGATTGTCATTCGACTTGAGGCGTTCTATGTGATTGGCGAATTCCGATATGGGTATGGGCGGATGTGAGATCATGCCAGGAGTTTGGAAGTTCAAGCGACGCATATCGACGGGATCGCTAGGTGTGGGACCGGCACCCAAATCGGCGGCCATCAGGGGACGCGTGACAGCTGCCTGATCGGGCGTCTTGCAGGGTTGACGGCGCCTCTTCACCACACACAGCACAATCAGGGCAGTGGATACTATGAAGGTGGACACCATTAAAGGTAAAACCACCCATAAAATCTCCGGCTCATCTTTGTTACGATTTACGGAAACTTCTGGTTCCGAGGGCCAATTAGGATCTGGTCGGTGTGGTCGCTCTCCTGGTGGTGCCTCCCGCATATCCAAGGACAAAAACTCCGAAAAGGGACTAGAAGTATACAAATGCTTCTGGGGTGTATCCACCACAGCTCGTACGAATATCCGATAGCGTTTCTCACGTTCCAGTTTGCGATTGGTAAAATTGTGATAGTCATCACCCGATCCTAGATGAAAGGTAAAGGGTATAGAGCGTTGCGGAAACTTGGCTGCAATATAGGGAGCATTGGGACGTTCGGGCTTATTACGTCCGGGCAGTAAGTCGTCGGTTAAGAACTGATCGGGATTTTTATGCAGATTTGATTTATCCTCGGGCACAACCACTAAATAATAGTGCGAGATGGGACCATATTCCTCGGAAGCCTGTGGTAAAATGACCAATATCTCCTCGCCATTTACCACTCCATAAAAGTCAGGTTTGACCATGGGTTGAGGGGCGGCCATTTGAGTGGTCACGGTTATCTTAGTGGGTGGACGATACGAGTAGTCCGAGGGTATGGCGCTCACATTCACATTGTAGGTAGTAAAGGGACTCAACTCATTGATGGTATGCGTCTTCACATATTGCTTCAGTATGATTTCCCTCTTCTGCACCGACTGCGTCTGAGAGAATCCCTGCGAGTCCACGAAAACCTTCATGGCATCGAAACTGATTTTATAGTTCACCGGATTTAAGCGTATGGGTGGTGACCAGCTTAAGGTCATCGAGTGAGTGCTGACATCATGAGCTCTTAGATTCAGTGGCACATCCTCCGGTTTGATACGTACCGTGACCTTCTCGCTCAGCCGACCCAAGCCATTCTTAAATCTGGCCGCTATGGCTACCGCATATTGTGCAAATTTCTCCAGATTTACCAGATCCGCCGACTCCGTTAAGCCCACCGTTTTGGTTTGCCAATCATCTAGATCCTCGACAGCAGTCATGGTGTAGAATATTTTATAGCCCAAGAGTTTGCCACGGCTGGGCACTGGTTCCCACCAGATTTCCGCTGTCTGCTCGGAAGTGGCCACCGCCTGCACCGACATGGGTGCCCTACCCATATCGCGCTCCGTTTCCACTAGTATCTTCTCGCTGAAAGGACCAGCACCCTGCTTGGTATAGGCACGAACTCTGAAGATGTACAACGTATTCTCCTCCAAGTTCGTGAAGACAGCCTTGCGTAGTGTCATATTTCGCTCTGAGCCCAAGCCGTGATCGATTTTCTTATGGAATTGTACATCATAGCGTGTGATTAAGCCATTTCTATACTCCCTGGTAGGAGGATCCCAGGTAACGCACACCACATCGGGTGTCTGGAACAGTACGGTTATATTGGAGGGTGGTCCAGCCGGTGTGCCCTCGGGTGTTTGGAAAATTTTTACGGTCTCTTGTCCTATGCCAATGTGATTACTGCCCGCCACACGGAATTCATATTCCACACCACGTTCCAGATCATTGAAGCGTTTTTTGGTCATCTGTGGACCCGATAGCATTTCCTCTTTGAGTATCTGATCTTTAACACCCCAACGCAGACGGTAGCCACGCAACTCCCCATAGGTCTGAGCCGGACGCTCCCATTCCAGTTCAATGGAAACAATAGGATCACGTTCCATGATCTTAAGACTAACTGTGGGTCGTACAGGCACACCTCCTGGGGTTTTTACTATTATGGCAGCACTACGATCACCGTCACCTTTGCGGGTGAGTGCCGCCACTTGGATGGAGTATTTGGTGTCGGGTTGCAGGCCAGTCACATTGAACTCGAGGGTGTCGACCACATCAAACTTGAAGGGTTCATTGAGAAAGCCTTTGCCCTAAAATGATAGAGAGGAGGTGGAAGTTAGATATAATTTTTAAACGAACGATGAAGGAAAGACATTGCTTTTTACCGGACCAAAGCACCGTGGTTGTGTAAACACAACCCACAGTGTGTAAACTTGATGAAATGGATTTTCCCGATTTAGTGGACCGATTGATCTACAGCTCATATTTAACGCGCCTATTTATCCGTTCACAATCTAAAACTATTATAAAATGTTTGCAAATTTTCATAATTTTTTTACCGTTTAGTTTTCACTTCCTATTTACCCGTCTACAATTGACATCTAAAAAAACTTCTTAATAATGTAAACCAAGGCTGCAAACCTCTAAAGTTCTGTAGAAGGTTCAGACCGGGGGTTCGAACCCATTGTAAATTCCAAGGTTCGGTTCGCGGACTGGTTCCTGGACCCCCTAAACTCAAGGTTTTGGTTCGAGCCTTGGTTCGCTAGAACAAAAAAGAATAGCTTGACTTTCTATTCATATACTTCATCATAATATTCAATACTTAAGTTATTGTAATTATCAAATCCATCATGACATTATCAACTTTTAGGAACTGCTTAGTTTAAGCATTATATCTTTCAGAAGCTGTTCATCTATACTAGCTCTTAAGGGGGGAGCCTGCTTTAGAGGCTTCAAAAAATCGAATTTTTTTTTTTGCATAAATGTCTACACAAACTATCCAAGAATGTGTCCCTAAAATTTCAGAAGCAAATTCAAAATATTTTTAAAGTGACAGGAGAAATAGTGAGCAAGCGTCGAGATTTTTTATATACGATTTTTTATATACGAAAACTTTGACGTGCGATTTCTCGGTTTTTCATTTTTACGATTTTTCCTAATTGGCGGGAAAGATAGGGAAAAACTTATCGAAACGAGACAAAGTTTATTGCATTCGGGATTAAATTCTCTTCTAGTTGAACCTAAAAAACCTTAAGAAAGTTATGATTAACCCACTTTTTAAACAATCTGAAATGAATTTTTTTTTTTTTTAAATTATTTTTTTTAATTTGCGAAAAATTTTTGAATTTCTCACTTTTTGTTCAGTTTTCTTGGTTTAACTAGAAGCTATTCTATTGAAAATATAAAATTTTTTGGGTTTTTTTGTTTCAGATGGAAATTGCGACCTGCATCTTTCCCGCCGCACGACACATGCACACTCGCCTCGGCGAAATGCTTGTACCAGGCATAATATGACATATATTTTAATGAAAAAATTTGAGAAGACTGTTGAAATATATAACAATAAAACCTGAAAGTTTCGTTTCAATCGAATATTTCTTTCCTTCACAAAAAAGTACTCGGTTTCTTTCCGTATAATCTATCATCATCATCATACTTTATCTTGTCACTTTACATCAAAAATCATTTACGCTTAGTTAGAAATGCAATCGTTTATTGTAAAATCTCCAGAGATTTCCAATATTTCCCTGGATGTATCGTTGAAAAATTAATTTAATTTGTGAACCGAACCTCATTTTTCGATAAAGTGGTCCGGTTCGGGTTCAGGCTCGAGGAGTCATAAAAATAGAGCGCCTGATTCATAGTCCGGTTCGCGAACCCTAAAAACACCGAACCGAACCGGTTCTCAGGGGTTCCAGCCGTTCTTGAGCTATAAATGGCGTAATTAACACGACTTTATTTTACATATAGAGATTCAGATTCATTTATATAGCGGAAAAGTCGGATCAAGACCGGTATATATCGGAAGTACCGTAAGAATGAAAAGAATTGATCGCGAATTTCTAGATCTATTAGTTTTTAATGCTATACTCTCCATCTCAGCCAACTCGCCAATAAATCGCAGAATGACAACGAATATTCAGCTCGAGGGGTTGCCCGAAAATCTGTAGAAATTTTCGACAACTTTCGAGGACGGAATCCCTACATTTTTAAAGGATTTTATTCCTATAAAGTAGTTACCAAATATATCGGTGCTGTTTATGCCGAAGAGGATTATCCTTGTAACGTAGGAAGTACTGAACATTTTTTTGGTGAATGTATGTAAATGTACGTATCCTATAGAAAGTTTAAAATTAAAACTTTTATGGAAACATATCGCTCATTTACTTTAAGACTGGCATAACTTAAAATTGATCAATTTTGTGAAAAACGCGCTTAAAGTTCTTAATAAATTTAACCCAGAGAAAAGAGTTCTTTTAAATTTATGTTAATCTAGTAAAATATTAAAAATTTAAAATGTCCATTAAAATAGTCGAAAATATGATGTTTTAACAGAAAGCCGAAGGATCTTTGCGCAATATCCTGCAGTCAACAACTGAGACTCGACGCTCTTGCATTAACATGACAATGAACCTGTAACATGGGTTCTACAAATCGCTTTATATACGAATCGCTTTTTTTGGAAGTTAAGAAATAATATTTTAGAATACTTTTTTCGAGAGCTTAAACAAAATTGCAGGTTCCCCACAAAACGCACCTACAAAGGGTCAAAGTAAGCATTTTAAGCCACTTTAAGCTCAAATTATCAAAAATCTAGTCACGTACAGCCCACTTCCGAAAACAGATTCGTGTTCAGCACACTAAAATAATCTAAATTAACCACCAACCCTTCAATATACTGGACCTTGTTGCCCAGTGTTATTGTCCAATAATATCCCGTATACGCCAAAAATTCTTAAAACATTTTCAGGGCTGCAAACCTCCTGAAAATCGGAAAGGGTTCACTCCGGGGTTATAACCCTCGAAACATTTTTTGGTTCGGGTTCACGGATCGGGTTCAGAACGTCGCTGAGCCTAGGCTCAGTTTCGAACCGACTCCGCAGCTGTTCGACTCCGAATCGGTTTTCAATGACAGCGGTTAATTTGAAATTTAACATTTTTCCTTTTTTTTTTATCACGTATGAATAATTAATTTATGCATCAGTTTGTTTATTTTCACTTGAATTCAATATAACTCGCGCTAAGCGAGGAAAAATATTTTTTTCGAATTTCTGGTGTATACGGGAGATTTAGGTTCAGTGTTCTATTGACCAAATTTTCGGTAGTGATTTTATAATTTCGAAAATAAGGGTACAAGGTAGGTGGGCACTATACAATATTCAGTATTCTATGTTTAGATGATTTTTATCAAAATTATGCAACATTTTTACTTCACTCGATATTCTACATTAGACAAAATTTTCCGCTCTTCTCTACTTCTGGCATACTTTCATCACTGATATCCTGATTTAAATAGTATTCCCTTCACTTTCTGCTTTCATCAATTTTATATTGACACTCAAAAAACTTACCTCATCACGCATTTCCTGTGCATGTATATGATAGCCGCGTATAATGCCATTACGATCCTTCTCCAGTGGCGGTTTCCAGCTCACATGTATTGAGGTGGAGTTCAACGGCGTGGCCTTAACATCTTGTGGATCTCCAGGCACTATACGACGACGAAGAAAATTCCGATTAGTTTAACGCATACACAAGTGGAAAGTGGTTTGGAGAGGGTTATTGATTTTTGATACATATCGTAACATAGCTTAAATCTTATGCTCCAATAACAGTTATAACTTACTTAACTCTATATATAGGTACTTATACTCTAGGATATAAAAATACATAGGATTGTATACATAGGCGTAAAAATGTATAGCCCAGTCAACGTCACCACATCACAGACAAAATAACAGATTGAAAACCATAATAGAAATTGTAAGGTTCAAACAATGTGCTGCTTAAGTGCTAGATAGTAAAGTGGTAGTAGAAGTAAGTGGGTTGCTCAATAAGGTGCTCAAAAAGTGAATAAGAGGTGCATTTCTGATACCTTGCTAGATATAAGATTAAATATACTTATGGAGAGTAGGTTCAAAAAATGTACACAAAAAGTTTCCTTTTCCTTTTTTTTTTTAAATTTTTTCACTTAGCAAAAACAAACATGTAAGCATTCAAAAAAGTTGGTACTGGTTCTGTGTGCAAAAAACATATAGTTGAAATTAAAATTTATATAGTTCAGATATACGCTAGAGCTTCAAAAATCCTTGCTGACTTTAATGTTATATATTTTTTTTTTTCGAAAATTGTGAAATAGAGAAACACGTCAAAAAACAAAAGAGAATTCAGTTTGTTTTGGTCTACATTTCTGGACCAGTACAAAACAGAGTATGAAATATATTTAAAAATATCGTTAAAAATATAGTTGCTATTTTTATATATATTTTTGGCATTCTTAAACATTATAGTCAACCATTTAAAAAATACTCACTCTTTTTCTCTAAATAGTTTAAAAATTGATTTTGTATTATTTTTCAAAATAACCACCATCCATTTAAAGGTTGCGTTCAAAAATCAAATTTCGCAATAATTTTGTATTCACATCAAAAAAGTTTTCAAAATTTGTCCATTTCGATTTTGCATTCAAAAAAAGTGTGCACGAAACAGAGCAAGTAGAGGTGCAAGGTGCGAGTGGCCAAGCAAAGATATTGTTTTTGTTTTTGTGTTTGTTATAGTAGTATATGAAAAAAGATATAAGATATATAGGTTTTTGGTTTAGTTTACAGTATACAAGTTTCAAAAATTGATTCACACACCCAACGGGGGGAACTAGTATATAGAGGGGGATAAGGAAAGGGTGGAAAATGAAATGAAAAATGATACAAAATGTACATATTTGTTGGCACACTCGCTTTGATACTGTACAAGAAATTTTGAAAATAATGTTAATTTGTAGGAAATTCTTTTTCGCTAATGATGTGGTATTTTGTAGATTTTGAATCGCACAATATGTATTTTCCTTCAAAGCACTTACTTGCTGGATTACGACTTAGAAATAACTTAGTGATAAATTAAGTATATTTTACTTTTAAATAATACATATGTAAATACTTAGGATGGTTAGGGTCTTTTAATGATTAATGTAAAAAGGACTGTGATTTTAGTTTATTGAAAGGTAATTCTAATTATATTTATAAAAATATATTGTGCTCAGATACAAGGCGGCCAACCGATTTGGCATAAATCGTTATATTGATATTTTTGATTGACGATTTGCGATATTTCCATATAATATTTGCTCTGACGATATAATAGATCATTGATATTTTTGACGCCACT
Source organism: Lordiphosa magnipectinata (assembly GCA_037044535.1). Lineage (NCBI taxonomy): Eukaryota > Metazoa > Arthropoda > Insecta > Diptera > Drosophilidae > Lordiphosa > Lordiphosa magnipectinata. Next base: position 36,760 of record JBAMBO010003846.1, read on the forward strand.
TCAAAATATATGTTATTGTATGACGATTTCTTTTGCAATCGTATGGTTCTGTCTGTTCATGAAACGATTATTTCTAAAAACTTAATTAGTAAGCAGATTCTAGTACTATTTATCACTGCTAATATTTATTAATTTAAATTTAGTAGCAGAATCAATATGCAGTGTGTTTACTTATACATTCCTACAAAAATATCGATTAGAGAGGTAATTATTAGAAGTGTAAGGCTGCTTTCCTACTGATATCATGTTCATGGTACATGAGATATGATAGTCTAATAGTTCTGCTTGTTGTTATAGTTTGTCAAATTCAAAGTAGAATCTTTATAAAATGCAGGCCTACTAGATTAGCATGTCTGATGTCTTATGTATATGATATCAGTGTGAAGGCAGCCTAATTGATAAGATATTCCTTACTAACTTTTCACTGGATTTTTAAAGGCTTCCAAAAACACCTATTTATCGATAATTAAGGTGTTTGATATATCCGAGTATTGATTCTGCGAATTTTCCTTTTTGATCGATTTCAATTGGGTCCCCCGAATTGAATCATGAACCGAACTTTCGAGAAACGGAAAACGGCAAAAAGTCAATTTGTGAGTCCTTCTCAATAAAGATGATGCCGACATTTTGTGTAATAGGCTTGCAGCCTTTCTAGTATGATTAGTTTTCTCCGTCTTTAAACAATATTTTTACTTATTTTTATACTCTGTACCAAAGGTACACAGTATCAGGCTTGTGCAAAAGTATGTAACAGGGAGAAGGAATCATTTCCGACCCTATAATGCAGCGGTGGGCATAAAATTTGAGTTTAAGAGCAGCCCAACAACAACAACAGAAAAAACAACCGTTATCAGCGAGTCTCGGTCTGTGTGCGCGTCTGGTAGGCACCGTGCTCCGATTCGCATTGTCTTTGTTGTTGTTTACAATTTGAAGCGAGTTAATTTGCGACGCAGTTTATTATGAGACTGGTTGGCGCCAATTGCCGAAAAAAAATCTCGTAACCATGGGAGCAAGGGCTTGCCCACCGCTGCTATAAAGAATTTATATTTTTGATCAACATCAACAGCCGAGTTGATATAGCCATGTCCGTCTGTCCGTACCTATGAACGAAGAGATCTCAGAGATGGTAACAGATAGAGGTTTGACATGTATGGGATATATATTTCTTATACTTGCAGGCAGATCAAGTTTATTTTTAATTTTTGCCAAGCCCCCCTCCCGCCCCCGCAATTTGGAAAAATCGTCCTTTCTCCCACAGTTTTGAAGATAGAAGAATCGTGTCTTCTAGAGATAGTTTGTAATTAATCTTATTTATCGATTTGCCGAAGAAATGAGAAGATCGGATGAGCGAGTCAAGTTATGACCAAAAGAAACATCGCTGCCGCAGCGCAGCAGCAGCTCTGCTTTCAGCTGCTACTGCAGCCTTTTTTATTCTACGAGTAACGGGTATAACGAGAAGGCTAGGCTAACTTCGTGTGTGCCGCAAGTTCGCATTTAAAAAAATCTTTTCAAAATAATTGTACCTTTCTCTTATGTCGGTGGTGTTGTAAGGCGAAGTAAAATATTCTCTTAATCGCAAACACCAACGATATTTCATCAGTATATTGAAGGGTCGGTGGTGATTCTAGATGCTGAGTACGAATCTATTTTCGGAAATGGTCCATCACGTCTAGATTATTGGCAATTTGAGCTTAAAGTTGCTTACAATGCCTATTTTAAATATTTTTAGGCTCGTATTGTAGGGAATTCAATCTTTTTTTATACCCTGTTCCCATTAAAAATGGGAAAAGGGGATCATGAAGTTGTGCAAATGTATGTAACAGGCAGAAGGAAGCTTCTCCGACCCTATAAAGTATATATATTCTTGATCAGCATCAACAGCCGAGTCGATATAGCCATGTCCGTCTGTCCGTCTGTCTGTCTGCCTGTCTGTCTGTCTGTCTGTATGAACGCGTCGATCTCAGAGACTATAAGAGATAGAGACACAAATTTTGGCATGCACATAGGTGTATACTGTACCCAGATCAAGTTTGTTTCAGATTTTGAAAATATCCCCCCTCCCCCCATAAACCGCAAAAAACTGTCACAGCCACAATTTTAAAGTTAGAACCTGGTGGCTTAATATATACTATCCTAGGCCTTACATCTAACTACTCTCAAAAGGAAAATAAGATACGAGCAAAAACATAAAAGTTATTGAACAATTTTCTCAATTGAACAGGGTATTTTGTAGTCGGGAAACTCGAGTACAGCGCTCTTACTTGTTTTGACTCTATTGATGTTACCGTATAGAATTATTACTATACTTAACTTTAAATCAAACTATCCTACAGACTTCGATGATTTTTTTAGCGAAGTACCGTTCGCGAATATACCATTTTGAATACATATGCTGGAAATTACAAAATTGTCGAGTGCCCAAAGGTATGCCTTGCAAATACAGTACAACAGGGTTGTAATTTGTAAAGAATTCTAGAGTAAATTTTCAACATCACCTATTGCATACTGTCATTGGTGTCATTTATAGCACATGTATTCAAAATGGTATATCTTCGCTTAAAAATATCGTAGAATTCTTTGGAATAGTTTATTTTAAAGATAAGAAATAGTTTTTTTTTCGATTAGAGAGTTAAAATAATAGTGTAAGTTCCCCACAAAACCAGCCACTTTTTTTTTACGTTTTCCATTCTTTCACATAATTCCACAAAGTTTGATGAAAAGCCGAAGTTAGCTTTCCTCTATTTTATTTTCTGTTTTATTATACCCTAGCAAAGGGTATTATAATTTTGCCCAGAAGATTGCAACGCTTAGAAATATTCATTTCCGACCCCATAAAATATATATATTCTTGATCAGGGCGACGAGCTGAGTCGATTGAGCTTTGTCCGTCCGTCTGTCTGTCCGTCTGTTTCTACGCAAACTAGTCTCTCAGTTTTAAAGCTGTTGAGGTGAAATTTTGCACAGAGACTTCGGTTTACTGCACGCTGCTAATATGTCGGAACCGACCGGATCGGATGACCATATCTTATAGCTGCCATAGCAACAATCGGTCAAAAAATGGGTCTTAGTGAGAAAAACTTTTTTGTATTCAATGTTAAAGTCCCTAAACAGCCATTTTTAATGTTATATGCTTTCAAGCAGATTTGCAAATTTTGGTTAAAATCGGATGACTATATCTTATAGCTGCCATAGGACCGATCGGTCGGAAATGGGTCTTAGCGAAAAAAATTTTTTAGGTTTTAAGTAAATCGTTCTTAAGCTTTGTGATTATTAATATTAAACGCTTTCAAACTAATTTGAAAAAGTTAATCGACATCGGGTGACTATATCTTATGGTTGCCATAGGACCAATTGGTTAAAAAATGGGTCTTAGTAAGAAATTTTTTTTTTTTTTCCTAATTTTATATGCTTTTAAATACATTCTCAAGGCTGCCATAGGACCGATCGGTCGGAAAGTGGGTCTTAGTAAAAAAAAGTTCATTTTTCCATTTTATCGTTCTTAAACGGGCCGATTGTTAATTTTATAATCTTACAAACAGAATCGCAAAATTTGCTCGAAATCTGATAACGATAGGTCGGAATTAAGAAATTTTTGATTTAGGTGTTAGGGTTCTTAAACTCTGATATTTTAAAACCAGCATTTGTAAGGGTATAGGCTTCCTTAGTTGATAATAGGAAATGTCGGAAATAATATCGATGTATCGAAATATAGATATTTTTGTTTAAAGAGAGGATATATCATTATCGATTATTTTTCTGAGGCGATATATCGGATATCGGATATATTTTGGTGATATTTTTGTCGATATTTTGGTTGGAATCGGCTACAAAAAGTAAGGTTTACTGAGTGCATTCTTTTGGATATTTGTGTGCTCCAAATTACCTCATTACAAAAAATTTTATTCATAATAAACTTAACTTAAATTCATAAATAAGTTTCCAATATAAGTTTCCGAATGAAATAAAATACATATCGTGACTGTTATTACAACCTTTATAATAATCAGATTAGCAAGCCGGCTAAAGCCGGCTGTCATGTTGTGTTTCCACATAACTTTGAACAGCAACACTCAACAAGGCTGGTAGACTGTACAGTTGTTTCAAGAACCTCCCAGTTCTATCTTAGTATTTGCTAAAAATTGAGCGAAGAAGAAGCAGAAGTTACGATTTGGCCACATGAACTATTTGCAAGTACGGAGTTAAGAATTTAAATGTTACGCTTAACAGCACATTTCTGGAGACTATGTAAATTTGCTGTGGGCCTTATTGTGCTTTGCAGCTGACGCAGCATTGAGAATGCTCCATGTTAAGTCACTCTGCTTCTAACTGCATCGATCAGCTGGAATGCATTTGGCTAAAGTGAATAAAAAAAAAAATAATATAAGGAAACATGGCAGAAAAGCAAAAACGAAACAGTCGTTTGAAAATCTCTTCCCCATGACCAAAAAATGTCTTTCAGTTTGGCGGTTGAAGAGCGGGATGTCATTTGGGATCTTTCCCACCCCAAGCATTCGGACTTAAATTTAGTGAACAGGAAGTGGCCGAGCATCAAAACAAAATACAGATGATCGACCAGTGTGACCCACCGCCAAATAAAAGAAAAATACCATAAAATTACATTTTTGGCGTAATTTTTTCTTAAACCTGGTTACACTACTCTTAAGTTCCACGGTGGCGGTACGTATGACGAATTTAGCTAAAATACGTACATCGGATGCCTGTATAGGTTATGTAATGTGCAAACGTTAAATGACCTTAAGCCGGCTAACACTTTTTAGTTCGAAATACTTATAAAAATACATTAGGGGCAGATTTCAAACCAACTACATAGAGCTATCTTTCACAAAAACTAACAAATAACAGAGTAAATTGAAAGCTTTACTGACACATAGCAGTTATCTGGAAGAAGAGAAATCGTTTCTAAATCATTATTTTTCCGTATTTTGAAACTCCGATCTCTACGTTTTGAGCGCTATCAGAATGTAGCTTTTAAGAATAGTCAAATGACCCCTTAATTACCTCAACACGCCTGTTTATTGTAAAAATGTATCGAAATATATCGAAAATATCGAAGTTTTTTTACAACAAAATATTTATATCGAAATTATACTTTTTCAATATCGAAAATAAATCGATATAGCTATTTTTTAAATATCCGGCAACCCTAGTTTATAAGCTTTTTATAACGTATTCATAATTTTGTTCACAGCCTTTTTTGTCGACTTTAATATATAAATAAAAGACGAGATAGCAAAGCTAACTTTGTCTGTGCCGAAGTTATAATACCCTTGAAAAAGTTCGCTTCAACGGTTAGCGATTTCGAAAAATTTTCGCAGATTAACACATAATATTAACAATGACCGAGTTTAACAGCGCGAAAACAAAATAGATTTTCTCACGAAAAACCATTTACGACCGGAAATTTCTATGGAAGCTAGAAGAAGTAGAAATCCGATCCGGTCGGTTCCGACATATTAGCAGCGTGCAGTAAAAAGAAGACTCTGTGCAAAATTTCAGCTCGATAGCTTCAAAACTAAGGGACTAGTTCGCGTAGAAACAGACAGACTGACAGACAGACGGACGGCTCGTTATGCTGATCAAGAATATATATATTTTATGTGGTCGGAGATGACTCCTTCTATGCGTTGCACACTTCTGGGCAAAATTATAATACACTTTTTAAGTGTATAACAAGAAAGAAAGTCCGTCAAGCCCGACTGTAATATACTCTGTACCTTCAATAGCTGTGGGAGATATGACGTTTTTTTCCAAATTGCGGGGGCCGGAGGGGGCGTGGAAAAAATTGAAAATTAACTTGATCTGCCTGCAAGTACAAGAAGCATATGTCCCATGCTATATACACTCGGCTGTTGATGCTGATCTAGAATATATATACTTTATAGGGTCGGAAATAATTTCTTCTCCCTGTTACATACTTTATATACTAAATATACTCTATGTACCTTTGGTAAAGAGTATAAAAATGTGCACTGAAAAAAATGACTTTGAGCAAATTTTAATCAACGTAGCTGTGAAACTGACAGAGTAGACATTGTCAATTCAACCAAACTCGTCATGCTGATCAAGAATATATATACTTTACGGGGTCGGAGGAAAATATGTTCGAATGTTGTTTTTACCAGCGATGAGCACTTAATATCACGTTACGCCACCGTAGCCTGATCCATCAATGCGCTCAAATCGAATTTAAAAGAATGCATTTTGTTGTGGCTGCGCTCTTAAGTTATATTCAGGTTCTCACCCAGGATTACATTACACATTTTGTTGGATTTTGCGGCGAACAACAGACTGTAATTATTGTCCGCTCATTTAAAATATCTTCTGTAAATTCAACACATTTCGCTAGAAGATTCTTCATTTAATTTGATAATAATTCACACTTGATCAAATTCCACTAGAGGACGACCGGAGGCATTTGGCTTCATTAAAAATGTTAAATAAAATGCATAATAGAAATTATTCAAATGCAACTGCCAGCAACACAAATGTTAAATTATGCTTCATTAGTGTTCTAGGCAACTCAGTTGGGGGAGGTCAACTCTATGGCTCTATAGAGCTGGCTGTATAGCTTTGTCTGCATTTTTGTCATTTCACATGCATTCACACACTCGCGCACACTTTCACACAGTGCAGACTCCCACACACTAAAAATATAAAATAATTAAAATGCTACCGTTGGAAGTGTTTTCTATTTTTTTCTTGTTGTTTTGTATTTTTTTATGTGTGCTGAATGGAACGAAACGAAGCAAGGAGCGCGTGCTAAGCTACCAATGCTCGAGGTGCTCATTTCTGTTTTTTTCCATATTTTTTGGTTTGTACGTGAGCACGACGTGTATGTGTGTCTGTCTGTGAATCTGTCTGAAAGCACAAAGAGAAACTGCTCCTCTTGGTTGCTTTACGAATTTGTGGAGGACGAAAAAACGAAGGAAAATGAAATAAAAGAAAGCAAGTGCCCAGCTTTAGACAGGTGCAATGCAATGCATTTGCATTTGTGCTTGTGTGGCAGCTAACAAGCGCATCACATCATAACGAAATACGTTAGAAACATACGAAATAAAAATTAGGAAAATAAAAGAGAGAACGTAAAAGGAATATACTTTTACTGTAGCATACTTAGGTGCGCTGCTGACCCTTTAAAGCCACGGGGCTTCAGTGTTTGTGTTTGAGTGTGTGTGTGTGCGGGAGGAAGGGTAAGTGAGTGCATCAAATTGAGTACAATTATAAAACTGGACACTGAAGTGCGGCTGGCGGTGCTTTTGGTGCTTTGTTTCTCATATCAGTTGCAAAATAGCCCTTAATTTATCTACTTAACTAAGTTTGCTCAACAATTTCTGCTTTTGACAGAAATCTGTGCGTTGGTGCTTAATCAGTGCGCTGTGCGTTTGTGTGTGAGTTTGTGTGTGGGTGCTTAGCTTAACTTAGTGATAACTTTGGTGACTAGAGAGAGATAGAGAGACAGAGACGTATACTAATGTGCTTAATCATCAAGTACATTTAATTTACGGTGCTTAAACATTTAAATTAAGTGAATTCTGGCACCACTTGATGGTGTGCTGAAGTTCTTTAAAAACACAAAATTAAAAACATTTTGATTAAGAAAATTGTTTTCGTTTTAAAACAAGCAATTTAACAGCTAAACAAGCAGTTAGTAGGGGTGGTATTTATGTGATGATGGTGATGTTTAAAGTTGAGAGAAAACAAATTAGAATAAATTAAACCATAAAAAGTTAGCTACGTTGTTTCATACTAAAGCTAAGGAAATTGAAATTAGAAAACTAAAAGTTTAAGGCCGATTTCTTATCTTCTACATAGAGCTGTCTGTCACATAAACTAAGAAATAAAATAGTAAATTGTTAGTTTATCTAATATATAGCAGCTATTTAGAAGATGGGGATATCGGAACTTACTTTCAAAACTGAGAGAAGGTAGGTAGTTGATCCCTTTTATGCATTATATGGAGATATATTTCAATCAAAGTTATTGGAATCGAATTAACAGTACGAAACTCGTACGAAGCAGAACTAAAAGTCTGGTCCCATTGGACCATCATTGTGTTGTCAATGAAGTAAATACTACTGGAGTTGACCTCGATCATCAACTTAATTTTGACTCTCATGTTACATCTACTGTTAATAAGGGAAGAAAAATTCTTAGATCGTATTAATTTTTCGATCCCGTTAAAGCCAGTTCTATTTTTTCTTCTGTTAAGTACGGATTTTGTCTCTTGACTTTTTACAGTTTAACGCCGAATCCGTATGGCAATGTTTGTGAAGCTACGGCTACTTATTTTACAGCTGGCGCCAATAGCTGGTGACCGAGGCGGGATCGAACCCAGACAGAAAAAAAAGGCAGGATATTTTCTACATTTTGAATCTTGGAGTAAGCCCGGCATGAGTTTTAAAATTCAATCTCGACTTAAAAGATATTCTACACAATTCAAGTTTTCAGGGATTGGACCAAACCTTTCGAACTTGTATCATTCGAAATGTGCTTACTTTAATCCCCTTCGGGATCACATGTTCACAAATTTGACAGCGAGAGGCAACAAACGGCGGCGATGGTCGTGTGCGATGAGATGCCATTCCATTCGTGTTCAGTGCGCATGGTCGTGGGTTCGAGTCCCAGTTGAGTCAACAAAAAATTTTTGTATTTCTTTGTTTTTTAGAAACCAAAACTGGTGGGGTCTCTTTGAAGTGTATATGGATGTCCTATGGAATATGAAGGAGGAAAGGAAGAAGAGAGGTATCTTTCCTGGGACCAAATCAATATAACATATCGAGCTCAAAAATAATTCCGAACATGCTTAAAATGATCCTGCATTGGGATGGGATAAAATTGTGCTCGAATTTTGTGCTTAATTCAATCTTTTTTAAGATTACCGCGGGATAAATGTTATCTTTTTCAGAATTAAACTAGAAAGAAAGTCGGTCAAGCCCGACTATAACATATTCTGCACCCTTAATGTCGCAGGTCGCATTTGCTCACGAGTTATATGCGCTCATCTCTAAGTTTCACTCGCTCTCTCTTTCTCACTAAGATTGCCTCTGATTGAACGGAATGCAGTGGTTATGGGTGGGGGGGTGGTTGGGTATTAGCTGGCCGTTTCTTGCTCATAACTTGAGTATCGTTCATCCGATCTTTATAATTCCTTCAGAATCGATAAATAATTTTCATTACTAGATATCTCTGGAAGGAACGAACAATCTATCATGAAAACTGAGGGAGATATGACGTGTTTTCCAAATTGCGGAGGCGGGAGGGGGCATGGCCAAAATTCAAAATAAACTTGATCTGCCTATTAGAAGTATATGTCCCATACATGTCAAATCTCTATCTCTTACCATCTCGACTCGGCTGTTGATGCTGATCTAGAATATATATACTTTATGCACAAACTTAATATACTCTGTGTAATATATAAAATATATAAAAAGTTGGATCAACTCAATCTTTTTTCGGATCGGGTCAAGAATATCCATGATTACGTTGTTTTCTTGACAGATTGGGATTGATTTGATCCCGGATATGGATTGAGTTTTTTTTGAGTGCATTCTATTTTCCATTTTTCAATATGCAATAAATTTCATATAGTGTGAGTACGGAGTTTGCGATCTCTACTAATGTCAAACTCAACTTCCTTAAAAAAATCGCTAACTACTTAATTTAGAATGTGTGCAGTAGAACGAACTTTTATTATAGAGTCCTCCAGGGAATCTATTGAGGTAACTTGGTCATCGTCCAAATCAAGAAATGCTTTTGAATAACATGAGCAACATTCATCAGCATTACATTCTTCATAGTGGCATTCCTAAAAGCTCTACTGCTTGAACCATATTCGATCCATTGTCGACGGCGACAGTATAAATCTGACCTTGAGAAATGTCGTAGGATTGGAGAACTTCTTGAATTCCCTGTATGTGTCGTTGGAAAAACTACTTAATTTTGGGAACCGAACCTAAATTTAAAAAAAAGTTTTCGGTTCATGGTCCGTCTGACAAACGAATCCCGAACCGAACCGATTCTTAGGGGTTCGGTTCCGGACCGGTTTGAAACCTTGCTTTTAACATTTATTAGAAATCTCTTAAACAATTGAAAGCTTACGTATATATTGGCTACACCAAATGGGTTGGGATCAACTCCCTTCGCAAACATATAAAACAAACAGAAAAACAAAGCCAAATGCAAATGTGCAAATGTGTTAACTGTGCATACATGCAGGTGATTGCAAATAAAACTTAATAAAATGTGTCAACAAAAATACAAAATTAAATGCTATGAAAAAATTCGGTTAATTTTGTGCAGAAATCGATTTAAGGATTTTTGCATTGCTTGTTATTTGCATCAGAAAAGTGCCAAAAAACAATAACAAAAATCAATGCAGATAGATAGGTCGTGGTGGGGGAGAACGCTCAAAAAAATTTGGTAGTACATCGAGCTTTTGCAAATGTTATCAAATATGTATGCATACATGTGGAATGTGTGTGTGTGAAATAGCCATAAATAAAAACATAAATAAATAAAACAAAAATATTTTGCATTATTTGTTATAGGTAAATGAACGAGAAAAAAAATTAAACCGAATTTAGTGCAGGTTTGGGGGAATTCCGCATTACGTTGCTTCTTGTTTAGTTAGAGGGAGGCTTTGTTTACATATATAATTGCATAAATTTAATTATGTAAATAAATCAATTAAATATTTAATGCAAACATAAAATTATCACGAAATTATAGAATTTGGCGTTTGTTTAGGGTAATAATATTTGTTCTTGGTGCTCTTACAAAAAAAGAATACACAGAGGTTATGGCGTTTGTTTTTTTTTGTGCTATACAAATTACCACAAAAATTGATGATGCATTATGTCAAAAAAGTATTTATAACAGTTTTTATTCCAGTTATTTTTTGCATTTTTTTGGAGTCAAGGAAAAAAATATATTTTATCTTGCATATAGTACACAATATAGTAGGAGTTCTGCTAAAGAGGGTTTTTTTTTATAGAGAACAAGTGCAAAAAAGTAGTAGTCAAAAATTGCGCCAAAAAATATGCAATTTTATAGTACCAATTGTAAAATTTATTTATATTTTTTTTTAATTGAAATTATAATTTAATTGCAAAAAGAAAATTGAAATTGGAAAATATTTTAAGCGGATTAAATGAAATGCAAAATGGGAGGTAAAAAATGATACAAAAACATTTAAAGCTGTATTCCCAGAGATCCTTCAATGGAATTTTGATTGTTTATTATCGTAGATATTAAATTTAGTTTCTGTTGTGAAAGGATTTTGTTACTAATGCGTTGCGTACCGAATTAATTAAAAGTGATTTACAAATAGGAAGGTTGAAAAAATGCTAAAGTGCTACTTTTTAAACGTTTTCGTTCACAAAAACGTTTGATAGTAAATTAAGCACGTCTGTTCATACGGAACGTTTACATCCAACTGAACAGAGTGACCCTCCTCACACAATAATTTTTGATCAATAGTCAAAACCCCTTACATTCTAATCACAATAGCACCATAGGACTTATGAGCAGTCGAGAACGACCCGTCTGATTTGATTTAAGGACAGTCAAGCCCGTTATTGAGCTATTCCTCGAAATGAAGAAGACCGCGTAGCAGCATTCGAGCTGAACGTAGTTCTCGGAGGCAGACCACCGGCCATCGACCCTAGGACGACACAAACAACGTTGGCTCAACTGCGATCTGGAAAGAGTAGGCAGTTGACCTGGCGCGAATCAATTCAGAGGTCATCGACACAAGTCCCAAATACAACAAAAGCCCTTACGATACACTATATCTCTTTAATCGCCACTTAAATCCGATCATACTCACACCCATTACACTCTGGACCCACCCATTCGAGGCTGCTGCTTTCCTCGAATTGGACCTGGGTCTCTAACTCAACATCTACTTTCCCTTCTAACATATTCTTTCTTTCTTTCTTAGGTACATACAGTCGACACTGCCGTTACAACAACCTAACAGAGTGCGTTGTATAATCACCTTGGCGTTGCCACATCGATAGTTTGTTTGGTTAGTATGATAGAGTTTTCATTTATTTTGAAGGGCATATTTTTATTGCGATTTCAAGGCAAATGTAAAAAATCGAATACATTTTTTTTTCAAATTTCGAATTTTTCTATCTCGTTGCTCTCACTCAATTGGGGGTTCACGTACAGATTTCTACCCTTGCAGAATTTTGGAATTCACATTACATATTTGCATTGTCGTTCAGACGAAAAGCACACTACAAAACAAAACAAGTAAGAGCGCTGTAGTCGAGTTTCCCGACTACAAAATACCCTGTTCAATTGAGACACACATGCAAACACACTCACATACACAAACGCTAATAACTTTTGTGTTTTTGCTAGTATCTTATTTTCCTTTGGAGAGTAGTTAGATATAAGGCCTAGGATAGTATATATTAAGCCACCAGGTTCTAACTTTAAAATTGTGGCTGTGACAGTTTTTTGCGGTTTAAGGGGGGAGGGGGGGGGGGGGGGGGGGGGTTGGAATTTTCCAAATCTGAAACAAACTTGAACTGGGTACGGTATAAACCTATGTGCATGCCAAGATTTGTGTCTCTATCTCTTATGGTCTCTGAGATCGACGCGTTCATACAGACAGACGGACAGACGGACATGGCTATATCGACTCGGCTGTTGATGCTGATCAAGAATATATATACTTTATAGGGTCGGAGAAGCTTCCTTCTGGCTGTTACATACATTTGCACAACTTCATGATCCCCTTTTCCCATTTTTAATGGGAACAGGGTATAAAGATCGAGCATGAGCCCGTAACATCGATAAAAACGCCGATAAAACAGGGCGTGTTCTATTTGACATGTTTTCGCAATGGTGAAATGCTGTCGGTATAACAAAATTTATTATACAGGATCTTCATTTTGTGGCTTCACACGCTAACTGAGCAACCACGTACAAATGATAAAACATGTCAAATTTCTGTTTTTAGTGACGAAGTGCACTTTCTTACTGAAAGAATGTCCATGTAAACAAGATTAATTGCCTAATTAATGGATCGATTTCTTTCCAAACTATTTTTTTTGGCCCAAAGCGATCGATGTGAACGTAGAGACTCCAACAGTACCACAAAGCGTAGGGTTTGCTTATCTATCTTCGGGGTGACGTGAATTGGCCACCAGAGAACTGCAAAAATCATTTTTTTCTTGATTGCCTCACACACAAAAATTCTTAGTTACATTTAATCAATCAACAAAACTCAGAGTTGAATACATTCAGTTCATACCGGCAATCGCATCGAGCGGTTGAGCCAGAGTTCTGTGATCGAATGTTTACACAGTTGATCTAGTCCTTCGGATTAAAATTTCAAGTACGAGTCGTACTAGATTCACTTGAATCAAGCACGAAAGGATTGGAACAATTATAAAAGGCTTGGATCAATCCGAAACGCTCATTTCAAGTACGGATCCTACTTGAAAATGAAATCATCCTGACTCGAGGTTGAAGTAAGTACGGAATTCCACTGTCAAAGCGAAAGAGCGAAAAGAAACTGACAGCAAGTGCGAAACTGGGAGAGAAAGCTCTCTCAGGCTAAATGGGTACATACACATATACAATTTTTCTGTCAGCACAGCAGTTATTGGTGGTGTGGGTTTTTTGCGTTAACCGTTGCCTTCGAATTCCCTACCAGTTATAGCACCTCCAGGATGAGAAGGTAGCTGCTGAATTGCAGTTGATGGGTCAAGTCTATTAAAGAGACTTCAATAGCTACCAACCTCCATTGTAATGTTGTTTTTGTCCTGCTTTTAGAGTTGTATGCAAAATAACGGCTATAACTTGCTGGTTTGATAATCAACGAGAGCGTAAGTTAAAGTCGGCTATAACCGACTTCGATATACCCGTTACTCAGGGAAAGAAATGTTTAACAGCAACATTTTTTTAACTCGGCTATTTATCATCCGATCTTGATGAAAATGTATGAAAATGATGTATCAGGTCTTATAGATGTTGCGAATTTAAATCTAAGTTTTAAATTTGAGATCGATATCTCACAAATTGTGGGAGTTATTCAGAATTTTTTTATTGTGGGGGCGGGGGTTGGCATTTCAAAAATTTGAAATAAACTTGATCTGCATGCAGACAATAGGAGTATACATTTCAAATTTGGTTGCTCTAGCTCTTCTGGTCTCTGAGATCTAGGTGTTCATACAGACAGACGGACAGACGGGCATGGCTATATCGAATCGGCTGTTGATGCTGATCAAGAATATATATACTTTTTATGGTCGGAAATGATTCCTTCTGTTGTCCTGTCCTGTTACATACATTTGCACGACTTTAATATACCCTTTTACTCTACGAGTAACGGGTATAAAAAGGTCGTTAAAAAAGCAGCATGGAGTTCTTGTGAGTTGCTTTTTTGGGGTCGAAATGAGTTTAAACATCGAGCTAAAGCCAATCTCATGTAATTATTTATGCAATAATTTTTCGGATTGAATGTAGTAGAGTATCGAGCTCTATTTAATCTCGGGTACACTTGCACCAAGCCGACTTCGAGATCAAATCAATTACGAATATCGAGCTTAAATCAATATTGGACCTTCTTGATTGGATCCGAACGAGGGATCAAATCGAGCTCGAATAATAAGATAAAATCAATCCAGTGTGAGCTAAAGTGGGGATCAAGACAAAAATTCCGGGATTGAAAATTCCGTACTCAAATCAATCTTTCTCGTACTTGGTTTGAGAAAATCCGGACTTGGCCGACTTCTGACATCGTTTGGGTTTGATTTCAGCCCGGATATCTCGGATTTTTTTCTGTGTATGTGCGTATTTATTCATCAAACAAAACTCATCGTTGAATAGAGCATTTTTGGTCCAACATTGAAGTGTTCGATCGAACAAAATTCCAGAGCATTGCTCTCTCTTTTTCCATATCTGTCAGCAGCGCTGCCCCAGCCTATGCGTCTTTGCAGGAGTTTATTCCTACGTGGTGATTTTCGCTCACTCTAATCAATCGTCGTTCAGCCAAACGATCGAAACACCCGAACTGATTGGACTGAAGGCGAACATGATTATAATCAGAGAGCCTACCATAGTATTAAATAAAACTCAAATGCGACCATGTTGTGTATGCAAGTTTGATACATAGAGCGCAGAGTTTATTCGGGCTTTGATTAATGTATGAGCGTTTTACAATCGAACGAAGCCGTTCTCTGTCTCGAAAAATTTCCCTATAAAGGCTAACACAGCAAGAGGAATTCATTTAAAAGTCCTTAATTGGGGATTCATATTTTGAAAAAGCTCGCAAATAACAGTTGACCGTTTTTCCCTTTGCAGTCTGCGCACTAACATAACCGAAAAAAACACCTTTTCTTGTTATGCTCATACAATAACAATTTATAGAGAGCCATCCGACTGAGCGCTCGCACATTAAGTTCTTTGTACCTGCCTGCAAAAGGGAAACAAAAAAATTGGTTGTTCGTTGAGCACAGACCGATTTATTTAAGAGACGATGTGAACGGTTCATCTCTGACTCTTTGCTCAAAGGGTTTTGGGACAACAAAAACGGTCATCTGTTATTTGCGATTTCTGTGTAAAACACTTTAATAGCAAGGGATTAAATGATGATTTCTTTTAAAATCAGAGTACTAACCGATTGACTAGACTATGTAGAATTTGGCAAGAAACGCTACTTTTTAGAATTAAGAAAAAAGGATCTCTTGGGAAGTTCATTCAAATCAAAAAACATTAAACGGGGCTTACTACAACCAAAACAATATAATATTATATAAAAAATATATTCAGCTGTTTTTTTTTCAAAAATTTATGGGTTAATAACAGCTTTGTATGATTATTAATACACAGATAGTGAGATATTTACTGCCAGTCGTGTAGCTAAAAAAGACCTTTAGTAAATATCACAAAAAATAACTTAAGAACAACGAAAAAATGTAACGCTCCATTGGGCGGCATTTTGAGTTTCCAGCAGCTGCTCGATATCAAAATTCAAAAAATTGTACAAAATTTATCGATTAGTTTTTATGTTTTTTCAAAAATAAAATAAAATGTTGATAAAAAATCAAGTGAATCAAACCAAACGAAAGAGGATACCATTTTAGTTAGTTAGAACTTACGCTTAGGTAAGACTTATCACTTTGGCATACATACCATCCTCTTGGGTGCGCAATTTGATGGGATGCGAGCGCGGACCATCGCCCACCGAGGTGCCAGCCAACACCCAGATTTTGTACTCAGTCCAACGTTTGAGCTCGTCTAGGACAATGCTAGTCATATTTAGGGTCAATGTGGTGGCCTCATCATCTTCACGGCCCACCTCAACGAAGAAGACCTTATAGTAAATGATGCGTCCATTGGAACGCTCAATGGGCGGTGGCAGCCAGCTAAGGGAGATCATCGTGGAGCTGGTGGCTATGGCGGTGATATTGCGTGGCGGAGCACCTGGTACTAATTACATAGATGGGAACGGAACGTATTTGGTGTGTGGTTTGTTTGGTTGTGCATAGCCGACAAATTTTTGTTTGGTTTATTCATCATCATCATAGCGTAATACACAAAACGGAAAATGGTTGGGAAAACCCAAAACACAAACAAAAAACATGAAACGAAAAGGTATAAAAGCAATAAAAATATGATTAAAATTATGGTGATAGGCAACATTTTTCAAAGAATACAAAAATAATAATAAAATATCAAGACATATATATATCCAATGGTTTATGCAAATAATGTTTTTGCTTTTTTCCATTTTTGTTGTAGTTTTTTTTTTTTTGTATAATTAAATTGTGCATATTTTTTGGAAACGAGTTTTTGAGCTGAAAAGAACTACCAGTAGAGAAATGTAGGGAAATAATACTTGAAAAATATATACATAAATATTTACAGAATAAAAAATAACGGCGTGCCACATATTTTAGACATAGAATCAAAACAATTTCTAGATACAATCACATTTATATAGTTATATGATAAACATTAATTTGCATAAACCATGTGACTTGATATAATTTCAAAACACTGAAAACTGTTAAATAATAACTGTAAAAGAATTTCTTAAGAATTATATATAATATAAGAATGTACATATACCTCGCTTTCATGTTTAACTATTAACAAACTCATTGCGAAACCATTAAGAAACAATTAATAACTGGGGAATATCATATACACATTCCATTCCACATACAACACACAAATTAAACTCAAACTCAAACTCAAAACTAATAACTTTATCCCCTTCTTCTCATGCCACAAAACAATAATCGTTCAGGCTTTAGAAACCACTTAAAACTTTAATTATGCCTTTCCCCCAAATGATTATTGTACGGTGGAAATATGCATTACGTGCAAATATGAAAACCAAAAGTGAAATACGAGTTTATATACTATTTTATGACCAATGCCTGGCTTTGGCACTTGGCACTTGCCACTTCCGGCATTTTGTCTTCTAAATCAATTTCTAGACATTGATAGAGAAATTTTGGTTTTGCGGTTTTTCAGTGCATATTTCGGTGCAAAGTGAAACATTTAAAGTGAGGGCATCATTTACATAATTCAACACTAACAAAAATCTCAAATGATAAATCGTGCATATGCAAATTTCTACAATTACTTAGAAGTTTGAGCATTCCTTAAAATTTTGTGCATAATAATTCAGGCAATTTGAATATAAATTAAAAGGTATTTTACACTTGCATTGATATTGTTGCTGTCATTGTTGCATTCTAGTCTGTGATGTGGAG
This sequence comes from Lordiphosa magnipectinata, assembly GCA_037044535.1. Classification (NCBI taxonomy): domain Eukaryota; kingdom Metazoa; phylum Arthropoda; class Insecta; order Diptera; family Drosophilidae; genus Lordiphosa; species Lordiphosa magnipectinata. Next base: position 54,528 of record JBAMBO010003846.1, read on the forward strand.
TTGTTGTGAGTTGCATTTGTCTATTTGTATTGTGTTTAGGAGTTAAGTTCATCAACAGATCACAGAGTTCCTGGGGTAGTTAATTTTGAATAAAAGTACAGACAAAGATATAAAGTTGAATTTTACAGGCGCCATTGATCACATATACTACGTTTATAAACACAATATTTATTGTGCTTAGTGCCCTTTAAAGTATGCAATGCTTTTAATAACGAATTATGAATGACGCTGCCATAACTGGCTGTCAATGTTGGCGTTCTAATAGAAAATTATAAAAGGAACTAAACTTTGAACACTTTGTAGGGCATTAATCATGATAAGTTTGGTGTGTATAAACGTAGTAATTGATCAACAACGCATAGTCTATCCTGTTAGAGATAGAAAGCGAACATTTATACAGTAACTTTAATTTTGCAATAATAGCAACGTGTAATAGAAAAGTTTGTTAGGAGAATACTCTTAAGGTATGCAAGTTTGAGATATGTTTTCCAGATTTCGAAAGCTTCTCATCAGGTCGGCAAATTCGATAATTATGCTTTAATTGTGCAAAAAATTTGTATACCCATGAGGAAGGTATATTCAAATTGTGAATTTTTCTGTAACGCATAGAAAAACACATTTACTAGCTCATAAAGTAAATATATTCTTGATCGGCATGATTAGCCCTGTCCGTCCGTCTGTTTGTATGCTACCTTCTCCCTCAGTTTTAAAGGTATCTTGAACAAACTTTGAACAAAGTCTTGAAATACATGCACTCAGAGAAAAAACGAAGAACTTTGTACTTGAATCAAGTGCAAACTGTATCAATAGTACGGTAAGTACGAAAATACTTTATTCAAGTACAAGTAGTCTTATTTCAAGTACGATTTTTCAATCCCGAAATTCTTGTTTTTCGGGATATTTTAAATTCATTTCGAACTATTATAAAATAGTTCATAAAACCAGTAATAAATGTTATTGGTTGGCCTATAAAATTCTAAAGCTTTCCCAAATTATTTTTTTTTTGAATTTTAAGAACGGATTCGAGTTGAAATAATTTGCATTTTTTGTAGCACAGTTTTTGGAGCTTGCATTGAAAGTTCATTTTGTCCTCAATTTTAATAATAGTAACAGTCAATTTTTTACTGAGGGTATGACTTTAGCATGTAGGGACGACCGGTCGGAAAACTAGTTTTAGTAAGATGTTTCAATGCAAATGTTCTCAAACCTCGAATTTATAAGTTTTTTATGCCTTTTCATAATTCTATCAAGTTTTTTAAGAATCGGACAACTATATAGTAGAGCTGTCATGGAAAAGATAGGTCTGAAAAACTTTTTTTTTCAATTCAGATACGAATAAAAAAGTATTTTTTCTGTTACTTTTTCTAAATGTAGTTTACCACACTGTACCCAAAAGTTTGCTAAGTTATAAATGTAATTTCTTAAAGACAATTCGCTGATCTAGTCTTTCTGATAAACGCGCCTTTTGATTTCCTAAATCTGTCCAACCTCGCAATAGCAACAAATTACAATTTTTGTAATACTCATTTTTATTTATTTCAAATTTCGTTTATAAATCTGAAGTAATTATAGTGCTAGACTCATGTGATCTATCGACGATAAATTCCTCTGTTTAGGGATGTTAACCACATATAACGGGAATTCGAAAAATGTTATGTTATGTATTATCTTAAGTTGTATGTATTTGGTATAGTATTTATGTGCTAACTATGTATATAGACTGTGTGGATTTGTACAGACTAGTTATGTATAGTTTTATGCTATGTGGTTTAGTGTAAAGTATTTGAATGGATTTAAAACTTCACTAGTTAAGTAGATAAGCAAGATAAAAACTTAAAGTTAGGCTTGCAAGGAACCAGAACAATTACAAATTGTACAATATATGTATATATTTAAAAGGAAGGAGGGTGCAAGACTCACTTCATACTCAACACATTCATTCACTCCAAAAATTTTACCTGTTCTCATGTAAGCTTAAGTCAAGGAATATTTCGATCATACATACACACACACTCGAATATAAAGGGGAGGTATTTCGGAACTGAATAATCAACTACATTTATAAATAAATTTGGTATATTGTAAATATATATGTATATTTATATTTTATGTATGGTAAATATGTTTCATAATTTCGGTTTCATGTTATGTACTTAACTCTACGGCTGTTCCTAACTTAGGGATGTTATATAAAGATGGCAAAAATTATGGGACAACTTACCATATTGCTTGGTGCGTACGGGTATAGGCGGGGTGGTGGCACCTTCACCACGTTGTGAGCGAGCTGCCAGCCATATATAGTACAAGGTATCGGGATATAGGCCATCAAGCGTATACGATTCTGAGTTCGAAATGCGCCTGGGATGAAGATTAAATATATGTGTGAAAGGGGTTTACATTGAAATGAGAAAATATATCCAATGACTATCAAACGTGGAACGCAATGAGAGATAGTAATCTAATTGATATTGATTGAGACACAAATCGACGTGCCACGGCCACATTTTTTGAACGTCCCTTTTGGCGGCATTTTTAATAACTGTTTGCTTACATCATTATAAAACGCGCTTAAAAATATGAATGAGAATAGAATAAGCCGATGTAACGCGGTCATCAAATTGATGCATTAAAGCTAGCAAATGTAGAAGGTTCGGTAACTTCTTCCATAATTCAATTTAATTTTCAAACTCCCACTACGGTACGACAATAGTCAATGAGATTTGGTTTATAGACTAAATTTATTTTACATTAATTGATTTCTAAATGGTAACTGTTGCAACTTACTTGTGATGTGCCTGATTGGCATATGTGTCATTCCAATAGAGCTCGTAGTGCACAATATTCTCACTGGAATGCGTTGGCTTTGACCATTGCAGTGTTACTGCGGTCTCACCAATATCAGTGGCCCGGAAATTGCTCGGTTGTGATGGCACACCTGGTACGTAGTTATTCGGGGTTGGCGGTAGGTGGATGATGCCATTTGGTTTTTGGTTTGGTAATAATGAAACGGAAATTACGGAAATTAAATAAAATACAAAACAAATCAATGTGGCATTTATATTTATATGAATGTTGATGCCAGATGCCGATGATATTGATGAAGAGATGACACACGCATCAATATGCAAAATTCGCCATGCTCGGTGCGTTTTGTTTGTGTTTTATGAGTGAGGAAAACAAATGGTAGAAAATCGTATGAAAATTGATTGAAATGCGTCTGTACGTTCTGTCGCCCCCCCTTGGCCCCGGTTGTTGTCTTTGTGGTTGCTGTCATGACGACGATATCATGATGACAAAACCCCAAAAAAAAAAACATCTAGTCAAATATCAACTGAGCTGCATTTTGGCTAACCAAAAGAGAATACATTTCAATTTCAGCTTTTATTCTCTGATATAAGTTCTAATGCTCTGGGGATTTGATTGCAAATTGGAGTGAACATCAACTGACTGGGAAATGAATAATCTGCTGTAAGCTCGTAAGTATCGAGAATTTTGATAGTGAAAATGATTAAATTCTTAAAAATTTAGTAAAGCAAAAACTTAATTTTTGACATCAATAAAAATTTTTTTAAAGAAAAATTCGTCAATGATGCCGCTAACGAGAGCTTTTCGAAATATGAAATTAAGTGGAAGTTGGTTTTCCACTATTTTTCCTTATTAATTTAAAATTATTTGCAGTTAATTTGATACAATGACTATTAAACAGGCGATTTAAGACGTTAAAGACCAAATGACATGGCCACAAATGGAGATTCTCTCAATCCCTTGGCGTGTGTACTAATAAAAATGTTGAGAAGCTTTTTCATGGCTAGTTACTTTACAGCGGGCTCCAATAGCTGGTGAAGGTGACCGGTTGTGTAAAAGATTTAAAGAAAAAACTTTTTACTAGATGTTTCGAGGCCGGATTGAACACAAAACCTCCCGAATAGATTTATTAATGGGAAATGGAAAAATGTTAGTTTTTGCAACTATTTCGGAAAGACAATCGAAATATTTAGTTTCTTTTCCCAGCAGCTTGTTCCGCGGACGTGTTGGGTTGTTCATAAGTGAGTAAACAAAATTGAGTTGTTCTTTAAACTGAACAAGTGAACATGTTCTTCTTCAACTGTTTTTTTTGTTCAGCGAGTCTTGTTCAGTCTATCTTGCCCTGAGTTGTTATAAGAGCAGTTCAGTCTCTTTTGCTCAGAGAGTTGTTCTGCCTGTCTTGCTCTGTGAGTTGTTCTGTTTCTCTTGCTCTGTGAATTGTTCTGTATCTCTTGCTCCGTGAATTGTTCTGTATGCCTTGCTCTGTCAGCCAACATTCTGAACTAAGCGCTTTCGAGAAAGAGGGGAGTGAGCGCGAGAGTAAACGACGCACATTCACACAACTAAGCCATGCAGAAACAACAATGCTACAGAAACCCATCCTTTAGAAGTCCCGACGGCAAAAAAAAAATAAAAGAAAATCTTTCTGACTTTCTGGCATAGACCTAGAACAGGTGAACAAGAACAACCAAACAACTGAGCAAGAACAACTGAACAAGTGTGCAGTTTGAGTGAGTTGACTCACTTAGAAAAAAAGAGCAAGTGAACATGTTCAGTGAAATAAACAACCTTTACCCAACACTAATGGGTTCGTAAATCGCAAGAAAATAAAAATATTAAAGTTTTATTTTTAACTGGCTTAACTGAGATCTGACGGCCTTTACAATGTCGTACTTCAGGCACACAATGGGTTGCACTTTTTGTATTGCTAAAAAGCACAAGAAATTTTCTTTTCAACCAAAGAAAAAGTGCTCAAATAGTAATGGGGCACAGCAGTTCAGTTGTGATTGTTAAACAAGCGAAAACTTCTCAATTCAAGAATTACGTAGGTCATCTGGGGGTCGTGAAATATTTTGATTCCAAGCATTATCCCAAAGGAAGTTGAAGTGTTCGGTTTATTTAATCGGATTTGAATTAACTTAAAGGCCGAATTCTCTTGTTAGGAGCTGTCGGATAAACTTAGAATTAAATCTATTATTGGTAATTTTATGCGATAAACTGGAAGATATGAAAATGGCCCTAAATTGGTTTTTAAAATGACGAATGCAAAGTTAAGCACCTGACCAGAATTATTCTTTTCTACTCCCAATAACGAACAATGCAGAACTTTAAAAGATTGGTCCGTGGGTCCAGAAGTTTCTGGGGGTCCAGTAGGATACGGTATTCCATACTTAAGGTAGAAAAACCTCGTTCATTTGCCATGGAAGCGTAAATTTCATGATGTCCAAGAGGATTACTTTACGAGGAAAAAATCATTGCATTAATTGTATATATATTTTCCCCAAACTTATTTGGTAGCCTACCGCCTTTAACCCCCTCCGTTCTAACCTGAATGTATAAATCTGCCATAAGTAAGTACAAGTATCAGGTCAAAGTTAACCGTGTTTCAGCTTAAGCTCATAAGACCACCAACTACAAGTGCCACAACTAAGAAGAGCCTTCAAGTCATTCTGACCACCATAACCTGACCATGCCCAGCCACGCCCATGTTCTAGTAAATGCAATTGCTTGAAACAGTCAAAGTTAATGAATATTTAGCTGCATGCAATTGTTGAGCCTAACACCAACTCACCCGGACAGATGCAGATACATTTACATTTACAGACAAAGCGCACATGAACATATATACATAAATATTTTATTGGCTGGGCACACGTTTTGCCTGACATTTTGTATTATAATTAAATAATTGGTGTGATCTATGTAGGCCGATTGAGTTGAGCAATTAAATTGCAAAATGTTTCGTTAGTCAGAATGCATTTCGAATTTTGCATGGGTGTGCGTGCTTGGATGTGTGTGTATGTGTGCCTAATTGAAGCTGATTGGGCAATCAATTTTGCTTAACTTACCTTGCTGAGCCTTCACCTGAACCGGTGTGGACATGGGACCGGCTCCCATTGAGGTGTAAGCCTGTACACGCACCGTATATATGGCATGTGGCGTTAGCTCCGATACCGTTGTCAATTCACTATTGTCAACCATTTGTGAATTCCATGAGGCTTCCGGTTGATTCGAATTGGTTGTGTAGTACACCTTGTAGCCCTGTTTATAAAAATATAGAGAAGAGAGAGAGAGAAGTTTATTGTGAGCCTTATTATTATTCACAGTTGGCACTTTGTTATTTATTGCCTTAAAAATTGAACTCCATGTTTGATGACACTTGTATTTAAAGCAGTTATTGCTTTCCCTAATTGCTAATTTCAAATGACCAATAAAAATAGAAACTCTAATCCTAAATATACTTGGGTTTTTAACACCCATCAAACGTGCATGAAATATGGCTTTGTGGTCTCTCCGATTTGCGTACTTAATAATTTTTGGCATTGTGGTTCGATTGCCAGTTATCAACACTCCGATACACTGAAGAGACCACAACAATTGTGGCCTAGCATTTCGAAAGTCTGTGTGCAGCTCAGATTTCGTTCATACAAACATGAGGCTAACGGCATTTGGCCAATTTCCTCCCTCGCTCTGCCCATCCCTATCAGCTTCCGACGTGACAAAGTGTTGCCTGGTCACTGCCCATGGTGACCCATGGAGTTCGGGTCGAGGGGTCTTTTCGTTTAATATGCGTACTTGTTACTCAGGTACTTACGGTCACTTGTCCATTGGGCGTCTCTGGTGGTTCCCAAGTAATAACCATAGTGGATGAGCTCAACGTGCGCACCTGCACATTACGTGGTGCACTTTCCATTTCTAGGGGGGAGAGAAAGAGAGAGAAATGAGGAATATTAGCATTAAGAGATGACAAAGACAGGCATAACAATGAAACGGCACTTAAACCATTTTAAAGTGGATACCAGGGAGGCCTAATTTGAAAAGTTATTGCAGGAGGAAACAATAGTTCTACAAGAAATGCTTTTATTCTGCTAGCACTTTTTATCAGCTGATTGATGCCAAAAAGTTCATAACGCTATCTACAAGTGAAGCTGCTTGAAATTGGTAAGAAAGTATAAGTCTCATTTAAATCAGTCCAACAGGGGAACGGGGGTTCGCAAGCCCTAAAGTGCTGACTTAAATTTCTAACCGGTTTAAAGTCCACCAGCATGGAAATGCAATTATAGTACCTGGAGGCCATTGGAACACATTTGCAGACAAACAGCTAAATTTAAGTGCAAAAGTAGGTAACAGGGAGATGGAATCATTTTCGACCCTATAAAGTACGTATATAAAAATATTCTTCATCAACATTAATATAGCCATGTCTGTCTGTTCTTCTGTCTGTGTGTCCGTATGAACAAAGAGATCTCAGAGATGGTAAGAGAAAGAGGTTTGACATGAACATATACACCCAACAAAATTTGTATAAATATCAATTTAATACAAGTTGTCTCAAATTGAAACTGAAACTAGTACAATTTTTTTTGTATCTATATAAACCTACAGAGTATGAAATTATTATTTTGGGTTTTAATTTGAAATTTCGAATATTCATTTGATACGCAAAAGTATAAATTTGAAACAAAATAATTTTCAATGCAGTTTGAAAATTTGAATGTCGTGCTTATGTTAAACGATGCATGCCGAATGTTGGAGTTGCCGATGTTTGACGTGTCACAAATTTCGCAGCTTCGACTTTGGCAGTTTTTCGAAGCTGCAGCCAGTGTGAATTGACTATCACAAGGTAAGTTTAAGCAGCTAAGCATACATATCCATGTTGTAGTCGTTGCTTTTTTAAACATATGTATGTAAATAACAAATGTTACCACGCCACAATGTCGCTCTGGCTGTTTCTGCGCTTTGCAAGATGATGACCAAAGTGAGAGGTTCGAAACGAAGACATCTGCAGAATAGGCGTTTTTCACTTAGGTTCTCTGCGTAATGCGCATGTATGGGTGTTAGCATGAGCCACATCATTGCAGTGACTTTTCTTTAAACAACATCCGCGTGGACATGGAGCACAAAGAGTGAGAGAACAATGTATCCCATAGTAAAGTGCCCACTCTTGACGATTTTAGTTTATTAGTGTAAATAAAATACTTGTTGTAAGAGTTCAAAATAAAAGTAAAAAGTTTTTAAAATATGTTTTAACTTAAATTGCAGTTTATAGGGAACTGAATGGGTACTACCAACTTGGTAATAAACAAGAAAGAAAGTCGGTCAAGCCCGACTATAACATACTCTGTACCCTTACTACCCTCGCATTTGCTCACAAGTCAAGAGAGGCAATCTTAGTGAAAGAGAGAGCGAGAGAGAGAGAAATTTAGAGAGCGCACCACGCGCTCTCTCTCTCTCTCTCACTATCTCTAGAAGGTACGAACCATCTATCTACGAAACTGTGGAAGATACACGTTTTTTCTAAATTGCGGGGGCGGGAGGGGGCGTGGCAAAAATTGAAAATAAACATGATCTGCCTGCAAGTATAAGAAATATATGTGCCATTCATGTCAAAACTCTATCTCTTACCATCTCTAAGATCTGTGCGTTCATACAGACGGACAGACAGACGGACAGACGGACAGAGGGACATAGCTATATCGACTCGGCTGTTGATGCTGATCAGGAATATATATACTTTAAAGGGTCGGAAATAATTTCTTCTCCCTGTTACATACATTTGCACAAACTTAATATACTCTGTGTACCTTTGGTACAACCTGATACAAGTTAGTATTAATTTGATATACTCGAAAAATCAATTTAATACTTTCGAAAATATCAATTTGATACTTGGAGTATTAAAGAGAATTTTATACTAAATAGTTTTAAATTGATGATAAATAGTATCATTTTGATGATATCTTTTTATACCCTTGCAAAGGGTATTATAATTTTGCCCAGAAGTTTGCAACGCATAGAAATATTCATTTCCGACCCCATAAACTATATATATTCTTGATCAGGGCGATGAGCTCAGTCGATTGAGCTTTGTCCGTCCGTCTGTCTGTCCGTCTGTCTGTCTGTCTGTCCGTCTGTTTCTACGCAAACTAGTCTCTCAGTTTTCAAGCTATCGAGCTGAAATTTTGCACAGAGTCTTCTTTTTACTGCACGCTGCTAATATGTCGGAACCGACCGGATCGGATGACTATATCTTATAGCTGCCATAGGAACCATCGGTCGGAAAATGGGTCTTAGTAAGAAAAACTTTTTTGTTTTCAATGCTAGCGTCATAAAACTCGTCCAAAATCAATATTATATGCTTTCAAACAGATTTGCAAATTTTGGTAAAAATCGGATGACTATAACATATAGCTGCCATAGGACCGATCGGTCGGAAAATGGGTCTTAGTGAAAAAAACTTTTTTGTTTTCAAATGAATCGTTCTTAAAGTCGGTGATTCTTAATATTAAACGCTTTCAAACTAATTTGAAAAAGTTGATCGACATCGGGTGACTATATCTTATGGTTGCCCATAGGACCGATCGGTCGGAAAATGAGTCTTAGTGAGAAAAATCTTTTCTGTTTTAAATTTTATCTTTCTTAAACTCCGCGATTGTTAATTTGATATGTTTTCAAAAAGATTCGCGAAATTTGGTCGAAATCAGATGTTTATCTGTTGGAAAATGGGTTTTAGTTAACATTTTTTTTTAGATTTTTATGTAAGCGTTCTTAAACTCTGACATTTCAAAAACAGCATTTGCAAGGGTATAAAAACTTCGGCACAGACGAAGTTAGCTTGGCCTTCTCGTTTTTTATACTCTGTACCGAAGGTACATAGAGTATATTAAGTTTGTGCAAAAGTATGTAACAGGGAGAAGGAATCATCTCCGACCCTATAAAGTATATATATTCTTGATCAGCATCAACAGCCGAGTCGATATAGCCATGTCCGTCCGTCCGTCCGTCCGTCCGTCCGTATGAACGAAGAGATCTCAGAGATGGTAAGAGATAGAGGTTTGACATGTTTATTTTCAATTTTTGCCACAACCCCTCCCGCCCCCGCAATTTGGAAAAAACGTCATATCTCCTACAGTTTTGAAGATAGATCGTTTGTACCTTCTAGAGATACATTGTAAATAAAATAATTTATTTTGTTTTATATGTTTTAATGATAAAGATCGGATGAACGATACTCAAGTTATGAGCAAAAAACGGCCAATAAACACCCAGCACCACCCCACCCACCACCGCAGCATTCTATTGAACGTCAATCTTAGTGAAAGAGAGAGAGAGAGAGAGAGTGAAACTTAGAGATGAGCGCGTATAACTCGTGAGCAAATGCGAGCTGAGACGTTAAGGGTACAGAGTATGTTCTAGTCGGGCTTGACCGACTTTCTTTCTTGTTTTATTTTTGCCATGCTGCATGGCAGCACTTTATGGGTGCTTTGCCACTTCTGACTTAAAATGCACAAACTTTAGTGGTACAGAGTATACTATAGTCGGGATTGATCGACTTTCTTACTGGTTTTTCATGTGGTAGGGTCAAGAATCTGTATAGTTTATGCGGTCGGAAATGAATATTGAAATGTGTGCGACCGAGACTCACATGGCGCACAAACAGACGGCTGTAAAATCGAAATATATGCAATCGACTAAGGCCTCGCTGTAGTTGTTGTTGGACTGCTCCCAAACTTAAACTTCGTGCCCACCGCTGTTCCAAATCATCAACTGGATCTAGACTTGATCCAAGTTGCACAGGCTTTTCCAAATGTGAAGAAAGTCGGAATTTTATTTTGAATCAGAGATGAAACCGATACGAATAACGGTTAGGTTAACGGTTATTGTTTTGGCCGATCCCTTTTTTCGGTTATGGTTTTAATATCTGTTTTGAATTTTTAACAAATTAATTGGTTTTCCATTTAAATTGAGTAAAATGTGAGCCGAACCATTGCTAATTTTGGTTCGTTTTCGCCAAACGGAGATCCATTTTTTTTTAGTTTTTGCTCGCAAAATTAGTATAAATGCATAGAGCTTAAAAGCCACTTAAAGTCTCCAGTAAAGCATCAATAATACCCAATAAAATCGGGGCGCAAACAAAAACTCCCAACGGCAACGTTTTAGATAACATCCTCACCCCATTTAGCAGTCATGCATATGCAATTTTGTTAAATGAATTTAAGCTATTTTTTGTAGTCAAAAATATAAAGAGAGAAGGCGGCATTAGGGTAACAAACACATACACACGCCCATATATAAAGCACACAAAAATCCATCCATCACAATTTTGTGCCAATGAACTGTTTGCATTGCGTATTTGAAATTGTGCGCGTTGATGCCTGGAGGCCATTATAGTGCGAATTTTGCATTTATAAACTAGTTGTTGTTGTGGCACAGAAACAATGCAGGACTCCCCTGCCTGGTTGCATGTTCGAGGCGTGAAATTGTCCAACAACTGCATCAACTGCCGCAGCTGCTAACTGCTAATTAGTGGACGCACACACATTTTCCATTTTCCATTTGCCATCTCTACTCCAGTTTGATTTTTTCCCCAATTGGTTAATGGCCAATCAATAAATTCCAATTCTCAGAATTTTACTGCAATATCTACAGCAGTTTCACCCACAATTTATATCGCAGTCATCTCATCTGTTACACAAGTGTGCCCCGGCAGCAGGAGCTGGAGCTGCTGCAGTTCTATGTGGTCCGTTCCCTGGTTATGGCCTAAGATTTGCATGCAACTCGCACACACACACTTGCTCTTCCACTCTGTGGGAGCATCACGTAAGCTGCATTTAAGAGCATATACATTACATACGGATACGCTCCATTAATATGTATCCCTTGCATGCTCAAGCACACAGACGCACGCCTACTCCTCCCTTTATGGCCCAGGCACATAGCACTAAATTCTGAGGCCTCTGCCTCCTTTTACTTCTGCAAGGGTTCCTGCACAGACCTGGGCTCTGAAGGAGCATGTGCAGGTCACATGACCTATTACATGACGAAAGGAGCTGTTAAATAGAAGGAGGCAATTTAAAAGGTATATCCTGGTTATGGCACTTAAAATGCGAATTTGTGGCTGCATTTTAATAATAATGTTATTTGTCTAGTTGATAGGAAATGAACTCACTCGATTGCCCTGTCTAATTTGGGTTTCATATCACTTGAGTGCAGGAATCTGTTTCGCATATGAATACTGAACGAATCCTTTTAATGAATACTCCTTCAAAGCACATAACAACTCAAAATGTGTACAATTTAAGGAGCCTGCAACAACACCTACTATCAGTTTGAAGATTTAAGTAGAGATTGGATCTCTGTTGGAATTAACATTAGAAGAATGTAAGACTGTTGTCTTATTGTCCCTCAATTGGGAACTTTTACTGTAGGGGTTATGCATGAGGATTGATAACATTTCATTTATAATATAGTCCATGCCGTTTTGAACCAAATTCTGACCAATTTGATACTCTAAGACGATAATTGAACGAGATCATAGAAAAATGTTTATAAATGAGTACCTACTTGTACCTTCATAACAAACATCACGATCAATGCCAATCGAAGTATGCTAACTTTATTTTTTTTAAACGAAATAATTGGTAATTAAGTTATTATGCTTACTAGAGATGGGCATAACATCGAACCTATACCATATTGGAAAGTAAATGCAAAGTGTATTTTAAATGGATATTAATATACATTTTGTTTCCTGAAAAACGCTGAAGAAGCCTTAAGAAACGATATTTGTGTGTGCCAGCTACGTTCTGCGAATTGGAACGCAAAGCAGGACAACTCATCTCTGACTGCAGATGCTCTTTAAAATCCACTACATTGAATAAGCTGTTGTTCGTAAAACAAAACATCAATATAATTGGATCTCTGTAGAAATACAAATATTATTTGAGATAACCTATTTTGGGATTCCCAAGTGGTCATAGCAGTTCTGGCATGAGGTAGCCTATGCCAGCTCATTGAAGTTGAGCAAAGATCGCTGATGATTGAATTGTGGAAATTCTTACTTACTCCCTTAGGTATCATTGCACAGAGAAAACAAAATTGGCTGCACGGCGCGTGTAGAAACGTCAAAGCTAAACGAAACGTAGTGCGCCCTGCCAAATTGCACACGCAAAATGTAGAATTCTTTTGAGCTACACGCGACGTGCTGAAATCCAACACGTAATGTGTAGGATTTCAATATCTAAACGCCTCGTTTTGAAAAGCTAAATGCTGATGCATTTTGCATTTGCCCACGCAATGCGCAAATGCAAATGCGCTGACTACTGTGCATACAAAGAGCTTAGCAGCAGTGCAGTCGACACACTGAATGTAAAAGCACGTCGCTGCCTTGCTTAGCCAACAATGCCGCCGAGCGAAATGAGCTTCATGTCAGTGGCTACTCAGTCCCCTGGAACCGCAGACGATCCTTAAAGCTAAAGCTGCCTTTACACTTTTCATATACTTATCTCTAAATAGTCGGTTGTCAAACTTCTCTCTTATCAAATTGAACCTGTCAAATTACATAAAAAAAGACTAAATTTTCCAAATATTTAGAGTTATTTGCTTTACTATTACACAATCGTCAGAGAGTCTTTTTAGAGATGTATGACAAGTGTAAAGGCAGCTTTAGAATCATGTAACGCGTCAAGTACTCTACAGCGGTAGATCACTATTTTTCTGTATCTCAACTAATTAATTGGCAGATTGCCTTCTTTTTATCGCTCAGCGTTCCTGGGCAAACGCGGTATTCCATTTCACCGATCACCTAACCAAAATTAGTTCCGCTCAGCTAACCCATCAAGGCGAACCCAACTGTGATAACCAAATTTCGCTACAATCGAAGATGTCACGGAAATCTTTTCCAATTAAATTTCAACCCAAAAACCAATTCTTGGTGTCCCAGAAATCTATTTCGATTGCTTTCAAACCTCTCGTGTTTCGGAAAGAGATTTGGCAAATTCACCACCAAAACAATTTAGAAAAGCAAAATAAATTTTGGAAATGAACAACGGAAACAACATTATTATACTCTGTACCAAAGGAACACAGAGTATATTAAGTTTGTGCAGAAGTATGTAACAGGGAGAAGGAATCATTTGCGATCCTATGAAGTATATAAATACGTGATCAGCATTAACAGCCGAGTCGATATAGCCATGTCCGTCTGTCTGTATGAACGCAAAGATCTCAGAGATGGTAAGAGATAGAGATTTGACATGTATGGAACATATTATATATTTCTTATACTTGCAGGCAGATCAAGATTATTTTCAATTTTTGCCACGCCCCCTCATGCCCCCGCAATTTGGAAAACACGTCATATCTCCCACAGTTTTGATGATAAATTATAGATGATAAAAAATAGATATCTAGTAATCAAAATTATTTATCGATTTGCTGAAGGAATGATAAGAATCGGATGAACGATACGCAAGTTATAAGCAAAAATACGAGGTTTGGGGACGTTTCTCACTACTACTACTTTTTCGACCGATAGTTCCTAAGGCAGCTATATGCTATAGTCATCCGATCCGGCCGGTTCCGACAAATGTGATGCGGAAAAGCTTCGTGCAAAGTTTGGTTAGGATAGCTTTAAAACTGACGGAGGCTATAGCATAGAAACAGACGGACGGACAGACGGACATGGCTATATAAACTCAGCTCGTCATGCTGATCAAGAATGTATATACTTTATGTGGTCGGAGATGCTTCCTTCTATGCGTTACAAACATCTGGACAATTTTAATAATAACAATTTCTACAAGGGCATAAAAATAAAATCTCTCGAAGTTCTGTGACACCGACGGATTTTTCGAGCGATTTGCAAACCAACCGAGGCAAAAATCTCTACAGTTTCTTAGGACACCCTCCAATAAACTTATTATCAGGGAATCAAACCAGAACCAGAAGATCGAAAAAGCCGATTAATACTCAGAATCAGACCGGCATTCGAAAAATGAACCAAAACATCGTAACGATACAGTTTCGGTTCTGAGCTCAGAGTAAAATGTTTACAAAATTAAGAATATGTACTAAAATGGTCGTTGTTTAGTTGATTTTCCATAAAAAGAGGGAGCGTGCCTATGTACACACAGATACAGCAACGAGCAATGACTGCATTAACTTCATCTGATTCTTTTGGTTGCTGTTTTTTGAGAATTGATTTTCTTTTTAAAGGCCTGTTTTCAGAACGCACGAAAATAAATTTTTATGTCAAACATGAATAGAAGAAACACTTTTGAAATGTTTTCAAATCTGAAAGCTATTACACAGCAGTCTCATTTGAGTGAAGTATTGTGCCGAAATAAATTGTTATGCCATCTGGAATCCAGCCTTAAGTACTGGATACGGCACCGCTATAAGCTGTCCCTTACAACAAGTAAGCTCAGAATGTTTATTTTCCACAGTAAAGTTTATTTTACGTAATTTACCGTCTTTGTAACATCTTCTTTAAGCAATGTATATGTATATCAATTTGCAATATTTTTCAGTCTTAAAAGTTTTCCGGGTGCATAATGAAAACTGTGATTAAGTTTTATCTTCAGGCAGGAGTATATTTTTTTAAGAATTTCTATTATTTTTAAAAACAACACGAAGACTATTCACATTTTCTCAGCTGCTACCTTTACCCTAGGTCCCACAGTAAACGATAGAACCCATGACACACGTGTGAAACAATGCGTCGACCTGCTGATGCCTGCCTGTTACTGCCTGGCTCAGCTAGCCATAAACGTTGCTATCGAAATAATATTTTGAAACGATATTGGGCAAGCGATAAGCATAATTGCAGCAATAAAAGTTTTCAACTTTTATACGACATGGTGCAAAAAAAGAAGACAGAACGAAGAGCAGCCAGCAACAGACAGAGAGGTAGACAAGCGTACGCTTACGCGCAATTGCCAGGGCTAAAACAGCATGGAAAACACACACTGATACGCACATACAGATTCACGCGCATTCAAACGAACGCATAACAATGCAAACTTTATGCGTTGCTCTGAGCTGTCTAGGTGAAGCGGAAGAAGGGCGGGTACTAGTACGTGAGTGGGCTGTCTGTTTACCCACACACATACGTCAGAGTCTCTCCCTCTCTCTCTCTATCTGTGGCGCAGCTGCGTATGCAACGATTTTTTGCATTTACCTTTGATTCCATCTTGGGTTTAAGGATTTTTCTGCTGCTCAACAATTGTTATTGAAATTGTTTTGGCAATTTTACTGTATTTTTCTTTTGTTTTTTGTTTTTTGGCCAACCATAAAATTTTGTTTTCCTGGGATACTTACTTGTGCCACCAAATGAGAAATCGCCTAAATGGATAAAAGCAAGCAAACCGGAGAAAAAGACATTACAACAAGAAAGGGTTAGTACGCAGAGTTAACAAAAATGTACAAAAGGAAAGTACTCAAAAAAAAAAAAGTACAAGAAAAGCCATAAAATTGGTTAAAAATTCTTTTTTTAAACAGCAGCAGCAGCATGTAATTGTGGTCATAAAGAAAAGACAGTTGGTTATAGTTGTGTCTTTTTTTGGTAAAGCTGGGTTTGGTCTATGTATACTCACTTGTCTCACCGGTGGTGCAAGTCGCCGGTGCCGACGGCGGTCCACGTCCAATATTATTCACAGCTATCACATAGAACTCATATTCCGTATAGGGACTCAGTGCGCGAACCACATAGTACATGGTAATGATGCCACTTATCTCACTGAAAGCCTGGTTCGCATTCTTCGGTTTGTACTGGATGACATAATATTGCAAGTCCTCGGGACCCTTATACGACCACTCCAGACGCACTGAAGTGGCGGTCACCTCGGAGATTTGTACATCGGTGGGTGCTGTGGGTAGAGCTGAAGTGTAAGAGAGGCATGCTATTAGACATATAGTCGAGCTATACATTTTTATACCCTTGCAAAGGGTATTATAATTTTGCCCAGAAGTTTGCAACGCATAGAAATAATCATTTCCGACCCCATAAACTATATATATTCTTGATCAGGGGGACGAGCTGAGTTCATTGAGCTTTGTCCGTCCGTCTGTCTGTCTGTCCGTCTGTCTGTCTGTCTGTCTGTCTGTCTGTCTGTCTGTCTGTCCGTCTGTCTGTCTGTCCGTCTGTTTCTACGCAAACTAGTCTCTCAGTTTTAAAGCTATCGAGCTGAAATTTTGCACAGAGTCTTCTTTTTACTGCACGCTGCTAATATGTCGGAACCGACCGGATCGGATCACTATATCTTATAGCTGCCATAGGAACCATCGGTCGAAAAATGGGTTTTAGTGAGAAAAACTTTTTTGTTTTCAATGTTAACGTGATTAAACTCGGTCATTAATAATATTATATACTTTCAAACAGATTTGCAAATTTTGGTCAAAATCGGATGACTATATCTTATAGCTGCCATAGGAACCATAGGTCGAAAAATGGGTTTTAGTGAGAAAAACTTTTTTGTTTTCAATGTTAACGTGATTAAACTCGGTCATTAATAATATTATATACTTTCAAACAGATTTGCAAATTTTGGTCAAAATCGGATGACTATATCTTATAGCTGCCATGGGAACCATAGGTCGAAAAATGGGTTTTAGTGAGAAAAACTTTTTTGTTTCCAATGTTAACGTGATTAAACTCGGTCATTAATAATATTATATGCTTTCAAACAGATTTGCAAATTTTGGTCAAAATCGGATGACTATATCTTCTAGCTGCAATAGGACCGATCGGTCGGAAAATGGGTCTTAGTGAAAAAAAACTTTTTTGTTTTTAAGTAAATCGTTCTTAAGGTCGGTGATTATTAATATTAAACGCTTTCAAACTAATTTGAAAAAGTTGATCGACATCGGGTGACTATATCTTATGGTTGCCATAGGACCGATCGGTCGAACATGAGTCTTGGTAAAAAATTTTTTTGTTTAGTTTTGTTAGCGTCCTTAAACTCGCTGATGACTTATTTTATATGCTTTCAAATAGATTCGCAAAATTGGGCCGAAATCGGATGACTATATCTTAAGGCTGCCATAGGGCCGATCGGTCGGAAATTGAGTCTTAGTGAGAAAAACTTTTTTCAGACGTTTATCTGTCGGAAAATAGGTTTTAGTTACAAAATTTTTTGATTTTTATGTAAGCGTTCTTAAACTGTGACATTTGCATTTGCAAGGGTATAAAAACTTCGGCACAGACGAAGTTAGCTTGGCCTTCTCGTTTAACTTATGGGACGTCTGTCAAACTCCACTTGTCCCTTTATTCTATGCAAAACTTTGTAATGGAATAACCGGTTTGGCATTCGTCAAGAATATGATTTTCTGAAACCACGTTCAAATCGTGTGGAATGCCATTCCAATTTCGTAGTGTATATGGATAGACATTATCAGAATCAATAGATCTCAAACTCGAGGAGAACAATATCGCCACAAATAGAACAATGAACCTGTGAGTGCTTTTAGTTTTGCACCGGAAGAAGTAACTTGGAAGTCGCTAAGAAAATGAACCATTAGTTAATCGATGCAGCACTCTGCTGTGCATTTGTTCTCCGGTTTGAATATATCCGGAACTATATGGGGTTTTTGGGTTAAGCTTAACTATTTGTATGCCCGTTTAAGACTATATATTTCTCCTCTTCTTTCTGCGTTCTACTTACATTGCACTTTGACCACCGAAACCGCTTCAATTTGTCCCAACGAAGATGCTGCTATGCAAGTATAATTGGCGCTCTCTTGAATATTACTCAGTTGGAGCACATTCCGTCCTATGGGTATATCATTTTCCGGTGTAAGATCATGGGCGCCTACAATCAATTCAAATCATTATTAAATTTATACTTCAGTTGGAGCTACATATATACTTATTTACCCTTCATCCACTTGACATGCGGCATGGGTGAGCCGACAGCAATGCAGGATAGGTTAAGATTTGATCCCAACATCACCTCATTGATGGGCTCTGGCGGACGTGAGAATGTTGGTGGTACACGACGAACTTTCACATATAAATTGGTCGCCTTGGAGTGTTCAGTGCCTACCGAATTCTCAGCCACACATTCATATTTGCCTTGATCCTCTTCGTGACTGACGTTGATTTGCAAATAGCCTGGAAAGAAGAGGAAACATTTTGAATAAGAATTGAATAATTCTGATCATTATAAGAAATGTCGCCCAACGACAGGCTCTTAAAAGATTAATAAGGGTAAAAACAAGGGCAGCGTTTTGCAACTGCTGTAGGCCAGTGTTGAATACACAAGAAGAAATTCGACCAGTTCGACGCTGAGGAGAAATATTTGTCTTTCAATAGCATCAATAGTAAAAGAAAAGTCCTAATTTGTACGAGTATTTCGTTTTGGTTAGTGCCGAGTGCAGTGAGTGTATATATGCCCAAGAGCTTTACAAAATCAAATGTTCATCATTTTTTTTCAGCATCTTCCTGATTTGTTCCATTTACTTTTCAGACCTCCCCTCGCAAATAAGACCCAAAGGTGAGATTAATTCAAATTTATGCATCAATAAATTTTTAATATTTAACTTAATACGTTCACACTTAGAATTATTCCATCAACTTGGCTTACAATCTATTAGTTTAAGCAAATTGAATTAAGTTTACATACTTAGCTATCCTTCTAATGACATCCACACTCATTGGCAACTGCCTTCTGGTATTTTGTTAAATCAATTATATCTTCATTTAAATACCTTAAAATGGTGATGGCCCCCAATTCGGTCGGCACGCAGCAGGGCTTGGGCAAATGTGGTTGCTTCAGATGCATCAAGGTCTGTACAATAGCATGATTCGTGGCATTCATTTTAGTGCCCAATGGGAAATTGCAACCACCACCACAAAAATAGGCCTCAAATTTCTTGGGAGCTATAACCCAATTATCCATTTGCAATTGCTTAAAGTCCACCGTGAAATTGAGTCGTTCACACGATTGCGGAGGCTTATAGAGCTCAACGGGAGGCACACCACGATGATGCGGACTGGCAAAGCCGCTTGGCAAGTTAGCCTTGCGTTTGTGCAATTCTCGCTTAAAGCGCAACTTCTGTATCTTTACCAGCAACTCGGGACCATTGAAGTAACCGACAATGAAGGGTTCCAGATTGGAGCGACTGCCCTGTGGTGGCACTAGTCCCGCACCCAAAGCGCTCAATTGTGCATCACCAATAGAAATGCGTAGCTCATGGCGTTGTGGCTGGAGGCTTTTGTTGAGCAGCCAAAAGTGCAAAGTTTGCGTCAAGTTGAACTCCAACCAGCCTTTGTGTTGCGCTGTGGTGTTCAGCGACTGAAGAATGCGATACGGTGACTCTGGACGATTGTAGAGTTTTCTATAGACGGACACGGTGAAGTTGTCATTACGCTCCTGTAGACTTGGTTTCTTATAAATTCTCAGCATGGCCTGTACTAGACTTAGATCCAAAGGTACATCGTTGGTATTGAAAGTTATAAACAAATCCAAATCGTTATAGTTCACATCCTTTTGCCGACTGGAGAAAGTCAAGATGCTATTGCACGTGGCAATCTCCAGGCGATCTTCTTGGGATATTAAAATATCATCTTCCAGCGAACGTTTGTGCCGTTTATGTAGTACTTCTACGGGTTCTTGATTTTCATTAATTTCATTATAGACTTCCAGCAGAAATTTTGAAGCAGAGTTATGTACATTGGGTTGAACTTGACGTCTGGGACGATCCCCCAGATCCAAGAGATCAATCATTTCCAGTTGTTCAGTTAGATGATCCTGCCGATAGTTCGATGTTTCCGCATGGTTATTGGTGGTTATGTAAATGATACCTTGGACAAAGCTAGCCAAGAACAGTGGTAATATAAGACAAAACATTGTATGATGTTTACTGACTGGGATCTGAGATTAAACTGATTTCTATGGTCCAACAACTGTGAGTTATATACGAAAACAGGTAGGGATTTAATTCGTGATATCTTTGTATTAGGTAGCTCCAGCGAGGTAGGTATGCTTTCTGACAACCAATTGGCTTAGGTACACGCAACCTTAAACCAGCAGCTGTTATATTGGGGCTTAAGCCGAAAGAAGATTATCCCGACATTAATTTACCTGACTAAATAAAATATCAAGTTATAAAAGATTTAAAGTCCACATTCTATACACTGTACCTGAAAACGATGTCATTGAAATGGTTTTAAAGCATTTTAGTTTTTATGGGAGCCATAAATATGTGATTGCGAATTATTTAAAATAAAAGATTTTCAAACTCTCAACGATCGTTCCAGTTCTGTCTGCAGTATGCGATGGTCATCCAATTTGACTGGATCACACTAATGGTTGCATACAATTTAGTTTTTATTGTGGGTTTTCATCTGCGTTGCTGTCAGCCCGTGTAAACATGCGTCTGAGTAGACATGAGGCTACTCAGCTGAGCGATCAGATGAAATATAACCGATTCAATTTGGCCTGACCGCTCTGCTACTTTTTCGAGTGATAGTTTTTATGGCAGCTATATGCTATAGTCATCCGATCCGGCCGGTTCCGACAAATGTGCAGCGTCTTTGTACCAAAAGTCTTCGTACAAAGTTTGGTTAGCATGGTTTGGTGGTAGCATAGAAACAAACGGACAGACGGACAGACGGACATGGCTATATCAACTCAGCTCGTCATGCTGATCAAGAATATATATACTTTATGTTGTCGGAGATGCTTCTATGCGTTACAAACATCTCGACAATTTTAATATACCCTCTACAAGGGTATAAAAATAGAGGAAAGCTATCTTCGGCCGGTGGATTAGCTCATATAATTTATATAAATGTCGTTGAAATTGTTGGCGGAGTCGAAAATATGTAAAGCCCGCAGACGTTACACAATTTTGAAGGATAATTTTTGCACTCAATTTGACGTCTTGCACTAATTTTTCAAATTTAGTCAATCACACAAAAACTTAACCAGGCACACAATAAATTTGGAATGTCATAGTGGCCCTTAAATAGAATAGTTTGAATCTTAACTATGCCTCCTACGACTAACAGTAAAAACATCAAACTAAGGTTAATCAAACTAAGGTAATCAAACTAAACTTTCAAGCTTGAACTTGAAATTTTCAATTTTTTTACTCAATTTTTGTACTGCCAATAACTTCTATATTGCTAGATGGAATTTAATGAAATATGCAGTTTTTATTTTTTAATAGACGAGTCTTTGATGACCAGCAATAAAATAAATCTTACACAGTTTTTTTCGTGGTGAAAATCGCACTTAAAAATCTAGCTTTTTTTTTATTTAAAAATGCTAAGTTGCCGATAAAAGCCTTTATAGCGCCGAAGTCAAGCACCAGATAAGGAAGTGGTGTTTAAATGAATGATAGGACATTCAATTACCTTCTAAGAAAACTTTATCTTTTCATAATGAATAAACCGATACCGAAGATATACACATTTTTTAAAGCTACTTTTCTTCCCAATCAAAAAACTAGCTTTTTTGTGATTTCTCGAAAACGGCTCTACTAAAATATTTTTGGACTGCATTTTTGGACTCAGCGAAGGTATTTTCATAAGGAATTTTTACCAAATGTCCGGGATCGCAAAATTTTTATTATTTTGAAATCTAGTGCTATCGTCCATTTGCTCTTTCCCAAACTGAGAGGATCGATAAATAATGTGGATTATTATATACGTCTAGAAGGTGCGTATGTTCATGCGTACTGACGGACATGGCTCTATCGACTGGTCTTATCAAGATTATATCTACTCTATAGGGTCAGAGATGCTTCCTTCTGGTATATTTTACCCAAGCATGAAAAAACAACAACTTGTGAGAGCAAAAGAGATGGTATGATTTTGGCAGGTATTCGAAGATGCTTTGTTGTTGTGTTAGAAATCTTGCAAAGACAACAACAAGGCAGTTTTCGTAAATGGGAGAAAACATTGTGACCAATTTAAGTGAAAAACTCGTACTTAGTCTTGTTTTGTTACATAAAATACTTTAGTCAAAAGAACCCTCATACCTATATATGTAAAACTTAATTTTTGCCAATATAAAAACAATATTGAGTGTCAAAAGTACAGACTATCAGTTTGGGAAAGATAATTTTTCATCCATGCTGTTCGCTGTTTAATCTGATTAACTCAATCCATTTTATACAACTGCACATTTAACAAATTCGAAACGTATATCTTTACCATTTTGGTAGCTACGTAAATATCACAAAAACCGAAACTAGAAAATACAAGGGACTTCAGCTTCAATCAATATACAAAATAGCTTTAATTGAAGATTAAATTTTTAGAATCTGTTTAAGGTTAACATTGAGTACCACTTTAAGTGGTAAGCAGACCAATTCTTGCGTGTATATCGGCCACATAATTCAAAATGTCGACAGATAAGCAAAATTCACATTTAACGCTATATCTGATGTCTGATCTGATGTAAACTGATGTCAGAATTGGAATCAGGACAACCCAAATAACATGAAAATGTCGATGGCGTTTGTGGAGATTTTTTCGTGTTGCCTTGTGCTATTACTCGTTTGTAAAAAGAGCTTACACGCTCTGATACAATGTGCTTACGATCATTTCGTGTATGTCACACCGAAGTGGAGAGCACAAACAAGCCAAGTAAATGCTAAAGGTGGAGAACTATCGATGGTTGGGCGCTATCAATGGTAGCCCTGCACCATCGATAGTTTTTTACGACGCTTTATGCTGTGCTTACATTGCATCACATACGGAGGTGTCACGAAAATCTCTTCCAACCAAATTCCAACCCAAAACCAATTCTCGGTGTCCCAGAAATCTGTTCGGTTGGTTTCAATCTCTCGTGTTTTGTTAGGAGATTTAGGAAAATTCACCACCCAAACAATTTGGATAAGTAAAATTGATTTTGGAAATGTAAACAACATTATTTTTCTGGATAGGTTGCATCAAATGAATTAAATTTTAATTTGTTTTAAACCAACTCGCTACTCAACCTCAGCTGGCGCCTACATATGTATGATGGCGCCCTCTGTGTACCAAAAGGGGTACCAACAATGGCTAAGGGTTGTCAATTTATATTTTATGACTGGCGTCGACATATTTTTAAATTTCTCATTTTAATTTTTGAAAATAATTCTTAAATTTAAAATATAATTTAAAAATGCATCATAAAACATATAACACAATCAACAAATTTCATTTAAGGGAGGTCTTCTAGTTTAGACGGACGAATTTGACGTGTTTTTTAAAAAATCGTGGAAAGAAAACGCGTAAAGATTTTTTAATTCTTTTTTTTTGCATTTGGTGGGGAAATTCATAAAATAACATACAAAATTAAAAATGTGTGAATGCGAAGGATTTCAAAAAGTTCTCGGCCTCCAAAGACGGGTCTCCAATGTCCAATGTTCGCACGATTGCGGGAGTATACCTCATCCGAAAAAAACATAAACATAACGAGAAGGCCAGGCTAACTTCGTCTGTGCCGAAGTTTTTATACCCTTGCAAATGCAAATGTCACAGTTTAAGAACGCTTACATAAAAATCAAAAAATTTTGTTACTAAAACCTATTTTCCGACAGATAAACGTCTGAAAAAAGTTTTTCTCACTAAGACTCAGTTTCCGACCGATCGGGCCTATGGCAGCCTTAAGATATAGTCACCCGATGTCGATCAACTTTTTCAAATTAGTTTGAAAGCGTTTAATATTAATAATCACCGACCTTAAGAACGATTTACTTAAAAACAAAAAAGTTTTTTTTCACTAAGACCCATTTTCCGACCGATCGGTCCTATGACAGCTATAAGATATAGTCATCCGACTTTGACCAAAATTTGCAAATCTGTTTGAAAGCATATAATATTATTAATGACCCGAGTTTAATCACGTTAACATTGAAAACAAAAAAGTTTTTCTCACTAAAACCTATTTTTCGACCTATGGTTCCTATGGCAGCTATAAGATATAGTCATCCGATTTTGACCAAAATTTTCAAATCTGTTTGAAATTATATAATATTATTAATGACCGAGTTTAATCACGTTAACATTGGAAACAAAAAAGTTTTTCTCACTAAAACCCATTTTTCGACCTATGGTTCCTATGGCAGCTATAAGATATAGTCATCCGATTTTGACCAAAATTTGCAAATCTGTTTGAAAGTATATAATATTATTAATGACCGAGTTTAATCACGTTGACATTGAAAACAAAAAAGTTTTTCTCACTAAAACCCATTTTTCGACCGATGGTTCCTATGGCAGCTATAAGATATAGTGATCCGATCCGGTCGGTTCCGACATATTAGCAGCGTGCAGTAAAAAGAAGACTCTGTGCAAAATTTCAGCTCGATAGCTTTAAAACTGAGAGACTAGTTTGCGTAGAAACAGACGGACAGACAGACAGACGGACAGACAGACAGACAGACGGACAGACAGACAGACGGACGGACAAAGCTCAATGAACTCAGCTCGTCCCCCTGATCAAGAATATATATAGTTTATGGGGTCGGAAATGAATATTTCTATGCGTTGCAAACTTCTGGGCAAAATTATAATACCCTTTGCAAGGGTATAAAAATTGAGAAAAGCTAACTTCGGCTCGACCGAAGTTTATATACCCTTGTAGCTTGTATGATTTTTATATATTTTATTTTTATATGATATAGTCATCCGATCTGGCCGGTTTCGACAAATGTGCAGCGTATTTGTACCAAAAAGCTTCGTGCAAAGTTTGGTTAAGATAGCTTTAAACTGACGGAGGAGATAGCATAGAAACAGACGGACGGACAGACGGACATGGCTATATTAACTCAGCTCGTCATGCTGATCAAGAATATATATACTTTGTGTGGTCGGAGATGCTTCCTTCTATGCGTTACTAACATCTGGACAATTTTAATATACCCTCTACAAGGGTACAAAAAAATTATCAAAATCGGTTCAACAGTTATCAAGGAATTTCGGACAAAGTGCGTCAAGACTTGTTAAAAAAAATCTCATACAATTTTCAAGTAAATTTTTTTTTTCAAAAGCAAGTGAGTTGAGTTGGAGATGGACCATTAACTGGAACACAAACCTTCTAACAGCGGGGGGAGGACGGGGGGGGGGGGGGGTGGGGTTGAGTTGAGTTGAGTTGGAGATGGACCATTAACTGGAACACAAACCTTCTAACAAGATTTTCTGTGACCCCGACGGATTTTTCGGCGGATTCAAACAAAGCACCCAAACGAAAGAAAGGTAATTCGAAAGTGTGGAAATATTTTAAGAAGTCTGTCGATAAAAAATTGCTAAGTGTCTGATCAGTAGAAATGAATATAAGTCGAGCGGAACCACCTTGAATTTGAAAGACCACTTAAAAATATTTCATCTTGATGATGCTGTTTCCGAAACCATTACCAATGGTAACGGATTCCAATGAATCCAAAGATCGAACAAAACTTAGAATTTAACATACATATTTGTTCAAATTAACATACAAAAAACGATCGCTGACTATCGATGGTACCGACTATCGATAGTTCTGCACCTCTAGTAAATGCGCTATGGATCAGGGATCAGGGAGTATGAACACACACGAAATTGATTTTGTGATTAGCTTTTTTTGGTGCTGAGTACTTGGATGTTTGGGCTATGGCTGGGTGCTTTACACATGAAATTGTGGATAAGTATCACTCACTGTAATATACATTTTGTTGTTGCATCGTAAAAGAATTCCTGTTAATAATGTCAATTTTCGGAGAAAGAACGGAACATTTTCCCCTCTTTCTTTAACTGCGTGCATAAATCTTAACGTGTTGGCGTCAACTTTCTGTTATTTTTGATACTGCAATTTGATTTGTTTGTTCTTTCACCTGCTCGCATATAACATTTCTCTTCTAATAAGTTTTTATTTTCTCTCTGAATGGGTATGTCATAAAGGCAAATGACAACCGTCGCACTTCAATGCACAACTACGTTTATAAATATTTGATGTAAAATTACTTTGGGGGGGCATTTGCCGCCGCACGGCAACGAGTTGGTAGTTAATTTTGTCCACACCAAAGCGCGTAGGCCGCTTACATAGACCATCGACAATAATATTGAGCATTATACCTTTATTTTCATGCGCCCGCTCGCCAAATAGTCCCTTAGGGGATTGTTCAATAAAAAAAAGCAAATATAAAGGGAATGCGGGAAAGTAACAAAAAAATAAGTGACCATGTTTTTTTTTTTGAAAGTAGAAGGGTTCCGTCTGGGGAAATTACTTCTTACGGTTAGGGGATACTTTCAGGGTAAAACAGAAAAAGGTATTTTACTTTCAAATACCATAATTTGGCTTTTAAGCAAAAAGAGGCTTATCAGAAATTGGTTTGGCTTGGCCAATTGTCTTAATGGGATGTCAAGGGTAGGCAGGGTGGAGCCAGAAATTGTCAGTTGACAATGGGCAACCTGAATTGAATCGAGCAGAAAGCTAATGGCGAATCGAGTAATGTCATAAAAATCAATGCCGAACATTAACTTTTGTGACTTCATTAAATTCATTTAGTTCAAACCTCTGCCCAGCAAAAATGTATATCAAACATTTTTGACTAAATAATTAATTGAGAATATTGCACATGAACATTTTTTTTTGCAAAATTAATTGTCATATTTCATGGGAGATTTTCAATTTATTTACCTCCTACGCATACATAAATTCATTTTTATGCACATATTAAATTGAGGTTGCCTTGATTAATATGAGTGAAATTGGATATACAACCTCAATTTGATTAATTTTCCACAGAATGATGAAGTTGTTTAGGATTTTCACAAATTCCGCTTTAACGCGAACGACAAAATTGAAAAGGAAAAAAAATCAAATCAAATCAGTAAATCAAATTTATAAAATTGACTGGAAACCCCAAATAGTTGATGCATTTTGGCAAAGCCAAAACGTAACATTTATGGCCTAATTATGGAAAACAATTGCACATACATATATATTTACTCACGCACTTTATGAACAAAAATACTAACTCGCGGCTATAAAATGGAACTGTGTGCCAAAAATTGTATACACCATAAACTGTTGATTTAAAAGCGCCAATTTATATGCAATGCAACAGAATGTCGAGTGTTAGCTGAATATGCTCATAGCTCGTATTTCATTGTTTATTAGTCATATAAATATCAAACAGTTTATGACTCTGTCGCTCACCGCGTGTGTGCCATTCACATTAGCTTAATATACCGGATAAGTGTGCTCGATATTTAATAGATGTGTCTGTTTCTTGTCGTAAATTTAATATGACCTTTAAAATCATATAAAAAGTGTTAATTTACCATGTGTTGCTTTTCACATAAAAGTAAGGTAAAAATGAGGAGCACATTTTATGGGGCTATGAGGAGGAGGATTTTATTATTGGGCAGAAGATAAACCAAACCTCATTTGACTTTCAAATTTATTGATAAATCTAAGACTACTTACGAGTTGGGGTCATAAATGAGTATTACACGTAAAAGGTTTTTGCTGGGATAAAGCGATGTAAATGAAATTTCAGTGCCAGAAACTTGAGCACTCGTTTGTAAAGTACCATTGTGTTGATACGAATTTAACAACAATAGGATTTAATAGAAACTTAATTACCTGGATATTTAGTTATAGAACGAAGCACTTTATTGACACAAGACTCAAAATTATTTCAAGCTACTTTTGTGTGATTATCCTGAGAATTGTTCTTGTTTCACACAGAAAAATAAATTTTTTACGTGCTTTACCGAGACTTGAACCCAGGTGTTGTTGCTGTCAGTCTCAGGTCTTGCTTCTGCGAGTCTTGAATACAGGTCTTGTTGACTTTCAGTCTAAGGCCCTTGCACCCTCCATCATTGCTGGCAGGATAAAGTAGGCAGCTTGATGTAGTATATTACTCAAAAGTATCTTTTCTACAACATATTTTACAATGGGTAGTACTTTCTAAAGTGTTTAAACAGATTATTTGATAACCAAATTGACGTGAAAACTTAAGATGGGCCCGGGAAAGAAAGTTCGATCCAGTCCCGTCCCGATCCGGACCGAAGTCTATCCCGTCCCGATCCCGACGTCAAGTTTACAATTCAATCCCGTCCCGTCCAGTTATTTTTAATTTTTGCCACGCCACCTCCCGCCCCCCCTATTTGGAAAAACATCATATCTCCCGCAGTTTTAATGATAGATGGTTCGTACCTTCTAAAGATAGCATTATTCGGGCTCGACCGACTTTCTCACTTGTTTCTCCAGTCCAGTTGGAAAAAACAAAATCCTTAAACGTCCTTAAAATTTTAGGTTGATTTGCGCGGGCTAGGAATTAATTTTAGAACCATGGTTTCTTGGTGAAGTTTTCTTAGAATTTTCGGTATATTTCTTTTTTGCTATACACTGCGAAAAAATCGACTCTAGTGTGGGTGTTCCAAGACGAGCCAAATCCGACAAAAGTTGTTCGCGCACGAAACATTGCGAAGGAAATGGTCGCCTGTTTCTTCGGCCGAATGTGTCATGAGTCCACTGTTCCGCTTGAGCAACATAGGACGGTCAATTCTGAGTGGTACACGCCCATTTGTTTGACGGAAGTCTTCGAAGAAATTCGCAAAACCTACCGCCGAAGACGAATCATTCTCCACGTCACACAAGCGACTCTTTGACCTGCCAAAACATCGAATTGATTGGTCATCCGCCGTACAGACCTGATCTAGCACGCAATTCTTTCTTTTTATTCCCAAACATCAAAAATAAACTGCGTGGTGAACGTTTTTCTATGCCTCAAGCGGAGTGGAAAGCAGTGCTACGAAAATTGGTTTGAGCGAATGCAAATGTGCCTTAATTTTCATGGAGAATATTTTGAAAAACAATATAGCCATTTTCATTATAAATGTTTGTTATTATTTGCTATTCCCAAAAGAAAAATCGAACCCCACGTATCTTTAAAATTACAGGAGTCATTCAACATTGAATGGGGAGGTGATGCGAAAATTTGAAACAATCTTGATCTGCGTGAGCACAGCTTTAGCTCTTCTAGTTTCTGAGATCTAGGCTTTCATATAGACAGACGGACGCATGGACTTCTAGACGGACAGGGCTAAATCAATCGGCTATTTATGCTGATCACGAATATATTAACTTTGTGGGTTCAGAGATGCTTACTTCTACCTGTTACATAAATTTGCACGAAGTTAGTATACTTTTTTTATTCTATGAGTGACGGTTATAAAGAGCTTTCGAATGGACTTAAAGGCTTTCGTAAAGCCAAAGATTGACCGACCCGCCAGATTTTATGGTATAAACTTGTTAAGAAATATTTTTCTTTTCTAATCGTTCTACATTTCCAACCAAGTTGACAATGAGTTCTTTTTATCCTGCTTATGGGCGAACCCAACCATTTAGTCAAAGTCAATCACCGGCAAAAAGAACAAAGAGAGCCAAAGAGTTTCCTTTGTGGCCGTGCCGAGACAATGGTGGACCTTTCCCTTAAACATGGCACACATGTGGCACGCCACACAACTGCACTTCCGCTTGCGCAGTCATTTTCATATTTTGCAACTTCCGCTTTCCACACACACAGTCACACACAACCACTGCGCGAGTGCTTGGCTTGTGCTCCCAGCGACTTGGTCTTGGCTTGGCACAGGCCAAATGGGATTATTAATTTAATTATGCTTTAATTTAAGTAGTCGTCGTTGTCGTTGCTACAAAGTGACATTTACGGTGGGACGCTTGGAATCACCCACATAAAAGTGGCAAAAGTTTCAATTTTGGTAATGCAACGTCGACGACGACGACGAAGACGACTTATCGCCGAGCCAAAAAACTTAACTTGACCCCACAGACTTCTCTCCCAGCCAAGCCGTTCTAGTCATGCACATTTTGGCAATTACTGTCTCATTTTCAACAAAAGTGACTGTCAACTCTTTCAACGGGTAGACGAACGAACTGTGGCAGAAGAGCTCATAATTTAAGCATTAAACTTTTCTCAAATGCTTTCAAGTTGACTTGCCTTAACTACAGTTTTACAGCTCAAGTAAATAATTGCGTGCCCCAGCCAACGGGAGGGAGCGGCGAGGGCAAGGGCCGGTCACGTCAAGTGGCCGGGCGATTGTAATGATGGGCACAGCAATTAAAGTTCCTACCGGTTCTGGGCTGCGGAGGTGGGTAGGCCGTCACAGCTGCTGCTCCCGGGAGCCTGGCCACGTGTAAGTCTGGCCAACAAAAGGAAGGCATAAAAATGCCATATAAAAAACACGATGTTGTAACCCTCTCAGTTTCGTCTACTTATTACTAGTAGCACTGCCGCTGCTGAGCTCGTTGATACAAGAGAAGAAGTCTGAGGGATGACGCTTAAGTCGAAAACATAAAGGTTAACCTGCTGGTTATATTGGCCTATATACTGACTATAGTTTATGTTCCACTCTACTTAAAGCTAGTTTAAATTTAAGCAGCCATTCCAAGTGCTGGGAAAGTGCTTATTTTAAGTGGACTTTAATGTTGATTTCGATGATTTCGTCGCAAGTTTTTCGTGAACGATGTAAACGATATAAATTGATTAAAATATTGAATTGCTTTTATTTGCGATTACACATACTGCACAATTAGTGACTAAACGTTAGTGAATATTATTACCAAAAAAATCAGCTGCTGGCGCGCTATTCGCTTACCCAAAAAATTAAACTTTTTAAGTAATTCCTCATAAATCAGAATGCCTTCAGCACAATTGTTTTTGTTAGCTTCATTTCTGCGAAAATTTACAATCATTTAGAAGCTACATTAACAAAGCGCTCATAAAGGTAGTTGTATCGCAGTGTCTTTTTGATGATTGTCTCGTCTCGTCCAGTTTGAAAGGATAATGCGGAGCTATACTTTACCGTTGGAAGTTAGTCTCTCTGGAACTTAAAAGACTTGAAAGAAAAGACTTGATTCTCATTTTAAAAAAATTTCCGTACACTGAAAATATTCGGACTAAATTCAATCCCAAACAATGCCAAAAGTCGGTCGATCCCGGATTTTTTCAAACCAAGAATGAAAGATTTGACTTGAGAACAAATTTTGTAATCCCGGAATTCTTGACTTAATCCCGTCTTTAGATCGGAAGCTCGAACGTGGCATATTTTAAAAACACACACTCGTTGTACTGACATACCATTGCAATTCCAAAATGTTGTAACTAATATCTGTTGATTTGTGTTGATTATGTTGAATTATTATTAACCACTGACCTTGAGCCAGCCAGATGCAAAATTTGACTAAAATTAAAAACAGGTCAATAAGCCCCATATACACTCCGGATTAACTTTATCTAGTTATTCGAGCTCGACTTGATTCCACATTCGGTTTCTATTGATAAGGTCCGAGATATTGATTTAATCTTGATTTGATCTCGAAGTCGGCTTGGTGCAAGAAGCCCCGAGATTAAAATGAGCTTGATTTGTTAACTTTATTCCATCCTAAAAATTACTGCTGCAAAAATGCCCGAGATTGACTTGAGCTCGACATTCAAACCTGTTTTGATCCCCCAAATAAACTTACTACTCTGTACCAGATGGAAGCATCTCCGACCCTATAAAGTGTGTACATAAATTCTTGATCAGCATCATCAGCCGAGTCGATATAGCCCAACGTCTATCTGTCTATCTGTCAGTAAGGACGTATGAATTTCTATAATAAACTGGATTAATTTACAGGATACGGTAACTGAGTTTTATTAAATTTAAATGATTGTGTTTTCGTTTAAGGGCAGGGTCTACCCTGCAGTTTTTTTTATTTGAAAGAAAATTAAATATAAAAAATATACTTCTTTTTCGTTTTGGGGAGTTTTAATTTTTAACACTTTTCTTAAGGAAAAATGAAATGTTCTTTAAATGCATCAGATCTGCTTAGAGCGAAAATTATACTTATTATTTTTTGTTTATTTTTTTATTTATTTATTAAGAGTCGACAAACAAAGGCTGTCAACAAAAATATGAATACGTTACAAAAAAAAATTTTATGAGCTAAGGAAGCCTATCAAAGAAAATCTAATAAAATTACAAAATAAACTAATAACGACTCCGACACGGTGGGGGTATTTTATTTGCCCGTCCGGCCAGCTATGCCCCTATTCACAGCCGATTGTAGTCAGAGACGTTATTAGAGCTAACAAAAACGTTAATAATATAGAGATCGAGGGAGAGAGAGAAAAAACCAAAACCTATAGTTATGTAGGAGCACAGGAAAAAATAAGATAATATAATTAATTAAAATAAACCAGAGATGGAGAGAAAACTATCTAAAAGTAAACTTTAAAAATAAAAAATGTATACGTAAAACTTAAATCTAAATAACCGGAAAATCTCTGAACCGGTGGGGTAGGATTTTTTAGCCAGTCCGGCAAGCTATGCCCCTACTCACAGCTGGGAGTGGTCAGAGATTTCACCGGAGATAATTATAGAGAGACGTTTTTAGAGAGAAGAGAGAGAGTTCTGTTGAGAGCAGCTGATTGATTATAAGAGTATTCATTGAACATACAAAATTTATTGTTAGTATTTATTTGAGTACATTTAACATAAATCTTTAATTAAAATTTATTTTTGAACTAAATCCTAATTTAAATAAAAATTTATCCTTTTTTTCTTTTGTTAAAGCTAATGATACTCCACATTGGTCGCACATTACTTGTAAAAACCCTATACAGTTGCATTTAATCCGATCATCTTTCTAAAATGGTTTATGTCCAACATCATCCTGGCGTACTATTTGATATGGCACACGCTTCGTTGGACCTCTCTGCTTCTTTCGCATCAGTCCATTTTGAAGAACAGAGCTTCGTTTTCCCAGCTTTGATTTAGTGTCAACTTTTGTTAGCACTTATGTGATATGAAGCCGAAAGTCGGTTGATCCTAAAACTTTTGCCTTGTGAACACGATTGTACAAAAGCCAAGCTTTGCTCACTGTCAAGTCCAGTAAATGATAAAACATTCTAGATTGCCAGCGTCTGTTTCTCAATGAAATTTTGTATCTGCCGATTATGTTGACAATCAGATCAACGCTTTTCATATAACTTTTGTATTGCGCTACTGCAAATGGCCGTTCAATTTGAAAATATTTAAGAGCGGAAGAGCTACAGTGTAGTTGGATATTTTCTAAGGTCGTTTTTGCTATAAACAGTGCTATTTAAAACAGTAGGGCGTTCAGCTCGATCTTCGATGTCCTCGTCATCTGTGGTATTAAGATGTTCTTCATATAGATACAAACCGTTTTCGTCTTCAGTACAAAAACTTACCCTCTGCAAGGTATAAAAATGCAATATAAAAGAAGTTGTCTTCAAGATGGCCTCACACACCCAGCACCTAGGATACCCATTCTGTAATGACCTGGGTATCTGCGCCTAGAGGACCCTTCTCAATGAACTTCAGTATGCGCCAAATTTGACGTGTTTGTCAAATTTGCCCGACAATATTGCTGCTAGAAATTATCGGTAAAAAAAGCAGGTGTCATCCCAGCCTAATCCACAAAAATCAAAAAATGCATATTAAAGATTCACATAAAATAATCACTTTTCACTTTCTTCATATACTTTTTGAAATAATTGGATTCAAACGGCCACGGGTTGAAATTTTTTTTTTATTATTTACTTAAATTTTCTATAAGAGTCTTAAAAACATCCTGTACAACTTTCAAGCAGATCAGACAAAATGCTTTACAAAAATAAACACAAAAATTATTTTTCTGATTTCGTATATGAAAAAAAGGAAGAACGTCGGTCAAGTCCGACTGTAATATACTCTGTATCTAGAGTAGCAGCTGAAAACAGAACTGCTGAACAATAGATGGCGCTTCTAATTGTATTGAACAATGAGAGTTTTTCAAAACTGACCAATAGATGACGCCACTATAGCCACGTCGTGCGAAGTAAGCTTCTTTTGGTCATAACTAAGTATCGTTTACCCGATATTTATCACTTTTTCGGCAAATCGATAAATAATCTTGATTACTAAACATCTCTAAAAGGTACGAACCATCTATATATAAGACTGTGGGAGATATGACGTTACATTTTTTGCATACTGCGGGAGGGGAGGGGGCCCATAAGAAATTTATGGCCCATACATGTCAAACCTCTATCTCTTACCATCTCTGAGATCTGCGCGTTCATACAGACGGACAGACAGACGGCAGACGGACATAACTTTATCGAATAGGCTGTTGATGCTGATCAAGAATATAAATACTTTATAGGGTCGAAAATGATTCCTTCTCCCTGTTACATACTTTTGCACAAACTTAATATACTCTGTGTACCTTTGGTACAGAGTATAAAAATTATCGATTTGAAAAACCAGATTGATATAAATGAAAAATTCACCCTTAAATTTGTTCACAGTAGTATATGTATATATCATTCCAGTTCCTTTGATGCAGATAAGGGAAGCTTTCATTAGGAAAGTGAATTTTAAAAGATGTAGCCTTCGGTTCCTATTTTCAACCCTGGTTATTGCCACAGTTGCCATTTCTTTACGGCGCTTGAAAGAATTTTTAATTTTCATAAGAGTTAAACGTGCCCTCCCATACACTTTCTCACACAATCACGCAAAGACAGAGCTGTGCGCTGAGATGTATGCTAGCTTAATTTTTATTGCTACAGTCAAGCCGGCACGCAAGGTGCCGACTGTTCGTTGTTGCTGGAGTTGGCGGGGCTTATGTTTAGCGGAGGTGGCCCACCAATTTTAATGAAAGTAACATTCATAAATTTTAATCAACTTCTGCATTTCACACACACACAGACACAACGTTCTTCATTTTTTTCGATTATTTAAAATGCCTCGTAACATTTTAATGGGTCTTTGAATGGTTCAACGATTCTAAACAAACAGTCAGCGGGCAGGATGTGATGCGATGTACAGGCAGGAAGTGCAACAAGCGTAATAAATGTTCAGCCATACAGGCCAAATAGTATGCAATAAATTTTACAACAATCAACTTTGATGCATGTTGCGAGGTGAGCAGCAACAAAAATACAACAAACAAAAAAACACAGCAGCAGACCAAATGGCCATGCACTAAAAACCGCGCCACAATCTACCCGGCAGCTTGCATACATCATTTTTAGTCGTTTTTACAGCATTTCGTATTCTTTTTTGTCAAACATAATAAACATGGCTCTGGTGTTTTGCAACATTTAGCACAACGCAGGGCAAAGCTTTTCTATATAGGTATATAAATGTATATATATTTGTGTATATTTCATATGTATGGGCCGCAACAACACGAGTCATTAAAATGATTCACTCAACTGTAGTCATCGTGTGTGTCTATTGTGGAATTGGCCCTTTTTTCGTGTGTGCTGTTTATTTTTTACGGAATGCTAGCGCATTCAAAGCTAAAACATTTTCATTAATGGTTGCTATTTACATGGCACTTAGGTAAATTTGCAACCATTCTATTGATCAGTGTGATAATAAAATAGAAATACAGTTTGTTAAATATTTTTTAATCAATTGGCGGATTTTTAGAGTAATATTTTGGTATCTTTACACAGTTCAAATTTATTTGAAGTATTCATATATTCGAGATTTGCCGATCCATTATTAATTAGGCATAAGTAAGTTTAGCTCATATATTTTTTGGCTTAGTTTCAATATTTGGTAACACATTTTCCTTGTTTAAAACTGGATTGGGCCACTGTTCCAAATGGGCTAGGAAATGACTCAAACTAGGCCCTGCTTAAGATGAGAGATGGTTTCGTTTTAAATTTTCCCATTTATAAGGCCGAATGTCTGTTCTCCAAAATGTATTGAATAATATATATTTTATGTCATTAGTTCATACATACGTATATTTTTAATGTTGCATACCAAATATACTGATTTAACAGAATATGGCAGCGGTTAAAGGAAGAAAAATGTGTATTTTATTGCTGCGTTTTACAATTTAAAAAGTTCACAAAGACAAGTCAGAAAGTCGGTTAAACCTGACTGTAATATTCTCTGTACCTGCGAAAATGTATGCTTAGTAAGTTTTTGACTGCTGCAGTAGCAGCAGGAGATATTTAACTTATGCAGCTGGGCAGCTTTTAACTGCTTCTGCAGCAGCAGTAAATATAATTTTATATTTAATTTGGAAGTCCGTATACAATGGGTGTTGGTAGTTCGTGAGCTAAATACAGTACTTTACTCTGATCGTTAGATTTGAACTGAAAACAAAATACTTTTTACCACCCATTCCATATTAAAACGAGAGCGTAAGTTGAAGTCGGCTCTAACCGACTTCGATATACCCATTACTCATGGCGTTATATACCCAATCCATACGAAAGGCACAAATGATTCTGGTAACTATCGACGCATCTCATTCCTGAACTGCATAGTGAAAATCCTAATGGGCATAATAAATAATCGGCTGGTAACACGGATACAAGAACATCAAAAGATGAAAGAATATCAACCCGGGTTTCGCAAGACAATATTACTGCCGACAATTTTTCCAACCTCACATCGATAATCCATCTCATGTGGAACATGCACAGACTGGGTGTGTCATATAAAACAGTCCGTTTTTTCGAATACATTTATAAAACTACAACCTCGTCCATCTGTATGGACGGGCTAAAACCTCTCACAAGCGTTCTACAAATTGGTTGGAGTCAGACAAGGTTGCTTGCTTTCACCTCTATTATTCGCACTGTTTATCAACGATCTTCATGAGGCGCTAGAGGGTGGTTTAGAGATTGATGACTTGAATATATGCTGATGACATAATTGTACTCTCTGATAACCCAATTAAAATGCAGAAAATTATCAACCGTCTAGAGCAATATTGTCTCGACTGGGAAATGGAGGTCAATCTAGAAAAGTCCCAAATTATGATTTTCCAAAAACGCGGCAGAAGGGGAGCATCAGAGAAATGGTTTTACAACGGCAACGCAGTGAGTGTGGTTAGGGAGTACAAATACCTCGGTGCGATTCTAACGCCCACTTTAACATTCACCAAACACGTCAATCAACGCATTGCACAATCGAATCGGGATGGGGGGTGTTTACTGGCCGTTTTTTGCTCATAACTTGAGTATCGTTCATCCGATCTTTATCATTCCTTCAGCAAATCGATAAATAATTTTGTGTACAAGGTATCTCTAGAAGGTACGAACGATCTATCTTCAAAACTGTAGGAGATATGACGTTTTTTCCAAATTGCGGGGGCGGGAGGGGGCGTGGCAAAAATTGAAAATAAACTTGATCTGCCTGCAAGTATAAGAAATATATGCCCCATACATGTCAAACCTCTATCTCTTACCATCTCTGAGATCTCTTCGTTCATACGGACGGACGGACAGACGGACGGACGGACAGACGGACAGACGGAAATGGCTATATCGAATCGGCTGTTGATGCTGATCAAGAATATATATACTTTATAGGGTCGGAAACGATTCCTTCTCCCTGTTACATACTTTTGCACAAACTTAATATACTCTATGTACCTTCGGTACAACGTATAAAAAGACTTTTAAAATTACCCGCGAGTTCGCCAAATTATGCACTGGCAAAAGAAACGTCTTTGGAAAATGGAAGTTCTTACACTTATCATCTGCATCTAAAATATATAGCACAAATTTAGTATCAGTATGAACCTCACAGACTCCCATATGTCCTGTCAAAGAAAAAATTTTAGAACACAATCAGGCCTGTTCTCGTTTCCGAATTCGATTGATCGGAATTAGTAAGAGTTGTGATTTCTCAGAAAGGATTAACGAATTCAGTTGAAACGTTTTGTCATTAAGAGTTTCGAATAAAGATAAATGGAAATTTTGATCTAATAGCCGAAAAACACAGTCGGTTTTTGGAAGCGGAAACCTTTAAGAACTCCGTTTCCGCATGATTTGATCGAAATGGGAAACGGAAACAGGCCTGAATATTTATTGGAGCTGTGAGCTAACAAAACAAAGAACTAATAAAACAAATGCAAAACTGTGATATTACCTGGACGAGGGAAATGGCAAATGAAACGGATTGGTGTAAAAATATGGAGGATCTACTAACACGAATGAAATTATCGAAGACGCAACAATATTTTACTGATGCAAGAAACAGCTTGACCAGGACATATAGGAAGCTTGATCTCCATGTAAGAGTTGGATATTGCTATGATATGCATAGCTGTGACAAAATTTCGTGGATAGTGAAAGCTCGAGCAGATGTCTTGTGGCTTAAAAGTAAGCAGAGAACAGGCTCCCGTGTGTCCGACATATGTAATTTATTGGAAGAGGAAACCATAACACATATCATCATTGGGAAATGTCCAATATACAAGGAGTTCAGATGGAGGCATTTTCAACAAACACCCCAAACTTATGAAGAAGTAATAGACGCATTAAATGGCAAAAGGGGTTGGGTCAAACTATCAAACACAAAAAATAGATAGGAAATCGCTGAGAAGGGTTTTGTGTGGAATGAACGATTGGTTATCTTGCGACAAGGGGGGAGCCAGTGTATTAGTTCTGCATGAGACCCAGCGAAGCTTTATCCTATCCTAACAATAATGTTTCATTGTGTCCAAAATGTATTAAAAATTGTGAATACTGTGATGGTTAATCATGGGGCAGACGGCAATAAGCCATGCCATTGTCGATTCTTGTAATCGCGTAAATACTTAGTCTTAATTAAAACAAGAAAGAAAGTCGGTCAAGCCCGACTATAACATACTCTGTACCCTTACACTCGCATTTGCTCAGGAGTCAAACGGCCAGTTAACACCCCGCGCACAACGCGATGCGCTCTCTAAGTTTCTCTCTCTCTCTCTCTTTCTCTCTCGCACTAAGATTGCGTGTTGAACGGTTAGGGTTTGTTGCTGTGGTTGTTGATGGGGGGGTGGGTGGTGTTAACTGGCCGTTTTTTGCCCATAACTTGAGTATCGTTCATCGGATCTTTATATATACTTTATAGGGTCGGAAACGATTCCTTCTCCCTGTTACATACTTTTGCACAAACTTAATATACTCTATGTACCTTCGGTACAGAGTATAAAAATGGAGGAAAGCTAACTTCGGCTCGACCGAAGTTTTAATATCCTTGTAGCTTGTATGATTTATATAAATTAGTAGCCTGATTTCACTGACACAAATATGTACATTCGGCCAAATGTACACATTTTTGACAAGGCCTCCTATATACATTTTCTACACCCAATTTCTATGCCAGCTGTATTATATAGTTGTCTTATTAAACTTGGTGGAATTATGTGAAATCATAGAAAACTTATAAATACGAGGTTTGGGGACGTTTGCGTTTAAGACAAAAAAGTTTTTATCACTAAAACATTTTCGACCGATGGTTCCTATGGCAGCTATATGCTATAGTCATCCGATCTGGCCGGTTCCGACAAATGTGCTGCGTATTTGTACCAAAAGACTTCGTGCAAAGTTGGGTAAAGATAGCTTTAAAAAAAAGAAAGAAACAGACGGACAGACGGACGGACAGACGGACATGGCTATATCAACTCAGCTCGTCATGCTGATCAAGAATAAATATAGTTTATGTGGTCGGAGATGCTTTCTTCCATGCGTTACAAACATCTCGACAATTTTAATATACCCTCTACAAGGGTATAATAATAATGAATCTATCTATCTATCTAACCAAAAAACAAATTTTCTTACTATCAATTCTTTGACTGTTCAATCCTACGTCAAAATATATGTTATATTCATACCATCCGACTGGTTTCTATTTAAGTGCCAGGGGTCGGGCGCTTCGCTTTCTACTATGCATACAAACAGTAGCAGCAACTTCGACACACCGACTGTATAAGCTCGTCTCTGCGCTGCTTCACAAACAATGCCGCAGAGCAAATTGAACTTCGTGTCAGTGGCTACACAAGCATATGCAATGCCTTTTATGTTTCGGGAATAAAGTAAAAGTAAAATTGACTCAAACAGCACCTCCAAAGGAGGGCCAGGGTCAAGCTTCTCTCAATCTCTTGGCGTGTGTGCTTATAATTTTTCGCACAAGAGAAAGGGACCTACAGTTTAACGCCGAATCCGAACGGCAATAGTTAGAGAATTTTTGCTTTTTCATGGCTAGTTACTTCACAGCTGGCGCCAGTAGCTGGTGAAGGTGATCGGGTGTGTAAAAGCTTTTTTCTAAAGAAAGAAAAAACTTTTTCTATTAGATGGTGCCAGGCGGGATCAAACCCACAACCGCCCGCACCCGCAGCCACACATACTACTGGTACGCCACGCCCGACCACATATTTCGAGAATAGACAACGTTTATTGTGACTAGGTTCGATTTGACATTATAATTGGGGAGCCATTTTGCCGGTTTGCATCCCTGGCTTTGAGTTCTTATAACCTCTTCTAAGTGAGTCTCGATTCTTCGAAAACATTCTAGATAAGAGAAATGCTCTACAACTAAATCCAGTAGCGAATGCAAACAGATAATGAATCTGAATAGATTCTGCTACAATTACATATCAATATTGAATTTGTATTAAGAAAAGTGTGTCCTACTTGGAAATATTATATATCTCCACTTCCTTCTCCACACCAAAAACGAAAATAATAATCACATTAATGCAACTTTAAGCAAAAATAGGTCGATTGGCAATAACAAAAACAATAAGGAAAGGGCTGGAGCGTAGGGTGGGGGCAAAAGGCATTCAGACTTTTGGGTCTCTTAAGACCCTCGTGGCGTTTTATTAAAATAATAAAGTTCTAATTTAATTACGACGGCAAGGCGAAAAAGAAGATGCGAACAATATGAAGTACGAGTGCCGAGTTACTTTTCATTTGATAACTCACGTACCCCCACCGGCAATCTCCTCCCCCCTCTCTGCGTCCCCTAGGCCCTAATTAAGCAGGCGGCGGCCGTATAACCGAAAAATCAACGCGCCCCACAGCGGCATGCACAATAAGGGACCATAAAGTGCTAATTGAATAAAACGGCACATGACTTGCATAACTTATTCGAAAAATATTATATATTTTATCTTTGCGTCATTGCCAATGCAGAACCAACGAACGGCATAAACCGAACAGCGACCGCGCCCTGGGCGCAAAATTCATTTTCATAAATTTAAAACACACTTTAAGGACACCCAAAAGGATATTTAGCTGGCGGAAATATTTTTACGTTTCGTTTAACGCATCGCCGTCTGGGAACCTGAACGGAATCTTCCGTTTTTCTCGGCCCACGTAAAACTAATTTAACCCGCACCTCCTTCCTCTGCCACCGTTTTACGTCCAGCGCACGGACACGGCCACTTTTGTTCGTGTTGCGCTAAATTAGTCCAACTCCATCCGAGGTGCAAACAAAAAAAGTTGTTAGAGCACACACACACACACAAACACACATACACACA
Organism: Lordiphosa magnipectinata; assembly: GCA_037044535.1. NCBI lineage: Eukaryota > Metazoa > Arthropoda > Insecta > Diptera > Drosophilidae > Lordiphosa > Lordiphosa magnipectinata. The sequence goes on from JBAMBO010003846.1 coordinate 96,608, forward strand.
GACCATATTCAGTAAAAAGTGATTTTACCTTGGGGAAATTTTTGTAACAGTTTTTAATTTGTAATGCTCTACGCGATGAATGGCACAAAGCGGCTAGTTTGTGCTTTTCAACATAGAAGGGGCATTTAAGGGCAATTATTTTACATGAGAATCGGTTGAGGGAATTGAATGTGTTGAAAAGATCTTAATGATTCGGTAGATCAGATATAATACGAAACTAACTTGCCAAATTCGCCAGCTGTGAAGTAACTAGCCATGAAAAAGCAAAATTCTTAAACATTGCCGTTCGGATTCGGCGTTAAACTGTAGGTCCCTTTCTCTTTTGCGAAAAATTATAAGCACACACGCCAAGAGATTAAGAGAAGCTTGGCCGGTCCCCTTTGGGGCTGTAAAGCCAATTATTCATTTACAACTTGTCAAATTATTTCATATTGTTTATGAAAAAGATTCGGTTCAATTAAATACTTTAAAATATTCTTGATATATTAATCAGGAACCGAAACCGTTGTAATTTTTTTTTTAAAATTACGATATAAAAATAATTTTTAATTTTAAAAGAAATAAATGAATTTCAATTTATATTTTTTTAATTTTTATATAAAAATTATTGTTATTTTTTTGGCGACCTTTCTAATGTTTAATTAGTGTACTAGGTCCGAAAATGTTGCGTTTGTTCACAACTGTAAACAACTTATGCGTTGTACCACCAAAAAGAGCTGGTTGCCTATACAGAACTGTTTCATCGTTATCCCTAAAGGGGATAACTAGAGCCAGCTAAACTCCCTAAATAAAAACTATTTTGAAAAAATTTATTTTTAATTTTGAATATATAAATTTATAGCTGCAATTTTTATAAATAAATAACCATAAATTGATTTCTTACGTGAGAAATAAACGCGAAATAAGTACTTGTGTTATGCTTCCAAGTCCGTCTAGACGTGTGTATACATACACCCAGCGCCACAAAAAAAGCCGCAGTCTAAATATTCACATACTTGTATGTTTTCTTGCTTGGGGTTTCTATAAATGTTTTCCGAATTGCCCAATTATTTTTTTTACTGATTAATGGAATATTTTTAAATAAAAGTGCATAGCAATTTTTATTTTATGAATGTTAGTTTTTTAGAAAAAGGTTTTTTTCCAGACCCATATTAATTTTGGTGACTTTTCATAATTATGACAACTTTAAGAAAAAAAACTATAATAATTATAATAGTGCATATACTCAACAAATAATGATTTTTTTCCAAAAGTATACTTAATTTGCTATAATCTAATATATATTTTGTATCAAATTAATGTTAATTTTTTTTTTAATTTAAATTAGTACTTCGTAGTACCCCCTTTTGCTTTAATTAGACATTTTACCCTATTGGGCATCGAATTGTACAAAGCGCTTAAATATTTCTCAGTGATATCCTCGAACCATACTTTTTCTATCACATCCTTCAATTCTACCATGGTTGTAGGCTTCCTTTTTTATTTTCGCAGCCATAAGGGCCCAGACATTCTCTATTGGGTTGAGGTCAGTGCTGTTTCTGGGCCAATTTAGGGATTTAATGCCCAATTCTTCCTTCAAAATTGTTATCTTCGTTAAGAAGAAGGTCAAAATTAATTGATTAAGTTGTTTTAATAACAAAAGCTCTCTGAATTACTTACAGATCGAGCCCGATGGCAAGGTGCAGAATCATCTTGAAAAATAGGATCTTCTTCTTTCTCACTTATTGCCTCAATGCTAGGCACAACTCCACTTAAAATTATATCTTTATATTTTTCCGCGTTCACCATACCCTGAATCATTAAAATTGATTCAGTTTTATATTTAGATATGCATCCCCATATCATAATGTATGGTGAATGCTTAACGGTTCCCACACAGCAATTTTCCAAATATCGTTCGCCCTTTCTACGGCGCACCTTGCAAGAGCCATCGGTCCAATGAGATTGAATTTGGACTCATCCGAAAGTAGGACTCGTGACCATTCGGAATCACTCCAATCTTTTTTTTCCTTGGCCCAGTTTAACCGATTTTCCTTCATTCTTTTATTTAGGAGTGGCCTTTTTGCAGGTTTCCTTGCCATTAAACCCACTTCATTTAAACCACGTTGAATTGTTTGGGTCGAAACATCCTTCGCAAATTGTTGCCGTACCTCAGATGCTATCTCATCTGCATTTTTAAAGCGATCCTGCAGGCTCGTTTTCATGATAATACGATCTTCTCGTGCTGTGGTGCATTTTTTCATTCCCGATCCTTGCTTCCTTTCCACTTCACCTGTCTCACGATATTTTTTTAAAAATCGACGCACTGAACTTTCATTACAACCTGTCTGAGCTGCTATTTGATGATTTGGTACATTTTGTTCAGATAATAAAATAATTCCCTCCTTCTCCCGAATACTGAACTGCTTTCCTTTAGGCATACTTTTAAAGGTGTCTTCAAAAATAAAATTTTAGAAAAAGCTATTTTGACAACTGAGCTCTTGAAATGACGAATCTATGTGAAGAATATTTAAGGGAACCCTCCAAAAACAAAATATGAGCATAGAACGGCGTTTAGGGAAATCCCCGCATAGTGATGGCAAAAATTCATAAATTTTCGAGGTGCGGCTTTTTTTGTGGCGCTGGGTGTACATACATATTGACCCATAGATCTCAGATATGTAAAAATATTTGCTATTGGACGCTTGGTTAAAAAGTTATTTGAGTTTCATTTTTATTTTTAATTTATTAAATAATGTTTTTTTTTGTGAATTCTTATTTTTAATTTTTAAAAAAACAAATTTTTGATAATTTTGATTTATAATTTTTTTAAATAAAAGTAAAAATTAATTTAAATCTATATTTGAAAAATTAAAAATCATTTTTTCCAAAATAATTTTTATTTAAAAATTTAAAAAAATATCAATTAAAAATAATTATTCAATTTTCAACCTTCAGTTTAGAACAAGAAAGAAAGTCGGTCAAGCCCGACTGTAACATACTCTGTACCCTTAGCGTCGCAGCTCGCATTTGCTCACGAGTTATACGCGCTCATCTCTAAGATCAGCATCACTAAGAATGCTGTGGTGATGCGTGGGGTGGTGGGGGGTGTTTACTGGCCGTTTTTTGCTCATAACTTGAGTATCGTTCATCCGATCTTTATCATTTCTTCAGCAAATCGATAAATAATTTTGACTGTAGGAGATATGACGTTTTTTCCGAATTGCGGGGGCGCGAGGGGGCGTGGCAAAAATTGAAAATAAACTTGATCTGCCTGCAAGTATAAGAAATATATGTCCCATACATGTCAAACCTCTATCTCTTACCATCTCTGAGATCTCTTCGTTCATACGGACGGACAGACGGACAGACAGACAGACGGACAGACAGACAGACGGACAGACGGACATGGCTATATCGAATCGGCTGTTGATGCTGATCAAGAATATATATACTTTATAGGGTCGGAAACGATTCCTTCTCCCTGTTACATACTTTTGCACAAACTTAATATACTCTATGTACCTTCGGTACAGAGTATAAAAATAGAAAAAAAATTGTTTTTTCCGTAACTATTATTTGCAGTCCCTGATATTAATAGAGAGAGAGAGAGAGCAGTATACGGAAATCTGTGCGCTTTGTTGTTATTGTAGCGGATCCTATTAATCCCCCCCCCCCCCCCCCCCCCCCTATATTATGCCACTGCATGAAACTTTACCTCTTCGAATCTTCACGCACAGAAAACTTTATTCTCCAGACATTTTTAAACTCTCCAGACATGTTTAAAAATCAAATGCTACAAAACTTGTTCATCAAAATAAACGAAAAACACAACTCTATTAAATGAATGTGTGCATTTCAATTAATAGGGGAATCATCAATTCACCCCTACTACTACTATAAAAAAGAGATAACTTCGTCTGTGCTGAAGTGTTAATACACTTGAAAAAGTTCGCTTCAACGGTTAGCGATTTCGACCAAACTTCGCAGATCAGCTTAAACACATACTTTAATATTAACTATGACCGAGTTTCAGAAAATCTCGTCGTGCTGATCAAGAATATATTCTATGCGTTGCACACTTCTGGGCAAAAATATAATACACTTTTCAAGTGTATAACGTGAGCGTTTGAAATAAACTTGATCTGCGTGCAGACAATAGGAGTCTAGATTTCAATTTTCATTTGGTTGCTCTAGCTCTTCTAGTCTCTGAGATCTAGGTGTTCATACAGACAGACGGACGGACGGACATGGCTATATCGACTCGGCTGTTGATGCTGATCAAGAATATATATACTTTATATGGTCGGAAATGATTCCTTCTGCCTGTTACATACATTTGCAAGACTTTAGTATACAATTTTACTCTACGAGTAACGGGTATAAAAAGATCAAGTTAGTGAGCAACTGACAAATAAAAAGCAATCAATTGAAAATAAACACCGGTTTAGTTGCATGGTTTAGACAGGGGCTAAACCACCGGTTCGTTTCGCAGCATGATATTTGGAGCTTACCTAAACACGGCTTCGGTTCGGTTCAGTGGTACATTTCTGAATTTTCTTTTATGATAAATTGGAGTTTTCCCATTTTGGCTCCAAACTAAAATCTTTAAAAGCTTTGGCCAAGATAGGCCCTTTGCGATACCATGTAATTCCCTATTTAAGCCAGGGGGGGTTCCTCCCGACTGAACCATTGCGACAACGTTAAGAATTTCAGTTGAGACGGAACCTCTATCTCGGACACTTCCGAGAGATGGAGTAAAAAGGGGTGACCAAGAACTTTGAGTCTCCCTCTACTAAGAGCTGGACAATGGCAGTGCAGATGTAGTAATGTCTCCTCCTCTTCCTCACACTTGCAGCTCCTACAGAAGTAGCTGTAAGGGACGCCCAAGCGTGCTGCATGCCTGCCGATGAGGCAGTGACCCGTTTGGGCCCCAACCAGAAGTGAGATGCTTTCCCTACTTTGGCGAAAAATACTATTCAGGTTAATCGAGGGCTACAGCGCAAACCGGAAGGTTATTCCATCGTTCCATAGCCAGGCGCCAGGTTTCATTTCTTATGATTAGCTTGTATGAGGCTAAGGGCTTCCCTATAAAGCTCTTCTCCATGAGGAGCTGAATGGTAGTACCCAGTCTTGCCAGTTTGTCGGCTGACTCGTTACCCTCAATTTTACGGTGTCCAGGTACCTCGATGAGGTGGATACAAAGATGCTGTGCTATCGCATTTAAGGATCTACGGCATTCCGTGAGCGTGTTGGCGTTATTGGTGTACGAGTCAAGAGCCCTTAGAGCTGCTTGACTATCTGAGTAAATATATATGTTCCCTTCTTCGATCATGAGTGTGCTGAGGTATTTGGCGGCCTCCTGGATGGCCACCAATTCTGTTTGGTACACACTGCAATGATCAAGGAGCCGGATTGAGATTTCCATAATTAGATCGGTGGAGAAAACTCCCCTCCTACTGTGTCATCGAGCTTAGATCCATCTGTGTAGGTATTACATTGATGGCATTTGCTCTACTGTGTGGCAAGTGGCAAGAAAAATGTTAGTTAGTGCTTCCGTTGGGGTTGTTCGGAGGGCGCCGCTCATACATATTTCAGCACTTCTCTGTACCTTGTGTAAAGGGCTCAGTACTGACGGTTTCCCGAGTGCTGGCCACCATACTAGAACTTCACAGAGCAGGATGGGACGTACAATGGCTGTGTATAGCCAGTGAACAATTACTGGGGAAAATCCCCATTTACGGCCTAACGCCAGAAATATTGTCATGGCTGAATAAAACGCATATATGGTGCGAGTGACTAGCTCCGTTTCTAGAAGCTGAATATTTTATTAAGACATTCGTTTTTCCTTTTTAGACATTTTATACAACCACATGGTTGTAGGCTGCTTGGGTTTCTGTCTTATTGAAGGGTTTTTAATTTCTAATCTGTTTTTATGCGCCCCGCAATTGAGTCCCAAACGCAGGTAGTGGTCTCAAATTGCTCTGTTCAAATATCTTCGAACATGCCAGAGTAGTTTCCTGTCCAGTACGACGCCCAGATCCCTGGTTTTATCTAGCCAAAGAATGTTTGGCATAGTTTATTTTGAGCTTATTTATTATTGATTTAAGCCGTTCAAGAGTTAAGACTGATTCGATTTAGTGGTTCATAGAGGTTTTAATCGAACGGTGTGGTTTATAAAGTGGGTTTAGAAGCTAAACAATCAGCGGTTTCTGTTCAGTGGTTCACTGTCCATTTTCAAGCGATTTGTTTCTAATAAGAAATTTCTTACCTTTAGGGGCGATTTTTCAGATTGAGCTTGCGTCCGCGTGAAAACAAATACAAATGCACAAAATATATCTCAAGCAATAACAACAACAAGAAATGGAAAGAGAAACCCGATTTTTGTTTGTGTATGTGTGTAATGCCGTGAATTGCGAAAAGCGTTCGGCCACTGCGACATTGTTGTTGCTTTTTAATTTGCCAGAGACATGGGAGAGAGAGAAGAGAGTTACGTACCTTACAACAAAACCTTAGCTCAGAAAGAAAGAGAGGAGAGCATGCAGATGAACGAAGAACAACAACCTGTAAAATCGGGCCTTAAAGTATATATGTAGTAAAATCATTTAGACTCTGCGACTCGATAAATGGCAAGTTGAAAGATAAAGGCAAAAAACTTATTGTAGTTGATGTGTCCTTTGGCTAGATTTTGGTACCCACTGCAGCTGCACTGCACCATAAGTTTCAGGATTATCTTGGCGAGCAGGATTGCTATAAATATCGGAAGAAATCAAAAACCGAAACCTTGGCACTTCAAGAGCATTGCGTATCAATGATATCACCGGTAACGAAATGTCTGAGCTATTTCTTAAGTCGCTTTTCGTTATAAAAATTCACAAACATATTTTTAATTAGCCACTGAATATCTTAAGTTTGTGACCGAGAGTATCCAAATTTCGACTTAAAGTATGTGCATGCCACATTTGGTTGCTGTAGCAGCTTCTGTTGTTTTTCAGAATAAATATTAGTACGATATCCGAGCTCAATTCCGTATCATGTTCGCACTTCGACTTGATACACCAAATATACCTTTGGTCACTAGATCTGATCAAGAAAGTTCGAAAAATATAAATAGATTGCCCAGAGCCGAATGAATTCAATGAATGTGGAGTATAACGTTAAGGCATTTTTATAAAAATGGCATACGTTTTTGCGGAAATGGACTCTGAATTCAGTTTCAAGCCTATTAACGAATCCCTTCCGAATTCAAGGTATGCTGCATGGATTTTTGTATGATCTTGCTTGAGCATAATTTTGACAGGATAGGATATCCTTAGCTAAGGTCCCACAGGCAAATAATTTGGCAACATTTTTATGAAAGTTTCGATAAATAGCCCAAATTAGGGAACTTTTCGGCCATATTTGATCAAATTATTTGCTTATGGAACCATAGTTTTAGTTTCATGTTGTACAGAATCTATAATCATGGCTTTTTAGCGAAATTATTATCAAAATTTGGGCAATTTATTTGCCTGTGGGACCTTAGCTTTAGAAACAAATTCATTATGTTTTTCATTAGCTAATTTCAGGGCATTTGAAAGTCAACCTAAATGTCAATATATCCGTGGGCCTCATTCAATTGCTTGTGCGGGCGACTGTCATTAAACTCAGCGGTCATTTCATTAGCATAGTGGCTCCAAAGGAGAGAAGGTGAGGGGCACCGCGTAATTCTTTTTTATACCATGGCCAACACGATTCAATTGTTAAAGCTGCCAAGGGGAAGAGCCTGCTTTCCAGCCTGGTCATGTCACCAAAAACATTTGTCCGATCATCATCAGTGGGCTGTCAATGGCACTTGCAGTTGAAATGTTATCCACAAGGTGGGCAAATACAATCATTGTTAGGCCACTCCGTCGACGTTCGCATTGATGTCACTTTAAAAGGTTCCGCCTACTCTCCTTAATGCATATTAATGTCAATATTAATGTCAATATTTGCGCTTCTAATGACCAAAGCTCCTGCTGCTGGCGTTTGATGTTGTCATGTCAACAGCCAGCGCTAACGATGATGCGATCTGACATTGAACATATAATTATACATAAATGGTGGGTAGGGGGTCAACCTGCAGGAAGGTCGTCTGATTAAAGGGCCCAGCTGACATTTGAAAAGTTTTCTTGAGAACTAGTGCTAGTAGCCAGTCAGGTCGAGAAAGGGTCCTTCATCTTGAAGGACCAAACTTTTTAAGGTTGGAGGCACCTGGCAAAAGTCAAACGTTAACTAAGCGCCGAAAAACTTACGGCACAAAATGCGACGAAGCGTAAGTAAACTCCTAAGAAATTCAAATGAGCGAAAGGATGGCAGAAAGAAATATGCCAAAAAAGGGCGCAAAGGACAAGCGGAGACTCCATGACTAGAATTTTAATAAATGAAGCCATTTCTCTTTTTCGTCCTCCATATGTTGATTTTTAAACTATTTTCACATTCAACTTACCATCTTTTAGGGAGTAGCGTGGATTACTCATATCAACTTTTGTCTGATTCTTAATCCAATAGATAGTTGGTGTGGGATTGCCAATGGCTTTGCATTGCATGAGCACCGTGTGACCCACTTCAATGACGCGTGTTCCTGGACCCTGCGTAATAATCGGAAAGCCTGCGGGTGTTTTATCGCCTGCAAAACGAGAAAAGAAGAAGAAGAGGTTAAAAATTATGTGGCAAAAACAATGTTGGTGTAGTTAGAGCTGGAGTTTTGGGGAACAATATGGCCACGCATACACACACACACAAATACACTCACATCATGCAATAACAAGGTGGGGCATTTATCGTAGCTAAACCACGCAGACTGCGCTGTTGCCGTCGGAAAAAAATGAAAAAATGATGTTAAACAGGTATGAATTAAGATCGAACGATAGATCCTTATTAATTAAATGAATGTATGTGAAATAGAAAAACTTATTTCCACACAATTCATAATTTTATTACAAATTTCTTAATGCATTGCTAGACTATATTTATTTGAATAGTACTTACACACAACATACATTTAAATCTTATGTTATACTTACCTAAACTACACTTCACACAACTTATTGTTATGTTTAGAGTAAGGCTGCCTTTACACTGTTCGACACATGACGCATGATAACCTAGTAGGCCTGCATTTTCCCATGAAATTCTATGACAAGCTATTAAAATTTAAAACAACAAAAAACAGGACTACTAGACTATCATGTCTCATATGTCGAACAGTTTGAAAGCGGCCTTAGTTTTATTTTATATTTATATTATATTTCTCATAAATCAATGTGATGCCTTTGGGTAACAATAATATTGAAAATAAAATATTAAAAACAGAAGCAAACATAAAATAAACATTTAAGTGTATTTTGAAAAACACAAACTTTGAGTTTAAGGGTACTGTATAAGTTCAGAAATTTTTTTTCGATTTTTTTAAACGTTTTATTAGGGTCTTAAAAAGATCCTGTAAGACTTTCAATGTGTTTTACAAAAATAAACAAAAAACATTTTTTTCCGACTGTAAAGTCACTGTCAAGTCACTGTCAAGTCACTTTTAAGTCACTGTCAAGTCACTGCCAAGCCACTGTCAAGTCACTGTCAAACAATCAAAATTTATCGCACTAAATTCACAACTTGAGTTCATGGCAGCCACTCTTCTGGGAGTGGACCCCACTTTCTCCAAACTTACCCCCCACTTACCCCCACTTCCCCACCACTTCCCCAAAAAAATGTATATTCAGGGGTAACACAGAAATCACTAGAGATTTTGGTATAAACGTTTGCTAGATCAGATGGTGAATTTGAGCGACTTGAAACCAACTGCTTAAATCTACTTGGCTTTGAACAGTCGGTTTCAATTCGCTTTTCTTTTGCCATCTAATCTAGTAATCGAGCAGTTTTGTGCCACTACAAATATAAATGCAAGCAGTTTTAATTTGAATTACAAGCGCTTATACGAACATCTCTAGTGATTTCTGGGGCACGCCCGATAATGTTCGTAATTTTTCAAAATAAAACTTAAAAAAAAAATTTTTTTTCGGAAATTTTTAAATTTTTTTTACCGTCTCTTGACGCTTTTTGGCCCAAATTAGTCGAGAACTATTTGACCGATTTTGATCATTTTTTTCGGTGAAAGCTAACACCAACAAAATGCATCAAATCCGTGTTTGAAATCTATTAAAAATAATGTTTATTTGATCGAAAACAGTTGTCGAAATACTAAACGTGATTATTTCGAAACCATTTTTTCGAAATTGGATGCAAAAATATAAAGAGTACCTGTTGACCGATTTTCAAACCTTTTTAGTTACACCTATTACTCCAAATTTAGGTCTGAATTAGGATATTTGGGATCGGTCAATAAATAACGGAGGAAGGACCAATAAAGTGGGCAAAAATGTCGATTTTCCAAATTTTGACTTTGAAACCCCATAATACCGATATTTTTTGAATGATTCAAAATATCCTAGTTCAGTTTTACTTTCAGATAATCCGTTCTCAAAAACTTTTTGCAACCAAGGGCCTATGTTTTAAATTTTTTGGGAATTTTTTGATAGAGAATATGTATACTTTATATAGCCCTTCTGCCTTTTTACTCTACGAGTACCGGATATAAGACAACTTGAAAAACTCGATAGTTAATATGCAATATTGTAAATAATTATGCATTTTTGTCTAATTTCAATACCAATTTTTTTCAAATTCAACTGCTAAAGCCTCGCAGCTAACAACTACTGCACTTTTGCCTCACCTTGTTTTTGAATCATGCACACACCAATACATAGAAAGTATTGTTTTACATGACACTTTTAAAAACGGAAGTTGCCGTTTTTTAAAAGCTCGCCGGCGTCAACTGCCTTTGTTGGCGCTTTCTACGCCATTTTGTAAGTCAAACAATAGCGTGCTCAAACACACACACACACACACACACATACACGTGATTGTTTGTGTGGGTGAATTTTTGTGGGGTCAAAACATTATTCCCCTCTCTGGGTGACATGCCTTTTGTTGCAGCTTTTAAAGGGAATTACATTTTATTATTTTTTTTTCTTTGTGGCAACTTTAAAGAAATTTTGCGCTGGCTTGCCAAGTGCCTGCCATCCGGTTCGCTCTCAACTGCATCTTTCAAATGAACAAAGCTCATTTACATTTTCCAATTAAATCCGGCAGGCGGCAAGCATGCGGCAATTGGTGGGTGGCTGACTCCAGCTGTGACTCCGCCAGCTGCAATTGCACATCTGCCGGATGCTGTTGTCGCTACCGCCACCGCCATCGCCACCAACAGTTGTGGGCGGACTTTGTGTTGCTTTCGGGCATTGTGACTTTCGGAAAATTGTTTGAAAATGGCTATGGTAAGCCGTTTTGTAGCGCTGACTTACAGGAAGCTGAATCACGCAGTGGCATACATTATCTCAACTTAAATGTAACAAAAATGATACATATATGTGGATAAAACTGGATACCTTGTCACTTTTTTGATTTTTGCATTTTTATACCCGTTACTCGTAGAGTAAAAGTTTAAAAAAGAGTATCAAGTTTGTTTCAAATTTTCGCCACGCCCAGTAACGGGTATATCGAAGTCGGGCAGGACCGACTTTAACTTATGCTCTCGATTTTATAGATTGGATATTCAAAAATATCTCCCTAAAACTGTTTTCAACAATTCGAAATAGTTTGGGAGATATAGTTATATTGGTGGAACAATTTCTATGATAAAGTGAGGGCGTGTTCACGCACACTGGTAGGTTACCAGATTTATTTTGTGTGAGTCATCCGGCAGTCTGTTCCGACTGAGAAAAATACAAGGTGAATTTAAACAGCTTATTCTAAACATATATGGCAACGGTCAACTGGCACTGCCTCTGGCAGGTGTTCACACTTTTATGGAAGCCACTGACACCTAAATATGTGGCAGCCTGCCAGTGTGTGTGAACGCACCTTAAGTCATCATAATTTGTTTTAGTTAACATTTTCTTTTTTATGAAAAACTTATATGATATAAATTGCAAATTATTAATCCGCCGATACTGGGACTTGAACTTATTACCTTCTGCGCACTGAAACACTGACACCACCGCTTTACCATAGAGCGTCAACGTTAGGCTCAATCAGTTGCAGTATAAGAGCAGAGATTTTTGCAGCCTCAGTTCTTATACAGTAACTGGCTGCGCTTAACAATTGTCCCACTACGGCAAAATCGGCTAAACGGCCGTGCCAATGTGTTATTAACCGAAGAGGTCGTGGTTCGAGTCCCAGGAGGAGGTGGGTTGCATTGCAACCGAAAACTGTTTTTTTTTTGTTTTTTTTGTTGTTTTTATTAGCAAACTAAATCTACATATATCAAAAAAATTTCAACCGAAACTTTACAGAAAACTGTAGGATGGTTGATAAGTTGCTAGATGATAAATCTTGTTTTTAAGATTTCTAAGCTCATTTCAAGGTTTTTCAATCTTATTTTTATAAGACTGCAAAGTTCTTGAAATCGAGATTTTCAATCGAGATTTTAGATTGATTTTTTTTCTCAGTGTAATCAATTGAGTTTCCGGCTGTGGTGCAGTGGGTATTGTGTATACAATTAAATACTTTTTCCCCCGAGTATATCGAAAACGGGAAGGGCCGACTTTAAATTACGCTCTAGTTTTTGTTCTTTTTGTCAATTCTTTCTTCAAAGAGTCTTTCTGTCTTTACGCTAGTTCTGATGACTTCTTCCGTTTATTTCGTGTATTGTGTTCATTTTGGGAATTCGCTTAAAACATTTAACAGCGACAAAAAGACACACAGAAGTTAGCCATTCTCCACCCCTCTCCACCACCACTTAATCCCCCCTTTTGCTCGTCCCAGCAACTGACTTGCCCAGTCACTTAGTTGAGTTGAGTTTGAGCCTCGTGTTTGTGTGTTTTTCAGCGTGAAATTAAAATTTTAACACAGAAACAAAAAATGCGGCTTGGATGTACATATGTATAGGTATGTGTATTCATTATTGCACACACACACACACACACACATCCATACATATGCATAAATGCAAAACTACAATAAAAACAACATTGATGTTGACATTTGACGTTGCCGTCATCTCATCTGGCATCCATTTGTCCCTCCCTTTGTCCATTTTTGTCTGTTGCCATTTCAGCCATTTTTGTAGCTCGTTTGTTCCCGGTTGCCGGTTGCCTGTGCTTTATTTATTATTGCAGTGTCACTTCTTCACAAATGCATAACGAAACCAACAACAGCGAAAAAGGAGAAAAACATCCAGCCGAAGGGGAGGAACAGAGAAGAAATAAAATGAAAACTGTGCCAAAATTAACAAATAAAACTGAAACATTTTTTGTATGTGAGAGTATTAAACAATGCACAAAAGTGCACTTTGTTTGGTTAGCGTGTGTGTGCAGCAGCAACTTTGAGAAACACTGTATAAGAGTAAATACATATGAAGGGATAGGAGAATGAAAACCTTTGGCACAAAAGAGATTAAAGATGCCTTCAATCAAAATTATTTGACCGCCGTTGTCCCTACACTTATAAATAATGTCTGAAAATTAAGCCGAGATGTATATTTGACACAAAATTTAAATACAAATTGATTTTATATATTGATTCACTCGTGTGCTAGTTATCTATTCAGGAAACTTAAAACTTTCCATTGGACCTACAAGATTCCGATTAAGATAAAAAAGCACAGCATTTTTTGCACTATTTTATAAATATTTTAAATATTTTTGTAATTTTTTAAATATTTTTATAAAGTTTTAAAATTTGTATCAATAGCTATGGGAAGTTGTCAACTCAACAGATGAAGATGGCCGCCTTGCAGTTTCCAACGACAAATAATGATGGATATTTGCTGGTAAAAAAAAACCAGTTCCGTTGTTGCTGAGTTCACACCAACAGAGCTGTACACAAAGGCCCAATTTCTCAAAAGTTCCGGTTAGGTACCGGCCGGTCAAAGTTGTCGCTCGGAAGGTTGTCATTTGTTTTTCTCTACGAGACTTACCGGCAAGTTCACCCGATATCGATTAATTGCTATCGCTAACACTATCAACGAATCACCTGTGTTTTTTATACTCTGTACCGAAGGTACATAGAGTATATTAAGTTTGTGCAAAAGTATGTAACAGGGAGAAGGAATCATTTCCGACCCTATAAAGTATATATATTCTTGATCAGCATCAACAGCCGAGTCGATATAGCCATGTCCGTCTGTCCGTCTGTCTGTCTGTCCGTCTGTCTGTCTGTCCGTCCGTATGAACGAAGAGATCTCAGAGATGGTAAGAGATAGAGCTTTGACATGTATGGGACATATATTTCTTATACTTGCAGGCAGATCAAGTTTATTTTCAATTTTTGCCACGCCCCCTCGCGCCCCCGCAATTTGGAAAAAAAAGTCATATCTCCTACAGTTTTGATGATAGATGGTTCGTACTTTCTAGAGATATCTAGTTCTCAAAATTATTTATCGATTTGCTTAAGGAATGATAAAGATCGGATGAACGATACTCAAGTTATGAGCAAAAAACAGTCAGTTAACACCCACCACCCACCCCACCCATAACCTAAGCATTGCGTTCAGCAGAAGCAATCTTAGTGAGAGAGAGAGAGAGAGACTTAGAGAACGCACTGCGCTGTGCGTTGTGTGTTAACTGGCCGTTTGACTCGTGACCAAATGCGAGCTGCGACATTAAGGGTGCAGAGTATGTTATAGTCGGGCTTGACCGACTTACTTTCTTGTTTTTTAATGCTATTGTTGTTGCTAGTAATCATTAAGCATTTTTTGCTAATTTGGTTGATTAAAATTGATAGCGATAATGAATCAAGGTGAAGCACCGAAAGGACCAAGAGGGAAAAACTTTTCTGTAGCTGACGAACATTTGCTTATGGACCTCGTAGAGTCAAACAAATATATTTTGGACAACAAGAAGAGTGATGCGGTGACCTGAAAGCAGAAGGCCTAGGCTTGAAGATCATTTCGCCGCCATGCCGAAGTTCATCGCCCTTGGAAAGACTTACGGGATAAGTACGAGAATTCAAAAAAGCGATCGCGAAAAGAACTCGAAATTAAAAAGCGGGAGACTTATCGCACTGGCATTCCCAGCACCGCTGTAGTCTTGTCTATTTCCCAAAAAAGTTCGTGGTATGATTGTATTGGACTGGAAAATTAAGTTGATAATGATGGTACGATTTTATTTATGATATGTAAGCTTTTAAAATATTTAATAGACTTCTAGACTTTAAGCACAAATCAATAAGTGCGTGCGACACTTGATTAACTGCGCGGTTTGTCGAAGGAAGTCTGAATCCACAGAAGGAAGCTACCACTTGGATAAGAACGCAACGCTACCAAAAGTTTGCTATCTGACAACAATTCACGATTCTTGTTAAAAATCCAAATCACAATAAATTGAATCGCAACTGAAGTTAAGGTTTTACCTGAAACAATTGTAGCCATTGGCCAGGGTCCTTTGATTTTGCAGACGGCGGGCAGTGAGTTCGCCTGCTTTGCGATATGCCTTCGCATGGCATAGCGACATTATTCCGACGACATAATTTCGCCCAGTACATTTGGAATCGAAATTATGTCGTTTTGAAACGACATTATTCCGACAAAACAAAACGACATTATTTCGCTCGAAATTGTGTCGTTTTAAAACGACATTATTTCGCTCGAAATTATGTCGTTTCAAAACGACATTGTTCCGACAGACAAAAGCGACATTAGTTCGCTCGCAATTATGTCGTTTTAAAACGACATTATTCCGACAAAACAAAACGACATTATTTCGCTCGAAATTGTGTCGATTTGGAACGACATTATTCCTACAAAACAAAACGACATTATTTCGACTAAAAACTCTAATTGAAACGTCGAAACTATGTCGTTCTAAATCGACATAATTTCGATCGACCAATTAGAAAATTTAAAGACGCTGTTATGAAAATCAAAACAAATTTATATTTAAAGAAAGGGTTTTTGCCTCGCACTGTTGCACTGAATGATCGCTTCAATAAACAAGATGTATTTATCTGTGTCGATTACGATGACGATGTTGAGGAACTAACAAATTTGGAGGATATGGCGTGGTTAAGCATATCAGCATCATCCCTGACCTCGACTCATTCAAATTTAAGCGCACTGACAGAGTCTTCATTTGTTCATGAAAACCCATGCAACATTTGTTTCGTGAACCCAAAATCTGTCCTTTTGAGGCCTTGCTATCACATTAATGTGTGCGAATCGTGTTGGAATAGATTAGTTGAGAAAAATCTTTAGAAAAACGAAAATTCCAGGTGATTGCTGAATTCGAACGCGAATTTCATGAAGAACAAAAAGCAGTGTCCGATTTGCAATAAAATTGTAAACGAAGCCATAAAAAATGATTGCATTAAACATTACAATTGGTTACAAGCTTTTGAAATGGAGAAGATAGCAAACTTTCCATATGTATTTTTGGTCGCTGAATTCAAATCAATTGTCCATTTTCCTTCACCACGTCTGGTTTACAGAGATATTTGCATAAACGTGTGTTGTTTACATTTATAGGTGCTGTGACCGCATTAATTAACCTTTTCCAACCAAATTTGTTTTAATGTAAGCTGCATTGAATGATCTTACAGAAAAACAAAACACGTTTTGATTTTGTTCACAAGCTACAATTTTAATGGATTTTAAAATGGAAAATATGGTTATTTTATGATAAAATAATTTTTTTTTCCATGTTCAAAAAATTCTGAAAATGGTATAATAGCTCTTTATAAAGTTATAGCCCAAAAACTATAAAAATTTTCCTTTTTTTTCATGATTTTGAAATTTCTTGTAGTTTGATAAATATTAAGGTAGTTAATTAATTTTAATTTTTGTTAATTTCAAAACCTTTTGGAAGTTAATACTATTTTAAAAATGTAAAAAAGAGTCGTAAATTTTTGTAGTATTTGGTCCATAGCTTTAAAAAGAGCTATTATATCAAAATACTGAAGATGTGGTAATAATTATTTAAAATAAATGGACAATTGATTTAATATGTCGTTTTAAAACGACATTACTCCGACAAAACAAAACGACATTATTTCGCTCGAAATTGAGTCGTTTTTTTCTGTCGAAATTATGTTGTCGGAATTACGTCGTCACCCCCGACGCAGAGTTGAAGACATTTGCCATGAATGCGACAGCTGCCATTTTGCTGGACTTTCTGTTCCAGATCGCCGGCTGTCTCGCCACCCGATTCTGCCAATTTAATTTCCATTGCGTGGATGTAAAAAATTCGTTTAATCATAAACATTTTGTTTTAGCAATTAACAAAATAAACAATACAAGTGTTTGTCTATCGATGAAATATCGATAATTCTATCACAACTTGCCGGGAGGTTAAAATTTGATCCCATCATGAGGCAGCGGTTAAGTTTGTCGCTCGGTTCTCACCAAAGACAGCATGAGACACACAAATTCGGCTAGCCAGCCGGTAAGTTTGACTAGCCGGACATTACGAAACTGGGCCTAAAGTCAACGAGTCAACGGTTCTTGCATTAAATTGCAAAGAGGTCACTAAAATTTGCCTCTAATTATTATGACGACATCGTCCTCACTCTTCCATGTGTCGAAATATTTTGCTATTTGTTACGAAGAATGAGATAATAAAGTGCAAAACACACACGGAGTCTTAATTGATCGCAAGACGAGGTTTGGTTAAATGTAAAGAGTGTTTAAAGATTTTTAAACTCAATTAAGCATGTTCTCAATTCCCCTTCCACAGCAACTTTTCGAAAGTGGAACTGATTCGTTTTCCAGCAACACCATAACGAAAAAATGTTGCGTTTTGAAAAGTAATGCTTGTTGGTCGATGGAATGAAAAGTTATTGCCAAATTACTCACCCTTATAGTTGCTAGATGTACATAAAGTGAATTTTCCTTAATTATGTGATCCAAAATAAATTTTTATGACGCACTAAAAAACAAGAAAGAAAGTCGGTCAAGCCCGACTATAACATACTCTGTACCCTTACACACACATTTGCTCACGAGTCAAACGGCCAGTTTACACCTCCCACCCACCCCACCCATAACAACAACGTTCCGTTCAAGACAAGCAATTTTAGTGTGTGAGAGAGAGAGAAACTATTAGAGCGTACAACGCGGTGCGCTCTCTAAGTTTCTCCCTCTCTCTCTCTCGTACTAAGATTGCCTGTGTTGAACGGTTATGGTATGTTGCTGTGGTTATGGGTGGGGGGGTGGGAGGTGTTAACTGGCCGTTTTTTGCTCATAACTCGAGTATCGTTCATCCGATCTATATCATTCCTTCAACAAATCGATAAATAATTTTGATTACTAGATATCTCTAGAAGGTACGAATTATCTATCATCAAAACTGTGGAAGATACACGTTTTTTTCCAAATTGCGGGGGCGTGAGGGTGCGTATCAAAAATTGAAAATAAACTTGATCTGCCTGCAAGTATAAGAAATATATGTCCCATACATGGCAAACCTCTATCTCTTACCATCTCTGAGATCTCTTCGTTCATACGGACGGACGGACGGACAGACGGACAGACGGACATGCCTATATCGACTCGGCTGTTGATGCTGATCAAGAATATATATACTTCATGGGGTCGGAAACGATTCCTTCTCCCTGTTACATACTTTTGCACAAACTTAATATACTCTGTTTACCTTTGGTACAGAGTATAAAAATCAGTGGCGGAAATTGCCCCCTGCTGAATTTATTTTCTGTGTTCTGAGACACGCTAAATAAATGCACAATTGGCCTATCGATAGTTGACGTATCGATAGCGGTGTGGGTTGTGAGTGGATTGAATGAACAGCTAATGCCCTTACGAAAATTTGTGCAGCTTATTATTTTGACATCATAAATCGACAAACAATGCAGGGGATACAGGAGCCCCAAAAAAAACAGACCGAGAGTTTCAATCGCGAGGAAACTATAAGCTAAAGGACACAAATCAGTCAAGAAAATGACGAAATCCGCACTGGAGTGACGTGCCCCTAAAACCGTCTCCAATGCCAAGGGACCCAAGCGTTCGCACTCGGTCATCAGTTTACCAGCACCACATCGAAAAGAACAGAACAGCAGGCCTTAAGACTTTAATTGATTGATTTAATTGAAGTGAAACCTAAAAGTCAGCCTCTCTCATCTTCGCCTGTTCCATTTTCGATCGTTTTGCTTGGAATTGCGGACTCTCCGTTATGTATCTAGTGCCAATCTCGCTTGGAGCAGCGGTTTGCAAAAAGTAAAACACGAAACCGAAGCGGAACTGCGTTCGATTTACTTTTCAAAAAGATGTGGCATTGAAACCAAGCCTAAATATCAGTCTTCCGAATTTGTGGGTGCAATGTCGCTCGCAATTTTGTGTTTCTTTTGTTTGGACTCTACTATTAGGCAGACTATTATTTTGGATCTGGGACACCCACCCTTCTCAAATGTGATTTTTTCCAAGCTTTGTTTATGCTATTTTACTTCGCTTATGAGTGGCTCTAGATTTCTTTCTTGCAGAAATCAAAAAATGATTGCCATCGAAAATTCAGCATGAGATTAAAAACTATTTCAGTTTGTCCGAAAATTCTGTACAGTCAATATAACCTCCTCAGAGAGGTGATATCATTTATAGCCACGCTTTACAAGCACACAAGCACACAAACTTTTAGAAAATTTCGTTACGCAAAATACCAAAAATTTTGCAGCCTGTCAACAATTTAAAAAATCGACAAGCTCGTTGCTGTTGTTGTTGTTGGGCATTTGAAAATGCAATGAAAAAGCTAAAAGCGCACACTTCATTTACAACATTAGAGGAGCGAGAGGAATGGGAGAAGCACATTGCTGGATGCATTTTTGGAGGCGATGACGGCGGCCCAACTAACGAACGCATGGCTGCACCGATGTGAGTCGGCAGTGCGTGGCCTGTAGAATAGGTGGGTGGGTGCAGCAGTGACAGCATTTATTATAAAACCAAGTACCCAGAGGAGGAGACAGGACACTATTGCCTGTCGTTGACTGCCAAATTCATGTGGCTTTTCATGCATTTCAATTAAGCTGCCTGCCTGCCTTTCGGGCGGGTGGAAAAGGAGGTGAGAAAATGTTAACACTGCTAAATGTGTGAACAATACGGCACCAGCGGACCGGACCAGACCAGACCATACCAGACGCTACTCCTGTGGAGTTTTGTGACAGCTTTTAATAAATTAGCTTAATAAAAGCGAAGGGGCCTCTCTCTCTCTCTCAAAAAAAAAAAAACGATAAACATCATTAGCTGGCACAAAGAGCTCTCTTTCTGCGATACAAAGGCCCGTTATTTGCATGAAGTCTGCACCTTTCTAGATGGCACTGACCCCTCCCTGGCTCTTAAAAGCAGCCACCAGCCAAAGAACGATAGCGAACCCAAAGCCCTCCCAGAAGCAGGTGTTTACCTTATTGAGTCACTTTCAAAGGCAACATTTTCACGCCGCGTTTTTCTTTACCTTATTTCTTTGCTTGTTTTGCTTTTTATCTCTAGTCAAAGGAAAATATGTGTGTGTTTTGAAAGGGCTTGAGGATGGGGGCGGAAGCATTTATACATTTTTTGCGTAGGTGTTGGCATGGCAAACACATTTTTGTAGAGAACCCGAAAGCGAAAGGAGCTGTTGCTTAAAGAAACTTGTTAACTTTGCTGACTTTAAAGTCACCGACGACAACGACGACGATGGCGACTTCGTCGATGGACTGGCCAGAAACAAATTTGCATATTTTAATTATTCATGCATTTTTAAGATTGATAAGAACTGTTGTGGCCAAAGCCAAAAGGGACTGGCCAAGCGACGGTCTCCTGTTAATACTTAAGTCGGGTCCAAGTGACGCGTTTCCACTGGTCGGTGTTCGGTGGAAGCTTGAGAAGACAAGGAATGTTGTAATTTTAATATCATGTCGATGTTTTTTTCGCATTTGGGAAATCTTCGACTTGGCAAAGGACAAGCAGAATAAGCCGATGGACAGATTCCAAGGAAATGTATGGTGGTCATCAATGTGTTCACGTTACAAGCAATTAAGTGGGAAAGACCCTCTTCGCTCAGTTTGTGGCAGCAAAATTGTTTGTTAGTATGAAATACTCATAATTTTAAAAATATTGTTTTTTTTACGGGTATCGATTCGTTAAATCTAAGGCTGCATCCATTTAAAATTCTGCAGAAGGTTCGGTCTGTAGGTTCGTACCCGTTCGAAGATCGGTCCCTCAATTTGTCGAACATTGTTGCAAAACATCTGAATTGTTTGAAACATTTTTGGCTCTATTTTCTATGAATTTAAGCAAACCGGTTAAAATTGCAACCTGCTGAACCTTATTTTTGTTGAAGAGTATGCATTTAATTTACCAAATACACAATTATTAATGCTATCAATCATACGTCTCCTTCTAAAAGTCGCAGGTCCTACCAATATGTACTAGTGCATAGATATTAAAAGTTTGTATTGCCATGTTACAGCTTGACTATTGCTTTATTTCCTTTCCCATTGTAGTAACATTCCAAGTTTGGATATGATTTATAAAAAGGATCTTCATTAGATAGATGTTTTTCAGCTAAAAAAGTATGACGTAACATACAAAAACTTAAAAAAGTAGATTTTATAATTTTCTGAACCAAACCTTTTTTCAAACAGAAGAGGTTTGGCTCAAATTCAGGTTCGGAAGGTAATAGATTAAAAGGGTCCGGCCCATGGTCCGTGGAAATTCCAAGTGTAAGCATATACATGAGTAGGTTATAATTATACTTTGTACTAAAGGGGCACAGAGTATATTAAGTTTGTGCAAAAGTATGTAACAGGGAGAAGGAATCATTTCCGACCCTATGAAGTATATATATTCTTGATCAGCATTAACAGCCGAGTCGATATAGTCATGCCTGTCCATATGAATGAAGAGATCTCAGAGATGGTAGGAGATAGAGGTTTGACATGTATGGGACATAAACTTCTTACACTTGCAGGCAGATCAAGTTTATTTTTAATTTTTGCCATTTGGAAAAAACGTCACACCTCCCACAGTTTTGCAGATATATGGTTTGTACCCTCTAGAGATATTTAGTAGTCAAGATTATTTATCGACTTGAAGAAGAATGGTAAAAATCGGATGAACTATACTCAAGTTATTACCAAAATAAAGTGGTTTGCTGCAGCAATTGGTCAGTTTCGAAATGATCATTGTAGTGGAGCCATCTATTGATCAGTTTTGAAAATCAAGTAGTGGCGCCATCTATTGGCCAAGCTATGACCAAAATAAAGATCGCTGCCGCAGCACAGCAGCAGCGCTTCTACTGCAGGTGCAGAGTATATAACAGTCGGACTTCACCGACTTTCTTACTTGTTTTTAAGATAAGATGAAGAAAAATTACAAATACTAATGTATCCTTTACATTGAAGTAGCATTCGACAACACATCTCATAGTACTGTCAAGAATGCCCTAATCAGAAGAGGAATAAGCCCCACAGTACATAGATGGATAGATTCACTTCTACGATGCCGAGACGCCTCTACAGTGGCAGGAGAAGAGACCATCACAGTAACCACAACTAGAGTATGCCCTCAGGTAGGAGTTCTCTCCACTCTGTTGTAGAGCCTACTTGTGGATAAGTTCCTAGAAAAACTCGCGTTCCTGGGCATAACATGCCAAGGATACGCTGATGACATTGTCATTCTTGTGAGAGGGAAATACGAAGAAACCCAATGTGACAAAGTCCAGAGGGCACTGAAAGTGACGTCCGATTTATGCATTACTCCAGAAAAAGAGGTCAAATACCTTGGCGTCGTCTTTGTACTAGGGCACTATTCACATACAGGAGCATAGCCGGAAAATCGTGTGGCATGCACCATACATACTCCGATGGCTAAACCTTATGGTAGTGAGGCCGATGCTCACTTATGGAGCTGGCATGTATATGCATGACCGGAGCCATGCGTACCTGTCCGACAGCGGCATTAGAGGTTTTGATGAAGTTTTCTTAACTTCACCATACCATCTACCTGAAGAAAAAAGCACCACTGCTTAGACTAACAGCAGAAGGAGTGGGTAGAAAACACATAGTAAGCATAAGGGGCTCTGAGAAGCTGGAAAAGGAAATTCCTATAATCCTCCAACCCAGAGACGAAATGGTGGCACTTTGACAGGAATTTCACTGTACGAAAAAGTAATAAGAGGGAATGGATCTCACTAGACGAAACTTATAAAATGCAACCATACACAATTTAGTGGTACACTGACGTTCCTTGGGACTGGACTTGGGGTAGCAGGACCGGGAACTTATGAAGCAATGGGAGAACTGACAAGCATATTTCAAGCCGAAGTATGTGCCATCTCCCGTTGTACAGACCTTAATATGGGAAAGAACAGCGCTTAATGCACTTAGCATCTACAAGTTCACCTCTAAGCTAGTCTTAGAAACAAAGAACAAATTGGACCAACTAGGCAGCAGGAACAACCTAACCCTACGATGGATACCGGGACATAATAATATTCCTGGAAACGAATTAGCCGAAGAATTGGCACGCAAGGGTGCAGTAACCGCAATGGTAGGTCATGAGCCCTACTGCGGCATAGGCCAACATACCATGAAAGGGCCCCTTAGAAAGGAAGAGACTACGCTTAGAATAGCCGCCAGGGTAAACACCAGGGGGATGAGACAAGCAAAAGCATAAATAGTGAACCACAATCTCAAAAGGTTTCAAAAGTTAATCCAACAAGTAAAGAATGTCCTTAGGATTCTGACAGGCCACTGCAGACTGCGGAGCCAACTGTATAAGCTGGGA
This sequence comes from Lordiphosa magnipectinata, assembly GCA_037044535.1. NCBI lineage: Eukaryota > Metazoa > Arthropoda > Insecta > Diptera > Drosophilidae > Lordiphosa > Lordiphosa magnipectinata. The sequence goes on from JBAMBO010003846.1 coordinate 120,366, forward strand.
ATAACTAACACCCAACTATGCAGATATTGTGAAGAGAAGGAGTCCTCTGCACATATTATAGCCCACTGCGATACCCTAGCGACCTTACTTACACCCATTTTACACCCAAACAATATCAGTAACCTAGAACCTACGAGAATCCTGGCATTTGTAAAGGAAATAGGGCTGTAAAGGAAATAGGGGAGTTGTAAACTCAGTAGGGGGCACAATAGACCAGATAGACCGGCGCGCCATTTCCTTAACAACAATATATATAACGTATTCTTTCATTGGACTGCCATTTAAATCAATGAAGTTTGTTGCACTCTGGAGCAAATACAACTTTGAAGAATGAAATTTGAAGTATAATAGTCGACTTCAATTTGAGCTCAGTAACGGAACCGGATTGTGAAGAAAATATTACGTCCTAGGTGCTCGGACAGCCAAAATGCTCCCTGGTCGAGACCGTTTTTTTATGATGGGTTCTGATCCCATAAAACAAAAAAACGTGTAAAAAGTCTGTGGTGAAATTTTTTATTCGAGAAGTTTTAATATTTGACATTCTTTATTTACATTTTCGAAAGGTGAGTTTATATATTTCACCAGAACTACCGAACAGCAGAACAAATTTTAAAAAGCTATTGAAGAAATACTTTCACACTTTGTATAGGAAGATTAAATTAATGGTTTGAGCGTTATTGAATGCATAAAATATATGAAATATGGTCAGCAGAGTAAGTCTGTAATTCCCATTACTTAGTAGTTAAAACTGGGTTTTTCTAAAAAAAACAGAGTGTAGTATCACTTTCAATCAATCAAAACGGACGTTTGAATGCTTCATTTTAAGTGGTCAGTGGAAACACTTTAAAATAAATTCCCCCAAAATCGCATGTCAAACAATTTAATGCAAATTAAAATTGGTGTCAAGATTTAGAGCTTAATACTCAAATAAAAAGTTTTTCCCCCTGCTGTTGAAGTGTGTTTTTTGTTAGCAAGCAATTGAAAACAAATCAAAAACACCAGCAGCAGTCAACAATTGTCAAATTGTATTTATAGTAGGCCTTGGTAACAAGCGAAGGAAGAAGAATAATAAGTTGCCACCTAAACAAACAGTGGTGGGCTGTTTAGCAAAGTTTCGAACCCGGCGTTTCTCTCACTTACTAGTTGGAAGACAAATCCCAAACAAAACATGCTTGAAAATTGAGTGTTTATTGTGTTAAGTAGGCACACACACACACACACACACCAAAGGAAGGAAGAAGTGTGCCTAAGGCTGAGCTTCGCAGAGCCAGAGTAAATAACCGTTTTTTAGAGGCACGAGCGGAAAAAAGGCAACTTGCTGAAGATGTTAGACAATGCCAAACAATAAACCCGCAAGTGCCGGCGGCAGCTACAAAAAAAATATATATATTTCGTAAGAGAAAAATGAAGAAGGATGAGAGGGATATCAGAAAAGTTTTCATCCGCAAGATGGTGGCAAATTTTGTGGCCAGTCAGGCAAATGGAAGGCTGTCACACGTGAGTGTGTGTGTGTGTGGTTTATAAGTGACATCAAGCGGCCCATTGATCAGTGTAATGAAGGGGCCAACGTTTGCCTAATTGCTGTCGCTTCACGAAAACCCACACACATCAGGCTCAAACACAGACAGCAATTGAAAGATAAAGATGATAAAAGAGATGGAGTTAGAGTCAAAGCTGGAGCAGAGCTTGAAGTGTGCCTGGAGTGTGTTCCAAGTAGTCAGCAATGATGACAGTTATGAGATAATGGAAACGTGTACAAGTCGTCTCTACACTCACAAAAAAAGTCAAGTAGATTGTACTTGAATCAAGTACAAACGGCGTCAATAGTAAGAAAAGTACTAAAATATTTGCTCCAAATTCCGACTGTTTTTACGATTTTTCTGATAATCAAACTAGCAAGTTTCAGCTTCTTATTTCAAGTGCGTGATACTTATTGAACAAACATCGTATACTTTATGTGGTAGGGAAAAATTATTATGCATGTAACAACAAATTGAATTACGATAACTCAACATCTTAAAACTTAAGTTCGTTTGCGTTTTTTTCTGCCCTTCCTGAGTTCCTTGCCTTTTATATCCAAAGGTGTTTATTTCTCACGCTGTTTTACACATAACACATTCCCATTTTATTATAGAATATATATTTTTTATTGCATACCAGTTTGGCATTTAATGGTCAACTCACATGCACAGGCAAATAGGGCAAAAAGGCAAATGATTTCTTTGCCATGGCTCTTGTCAACTTGTGTTGACAATACAAATGGATTTTCAATGATTTATTATTGCATTAAAACGCATTAGAACTGGCCAGCGAAGGAAAAACAAAAGCCAAGCCTCGTCCCTCTCCACTGCGCCCTCCGGGTAGCAGCAGCAGCATTCCTTCTGCTGGCATTTGTCTTTCGAGCATTCTCTGGCATTTTACTTCCTCCCTGCGCAGTCAGTGGAAATGCATAGAAATGAGCCATAAGTTTAAAAATTTATAAAATGCGCCAGCGCATAACTCTGCGACCAGCAGCAGCAGCAAGTAAAAAGTGGGCTTGGTTCAGGCCATTTGTTTCTATGTTTCTTTTTGGCCAGGACCAGGAACAGGCGGGCAGGCAGCATTATCAAATGTCTACGACAAGAAAAATTAAATTAAATTGTAGAACAGAGGGAGAGAGGGGCAGACAACCTTCGACAGCCCCTGCCCTGGACATAGAAATTGAAACTCCTTGGCACACTCTTCACAACCGACCACCACTCCAGGAGCCAGCTCCCTGCACCCTGGTTACAGCATCGTAATGCAAACTTAATAAGATGTACGCTGTGCATGTCGTCTGTCAGTGGATACACATGCAACTATCAGACTGCACTGACAGTTAGACAAACAGACAAGCCATCCAAGTCCGTCAGTGGATGTCAGACGACATCGCATGCTCCTGCTCCTCCTGGTCCTCCATTTGGACAGCAGTGAGCACTGGAGGAGTAGGAATCAGCAAATGGTTGGCAGTTTTTCTCTTCTTTTTCTTCTATTTCGAGATATAACTGTAATCAGTAAACATTTTATGCTTAGGCGAAAGACTGAAGTGCATTTCGTATTAGATCTGGGGTAACCACATCAAAACGATGATGGTGGAAACAAGTTTTCGGGGAGCAGAGCTGTTTTCTTTCTTAGCTCGAAAAAAAAAAATTATAAGAAAGTCGTACGACTGTAACATACTCTGTACGTGCAGTAGCAGCTGAAAGCAGCTCTGCTGCTGCGCTGCGGCAGCGAACTTACTTTTGGCCATGCTTGAAGATAGTTCCTGGCATATAAACGAGAGCGTAAGTTAAAGTCGGCTCTAACCGACTTCGATATACCCGTTACTCATGCATAGAAATCCCTAATAGCCATCCTGCGTGCCTGAGGTGAGACAGCCGAAAAGTATGCAACATTTTTTAACTCGGCTATTTATCATCCGATCTTGATGAAAATTTGAGGGCTTATAGATGTTGCGAATATAAACTTAAGTTTTCAAATTGAGATCGATATCTCAAAAATTGTGGGAGTTATTCAACATTTTTTATTGTGGGGGCGGGGGTGGGCGTGGCAAAAGTTTGAAATAAACTTGATCTGCGTGCAGACAATAGGAGTCTACATTTCAAAATTGGTTGCTCTAGCTCTTCTAGTCTCTGAGATCTAGGTGTTCATACAGACAGACGGAAGGACGAACAGACGGACAGACGGACATGGCTATATCGACTCGGCTGTTGATGCTGATCAAGAATATATATACTTTATATGGTCGGAAATGATTCCTTCTGCCTGTTACATACATTTGCACGACTTTAGTATACCCTTTTACTCTACGAGTAACGGGTATAAAAAGAACCTCAGGTATTTATTCTCATTCCATAAGTTTTTAATAGGGCATCAATACGGAACCAGAACCGGAACCGTATACCGAAAAGAACTGATTAAAACTCAGAACCAGAACCGCAACCAATATTTTGAATTTTTTGTATACCGGTATCCGAGAATCGATATTTTAGCAACCGAATAGAACCTAAGCATTGTACCGGTGCAATTTCGGTTCTGAGTGCAACAACTTACACTGCAAAGCTGTCACTTAGTTATTGGAGACTTTTACGCAATTTGGTTAATCGTCAGCTTTAAAACACACACACGCGCGCGCACACGCTCACACGCCCCAGCTGCCTGCATTAGGTTCGTGATTCCCTTTTACCCATTTTCAATGGGTACAGGGTATAAAAAGCCAAGACTAGGCGAACCCCAGGTAAAATAGCAACGCACCTCCCGCCCAACCGTTAGAGAGGCGCAGCCGCTGACGTACGACACGAAAACGCGAAGGAAAAACAAAAAGTAAGTTAAAATAGTAGTTTTTAAAGCAGGAAGAGAAGCTTCGGAGTTTATTACTCGGTAGAGTTTATTGTAATCAGCACAGATGACACGAAACTGTTCATGCAAAGCATAGTTAGTAGTAAAACGATTCTGTGTTAAAGCCCCGTACTGAGAACGACAGAAAATTTCTTTAGTCCAAGGATTTCATATAGTTAGAAACACCTTGGCTTTGCTTTGATGCTCATGTGCTGTTAGAAAATGTTTCCATTTATGTGAAATACTGTGACGAAATGAATTTTCTGTCGTTCTGAGTACAAGCTTTTAGGGGATAAAGTTACGAGTCAGTCTAATAGGAAGTTTGAGATTAATTTGGCTAACCAACTCAGATGAGTCGATTTCACCATTAATTAGTGGCTGTATAAAGCATAACTCTACGGTTAATTAAGGAGGGAAGGTTAATTAAAAGAAGTCTACTAGAGTACGAAAGTAAACGGAACTCAGGATTCCAGTTTAAACTAGGGTTGTCAATATTTCATCGAAATATCGTTATTGTTTTTGGACGATACGAGATATTTCGATATGATATTTTTTTATGACGATATGGGCGAGTATCGATATTTTTATAAGCGATAATTCAGAAAAAATTACTATGGCAAATTATAAGGCAAGACTTTTAAAACATCTGGTATTACAACTTAAAATCACATTTAAGAATTAATCATGTGTATGCAGCCATACGCTACAAAATAAGGTGTCAGTGTTGGAATAAATTGAAGATATCGACATAAGCCCCATAGCTTCTAGCAAAGATTTATAGATATTGTAGATGACGCATGTGAAACAAAAAGGATTATCTTGGGAGCTCAAACTGGATCAAAATTTGTGCTTCTCGCTGCCTTTAAGAGGAATATATGTATTGAAATTTAGCTATACGTTTTAATAAATGGGTGTTGGCTGAGAGCAAAGACTTATAGATGTGAAAGAAAAAACGAATTTTCTAGGGAGCTGACATTGGATCAAAAAAAAAAAAATAAAGAAGTTTGTATGAGATGCGGTCTCTATATATGTAGTGTCTTTGCTTCTAGGCACAATACTTCACATAAAAAGAAACACTTTGAACAGCTTTGAAATCAGAACAATTTTGAACAGCAGCCCTACTAATACGAAGTATTGTGCCGAACTAAATTTGTATCTCATTTGAGTACAGGCCTTTAAAAATTAAAGAAAAAGAAAATTTCACTATTAATGTACTTTGAAAATATGTATAGCGTAGTTTCAGAAAACTAAGTCATTTAAATCTTAAAGTTATTATCATTTTATTATATATGCATAGTGTAGTTTCAGAAAACTAAGTCATTAATTGAAAGATAAGATATAACGGCCAATAGAAATGGTCATGGTGAAAGCGTTCCTTAAAAACTCTCCAGATATCTTAAGCTTTAGAAAATAACGATACATCGATATATCGATTTTTTAGACGCGATATATCAAATATCGACATTGAAAATTTTGATTTTTGATATCGATATGATATTTTGAAAAATCGATAATCCTAGTTAAGACCACGAAGAGCGATTGCACAGATTCAATTCTATTCTCGAATATTGCGGAGACCACACACATGATCCGTAATCAAGAATCGGACGAACAAGAGAAATGTACAAAATCTTCATCGTATATAGGGATCGTCAAATTTCTTCCACCAGCGCTTAACAAATTTTCACAAAACAGTTTGAGGGCATCAATCATTACCAATTTTCCAAAGCCTAAAACTTTTACAAAATATAGAAAATGTACTTAAAAGGTGGACAGAAAACTAGACAAAATTTCCACAATTGTATGTATGCTTTTGAGAAGGGTAAGTAAGCGTAGCCATTTTATTTTCCAGGGTTATGTCATCGCTAAGAAATCGAATGGACGGAAATCCAATGACCGATCTTTCTTTAGTAGTAAAATAAAAATCCAGGCAAGAACCAAAACAGAACGTTTTACCGATACATTAGTTTCGGTACGAACCAGAACCGGAAAAGGTTTTTAAGAACAATTAAGTTGACAAATAATCAGAGGTCGAAACGCTCAGACAAAAAATTACAAAACGAATTCCAAATCCCAATACCCTCAGGAAAAAATAGCACAAAAAAATTGTATGAAATTCAGGGAATCAAAGCAGAACCAAAACCGAAACCGTATTCCGATAAGAACGGATTGAAACTAAGGCCCAGAACCGGGTCTGAAACTGATATTTTCAATTTGTGATGTACCGGTTTGGGTGATGTACCGGTTACGCAATTTGGTTAAGTTGTAAGATTAAAAAAAAAGATTCTCAACAATTCTCATTTGTATCTTTAAGTCAGAGTCCGGCACGTCCAAGTCTTAAGTGTTTACAACACCGCTCTGCGGCAGCGACGTCGACACATCGACAGTATACGAGCTTATACTGCTCTCCTTTGCAACAACAATGAAGTGCTAAAATAGCACGCTCTCGCGTGGCTAAACACACACAAGCAATGCCAAAATGAGCATGTGTGTTTTGATGGCCCCTGCTTTAAGTACACTGTTGAAGGGATGCACGTCCTGCTTTAGTCCTCTAGATTATTTCACATTATATCAAATTCACACATATTTTCGTTCAGCCTAAAATGTATTGAAATATTTAACAAGTTTCCATTTAGTTTCTTGTTTACAGCATATGCAAAGTAATCTTACCTTCTTATTTGTATGTTTTCCAAATCCCTTGAGGTTATCCACATGTATGAAGCAGAAATTCTTTTGCTGTTATGTCTCTAATTGCTTATTTTTGCTTTATAACTCACAAACATGTTCTGAAAACCCCTGGAGAATTGGAGCACAGCAGGGGGGAGTGTCATAGATTACGCATTGATTGTTTTCAATACCGCACAACAAATGCGCCTGTCAAAAATTAATCACTTACACTTAGTACACATACACATGCACGCAAACAAACACACAGACAGACATACAGACTTATAGACAATGCCTGCTACACGCATTTATAATTGAATTTGGCTTTTGTTTGTTGTTGTTGTTTCTTGCTGTTGCTGCTGCTGCTGCTGTTTTGACGCTGTCTGTCCAAGTTGGCATGTTGGCAATCGATGGTCCGCCCTGGCAACTGGCAGCCGCCTGAAAGCACGCAATTTATTTTCATTTCTCTAATAGACTTATTTAGACAGAGCAGCAGCAGCAGCGAGCGACTGGGTGGCCCTTGCCCGGGAGGGAGGAACCGGTGGTGGGGGGGAGGGAAAGGAAAGACGCCTGCCAATACGCGTGTGTGTCGTGATAAATTATTTGTAATTTATTAATTTATTTATTAATTTCACCGTCTGTTTTGTTTGTCTGTTATTGCCTTGTTTGTCGGCTTTTGTTTTCAGACTTAAAGAGAGAAAGAGATAGTTTGGAACAACTGGGTTATGATATGTGTGGCGAGACTTTCTAGTAACTTAATTTAAAAGGCATTGTTATTTAAGTGTAAGCAAATGCATAAATCAAACTATAATCGAGTTTAGTATTAAAGCCATGACAAATTTTGACACATTGCTATAAAGATTCGTCACACATTAGTGATATTCCTGAAAGCGATTTAGATTTGATTTAGATTTCCTCGAACATCTGTTCCATACAAAATGTCCAGTGTGCCCAGAAAAAGTGAGGAAATAATGGTCCTACTAAAAGAATTACGGAAATCAGCTTTGCGGCTGATTTAAATTTGATTTACATTTGATTTATATTTGATTTCGTTTTGAGTGTGACCATTTTCTTGTTTTTTTTTTTTCATTTTGGTGTGTCTTTAATATGGCCAGAGAGGTAAGTTATCTGGATTCAAGTCTTAATAATGAAATAATTAGTTATTTAATGCAATTTAGAATACATACGACTCTCTATTGATGCAAAAAGCGAAGCTTACGAAGTCCGTACTTAAGTGCTGTGCAGTGCAGAGCCTACACTGGAGCCAGGTCATTAGCCGAAGGCTAGACAGTGTTACCAATAAGTTTTAATAGTAGTAGTAGCAGTAAATATTTATTAATATAAATTTTTGGCTTGATTTTTAACCGTCAGCCATAGCATTTGAGTTTTTGTACATTGACTATAACTATAGAATCAATCAAAAATGTAAAAAAAGGAACATACTGGCCTGTTCCGGTTTTCACTTTCGACAACAATTGTCGAATTCGAATTCGTTAAATGTGCTGTTGTATAAAATTGATTGGGTTAATCAGATTAAAATGTTTTAATTTGAATCCGTCGAGTAAAGAGTAAGTGGAAACTAAAGGTTTGATAAGGATTTTCTTGATTGTTTAAAAGAAAAGAGCACAAGTAAAAAATTCGACGTCACTTTAGTGAAAACCGGAACATGGCAGATAGTTTTCAAATTAAGCATTGACCACGACAAAAATAAGTAAAAACGAGAGCGTAAGTTAAAGTCGGCTCTAACCGACTTCGATATGGCCGTTACTTACGGAAAGAAATGTTTAATAGCCAAACTGTGTGCCTGAGGAGGGACAACCAAAAAGTATGCAACATTTTTTTAATACGGTTATTTATCATCCGATCTTGATGAAAATTTTAGGGCTTAAGTGTAAATTTTAAATTTGAGATCGATATCTCAAAAATTGTGAGAGTTATTCACCTTTTTTTATGGTTGGGGCGGGGTTGGACGTGGGAAAACTTTGAAATAAAATTGTTCTGCGTGCAGCGGTTTTATTTATATTTTCGCGCCTGTTGTAGAAAAGTGGATAATGTTGTCCAGTTCTTGCCTTTTAGCCAATTTAAGATCCAATCCTGCATGACGTCTTCAGCTGCGTGCAAATTACAGAGACTACAATCTGAGCATCTAAGCATCTCACAGCGTTGCCGACAGATAAGTGAGATGGCTTGAGTGTCATAGCGGTCATGAAAATAGTTGAGCGTTTCCAGATTCAGCTCCAATTTTTTTTATGTGTTTCGGACCACACTTTGCCTGGCCTGGCTTAGAAAAGAGCCTCTTTCTCTACTAACAACTTTCTTTAACAGCAATTATTTATTTATTTATTTATTTATTTAGAGTTGACAAAAAAAGGCTGTCAACGAAAACTTATATACGTTATAAAAATTTTTATGAGCTAATGAAGCCTATCAAAGAAAATCTAATAAAATTACAAAATAAACTAATAACGACTCCGACACGGTGGGGGAATTTTATTTGCCCGTCCGGCCAGCTATGCCCCTATTCACAGCCAATTGTAGTCAGAGACGTTATTAGAGCTAACAAAAACTTTAATAATATAGAGATCGAGAAGAGGGAGAGAGAGAGAAAGAGAGAGAGAGAAAAAAACCAAAACCTATAGTTATGTAGGAACAAAGGAGAAAAAAAAATAATATAATATATTAAATTAAAAAAAAAAACTGAGATAGAGAGAAAAATATCTTAAAGTAAACTTTAAAAATAAAAAATTTATACGAAAAACTTAAAACTAAATAACCGGAAAATCTCTGACCCGGTGGGGGAGGATTTTTTAGCCAGTCCGACAAGCTATGCCCCTACTCACAGCTGGGAGTGGTCAGAGATTTCCCCGGAGATAATTATAGAGAGACGTTTTTAGAGAGAAGAGAGAGAGATCTGTTGAGAGCAGGTGATAGAGATCATTGTAATTTTGACATAAGACCCGAAAACGATTGTGCTGGGCATAATCAGTTGTGCATCTGGGCAAGATTAAAGGTAAATAGTTTCTAGTTGGCCTAGAAGGAACGGAAAAGTTAAAAAAAATTGAAAAATTGCTTTTGTACTGATTCGATACGATCGATATGATTTTTGTATTGCGGACACCAGACGGACGAGCAGTATTCAAGTACAGGACGGACTAGAGCAGTGTACAGGAGCTTTGTGGTGTAAGGATCATTAAATTCCTTCGACCAACGTTTAATGAATCCAAGTACACCATTCGCCCTATTAACAATAGAAGAGATATGAGGATTGAAACTCAATTTGTGGTCAAAAAGAATTCCAAGATCAACGACGGTAGATATTCGTTGCAGGGGTTCATTGCCAATCGTATAAATAGCCAGCGAAGGTTTGCAACGATGGAAAGTCATAAACATGCACTTGGAGCAGTTAAGGTATAAATGATTAACCAAGCACCAAGACTGCAAGGAGTTTAAATCATCTTGCAATCTAATGGAATGTGTAGGGTCAATGTGTCGGGTCAATTAGAGAGATCTTTCCCATGATCCGACGCATTGAAGGTCTGAAATAAGGACAGCCAATTGTCAAAAACTTTGGTTTCTTCTGACAGTTTGGCTAGTTTACAATTCCGCATATCCATAACTTTCCATATGTATGTAAAGTGGTTTTACCGACCATATAAGAATAAGGAAGGCAGGCCGGTTTCTAAGTGGATAATGTATAGTTTGGAATAGTGCGGGGTAGCTTAAATATCCGTTTAATAAATAGTCTTTGCTATCGCACCACCTCCTCAAATCGGCAGTATCACCAGACTTAAGGTGCATAGCACATTACTGATCTATGTGTCGTTTTCCGAAAATGTTTTTCCACGTGCTTTTAATTGCTTTCTTAGAGTCCTGAAGTTTTTCTTGTAGGTGAGGTTTGAAGTTCAAATTTCCAGTGATGGTCACGCCAAAATATTTATAACTTTTTATCATTTCCAGTTCAACGCAATTTAAAACCCAGCTCTTGACCCTTGCACTACGCCCTCTTCTGTCTTTCACAATCAAAACTTTCGTCTTATCCACGTTTATCTGTAGACCCAATTGTATGCAATATTCAGAGAGCTTATCAATCATGACTTAAAGCATCTCGGGGGACTTTGCGTACAATGTTTACGCCTCCAGGAAGGTAGGTTGTAAACCGTCGTCGACATAAAGGGAAAACAGAAGTGGGCTAAGTTTTCATCCTTGCTTTACGCCAGTGTTATTTGGCAACTGTTCCGAAAGTTGTCGTCCACCCCAAACAGGCTTGAAATCATATTAATGAAGCGCGTCGATAGTGCTAAGAGGCTTAGCTTTAGTAATAAACTTCTATGGTTAACGGTATCGAACGCTGCCTTGAAATCTTTAAAACAGATATACAGCTTTCGCTTTGAGGAGAGGTAAGATTTGGCAATTGCAGTAAGCACAAGTACTCTAGCGACTGTTGAGTAGCCTCAGCGAAATCCAAATTGAAACTCGCTAAGGATATTACGTTCAGTTACCCAGTCAAGGCTGCAAACCAGTAAGATATTGGTGAAGGTTCGGTTCGGAGTTTCGAACCCGTGGAAAAGTCAAAGGTTCGGTTCGCGGACCGGTTCCTGTACTAATCGAACCCCAGGGGTTGGTTCGAGTCTGGGTTCATAGATTTGTTAAATAGTTGACCGACTTTTGCCTCAGTATTCGGTCAAAATTTAGAAATATGTTTGATCAGGAGAACGCGTCCAGATTACAAAGCTATGTATATGAGTCTCTAAGTCGACTGGACCACATTCCTTATTGTTATCATTCACAGGTGTTCTAAAAAGTCTTTCAAAAGTGCCTGGTCTTTGAATTTTGGAAGCCTCACTTTCTACGTACATACCCAGCCAGCATTTTATGAAATTTCTGATCACATTTTGAGTCCTTTGTTTGATTAAAATAGTCATAAATGATACTTTTGTCGGGAGCCGAAAATCTTTTTAAAGAGTCGATTATAGCCCGTTTTTCTCATCAGTTTTGACTCCATTTCAAATCATATTTCCTATCATTTGCGAGTCTTTTTCTACTCGTATTTCAATAAATCACATTTTGAGCATATCCTTGAGTCATTTCAGAATCTTCTTTAAGTCGCACATGAATTTAATCTCTTTAATCTTCAAAAGAGCTTAAAAAGGACCCATCAGGGCGATTCTTGTTAAAATGATCTTCTTATGTTTTTCTTTCTTCTCGAAATCTTAATACGGATTGAATTTCTAAAAATCATTTTTAATTATCAACTGAAGCGATTTTGAACTATACTATAAAATAGTTTTTCGGTCATAATATTGAGAAAACTAGAAAAGATCTTAAGAAATTGACTTAAATGATTGTTTGAACCGACCCCTTTTTTTGTATACAGGGGCTCGGTTCGGCTTCATTTTCGGGGGCTCAAATATTTGAAGGGTTTGGTTCAAACTCAAACCGAACCGGTTCTTTGGGGTTCGGTTCAGGACCGGTTTGCAGCCTTGCTTAATATACTCTGTGTACTTTTTGTACAGAGTATAAAAATTCTCTGACTGCATTAGAGTAAAGGCTATTAAATATTTCTCTCCCCGAGTAACGTATACGTGGGTACTATTTATATTTCGGGAACTGGTCACACAAATGTCAATAGCTCAAATCAGGTAATACCAAAATAAAAGTTTTACATTTTTTTAGCATAAACGGTCTCAATGTTTGCATGTACGAGCGCTATTTGTGTTGTTTACAGGGAATTGAACAAATCATCCAGATCGGATTACTATAGCATATTGCGACATATTGAACGAGTTCATCTTAGTATCACAAATTTGTTTGTTCCTCAGGAAAGTCTTCAAACTTTGGAAATATCAATGTTAAATGCATTCACATTTTTATGGCAAGTTTGATCAGAATTCGACAGTTCATAAAATTGGCCTTAGTAGGAAAATCATTTGTTGGTTTTTGCATTTATAACATAAGTAATATTTAAACGGTAAAAAATCGTTCCAATTTGTTTGTACATTTTTATTTTTTACACGTTGCTCCTCTTTCCCTTACGCAAATTTGTCTTATTTGTGGCATATTTTCTCATTTCCCAGTTTTGTTACATTTTTTGTTTATTGACATACAGCACGTTTTTACGACTATCTGGTCCCGGATCTCTGACCCCTCCGATGGCGAAATGTGCGTTTTGGGTAAAATTATAACATAAGCCACGTGCTGCGGTAGGAGCCACAAAAAAAAAAATACCAGCCCAAAAGCCGCGTTCTGGCCATAATGCAAATTTATGATCAGAATTCAATTATGTGCTTATTGGAACGCAGCTGCTGCCAGCTTTAGCTCCGGGCTCCTACCTGCTGGGCGGAAGGGCCATTCACGCATCCGGCCAGCAGTTAATGCTGCTCGGTTCTGTTTAACGATTAAAGCCAAAAAGCTATGATTTACCCCGCACACACACACACGCACACACGTATTGCATTTTATGAGCAAGTGCACAGAGGCGTCATTAAACCAGTTAACAAATAAATACTTTGCGACCTCAACACACACACACCAGCCTAAAAGCAGTCAACACACAAAGGAACTGCCGCCTACCGCCTGCCTGCTATTGGGCCCGTTTATTGTGCGGGGAGTTTTAATGCCCAATGGGAATAGTCAATGTGGTTTCATAAACTGTATTTGTGGTGGGCAAGTATATTAGCTGATGGTTAGGGTGGGAGTGGAAGTGCTGCATAAATTGAAAGTAAATTTGAAGACAGAGTTAAGTTTGGTAGTTTTTGGCATACGCTTTGGAAAATACTTTCATAAGACATCATATTTTAGGTGTAGAACAAGATTTTGGAAAATTTATCAAATAAATAATTCTGAACTCAAATTAACATAAGGTGACAGGAAATTTCGAAACAAAATAAATAATAAAATAATATCTCGTCGGCAAAAAGCTGTCCCTTAGCGTATGCTAGCAATAAGTGCGAGTGAAAGGCACATCGTATAGTGAGAGTGAACGAAACGGAAGAAGAGTATGTTGATTGACCCTTAACAGGTCCGTGGGGTTTAAAATCTCCTATTATAATACAAGGAGGTGAAGTGTTTCCATAGTTTTATTTATAATAATTTAGAATTCGCAATTAATCGTTGTTTTTGAATAGATATTATATAGATATAGATCTATATATAAAACACATTTCGGTGCATAAAAGATTTTGACACCCGGTACATGCTTGCGGCAATGATTCCAATAACTCATTTTATTATTGCTACCTAAGGGTTAAGATTAAGAAAAAAATTAAGAAAAAAATCGTCCGCACACAACCTTCCGCGTCAACAAGCAAGCATCATGGAGCAATGAGTATTAGAGATAAAATTTTCGCTGCCTCAGTCAGCTGTTCGCTCTCATTTACGCTTTCTAGATACATTTGGTCAGCTGTTTGTTCTCACTTACGCTCTCTGGATACATTTGGGAATATGTTCGTCTCGCTCTAACTACTGTGTTTTCCTACTGGCTCTGTAAAGTATCTTTTTGGGCACTATAGTATCTTTTTGGGTACTATCGTTTAGCACCACCAAAATTGAGAGGCAGCGCAAATTGGTTCTCTAATACTCATTCTCCATGCAAGCATGCACTGAAGCTAAAGGACAAAAACGAGCTAGCGTTCGCAGCCATAAGGGCCCAGACATTCTCTATTGGGTTGAGGTCAGGGCTGTTTCCGGGCCAATTTAGGGACAATTAGGGCCAAGGAAAACAAAAATTGGAGTGATTCCGAATGGTCACGAGTCCTATTCTCGGATCAGTCCAAATTCAATCTCATTGGACCCGATGGCTCTTGCAAGGTGCGCCGTAGAAGGGGCGAACGATATTTGGAAAATTGCTGTGTGGGAACCGTTAAGCATTCACAATACATTATGATACGGGGATGCATATCTAAATATAAAACTGAATCAATTTTAATGATTCAGGGTATGGTAAACGCGGAAAAATATAAAGATATAATTTTAACTGGAGTTGTGCCTAGCATTGAGGCAATAAGTGAGAAAGAAGAAGATTCTATTTTTCAAGATGATTCCGCACCTTGCCATCAGGCTCGATCTGTAAGTAATTCAGTGAGCTTTTGTTATTAAAACAACTTAATCAATTAATTTTGACCTTCTTCTTAACGAAGATAACAATTTTGAAGGAAGAATTGGGTATTAAGTCCCTAAATTGGTCCGGAATCAGCCCTGACCTCAACCCAATAGAGAATGTCTGGGACCTTATGGCTGCGAAAATAAAAAAAAGGAAGCCTAAAACCATGGTAGAATTAAAGGATGTTATAGAAAAAGTATGGTTCGAGGATATCACTGAGGAATATTTAAGCGCTTTGTACAATTCGATGCCCAATAGGGTAAAATGTCTAATTAAAGCAGAAGGGGGTACAACAAAGTACTAATTTAAATTAAAAAAAAAAAATTAACATTAATTTGATACAAAATAAATATTAGATTATAGCAAATTAAGTATACTTTTGGAAAAAAAACATTATTTGTTGAGTATATGCACTATTATAATTATTATAATTTTTTTTCTTAAAGTTGTCATAATTATGAAAAGTCACCAAAATTAATATGGGTCTGGAAAAAAACCTTTTTTCTAAAAAACTAACATTCATAAAATAAAAATTGCTATGCACTTTTATTTAAAAATATTCCATTAATCAGTAAAAAAATAATTGGGCAATTCGGAAAACATTTATAGAAACCCCAAGCAAGAAAACATACAAGTATGTGAATATTTAGACTGCGGCTTTTTTTGTGGCGCTGGGTGTAGATCTCAGAGACTAGAAGAGCTAGAGCAACCAATTTTGAAATGTAGACTCCTATTGCCTGCACACAGATCAAGTTTATTTCAAATTTTTGCCACGCCCACCCACGCCCCCACAATAAACAAGTAAGAGCGCTGTAGTCGAGTTTCCCGACTACAAAATACCCTGTTCAATTGAGAAACACATACAAACACACTCGCATACACACACACACGCGTGCGGACACACACGCGCTCACACGCGCTCACACGCGACCTGCTGACTGCATACCGGCCCCCCCCTCCCCCGCTCCCATAAGCTTAATTGTTTAATAACTTTTGTGTCTTTGCTCGTATCTTATTTTCCTTTTGAGAGTAGTTAGATATTGGGCCTAGGATAGTATATATTAAGCCACCAGGTTGTAACTTTAAAATTGTGGCTGTGACAGTTTTTTGCGGTTTAAGGGGGGAGGGGGGGATATATTCAAAATCTGAAACAAACTTGATCTGGGTACGGTATACACCTATGTGCATGCCAAAATTTGTGTCTCTAGCTCTTCTAGTCTCTGAGATCGACGCGTTCATACAGACAGACAGACGGACAGACGGACATGGCTATATCGACAGCCGACTGTTGATGCTGATCAAGAATATATATACTTTATAGGGTCGGAGAAGCTTCCTTCTGGCTGTTACATACATTTGCACAACTTCATGATCCCCTTTTCCCATTTTTAATGGGAACAGGGTATAAAAATGTTGAATAACTCCCACAATTTTTGAGATATCGATCTCAAATTTAAAATTTACACTTAAGCCCTGAAATTTTCATCAAGATCGGATGATAAATAGCCGGGTAAAAAAATTGTTGCATACTTTTCGGCTGACCCACCTCAGGCATATTAAACATTTGTTTCCATGAGTAACGGGTATATCGAAGTCGGTTAGAGCCGACTTTAACTTACGCTCTCGTTTGTTTTCAATTTGATCTTTCTAAAACTCGGCGACTGTTAATTTGATATGTTTTCAAAAAGATTCGCGAATTTTGGTCGAAATTAGATGTTTATCTGTCGGAAAATGGGTTTTAGTTAGAAAAATTTTTGATTTTTATGTAAGCGTTTTTAAACTCGGACATTTCAAAAACAGCATTTGCAAGGGTATACAAATCTCAATTTTTATTTTTTTTTACAGTACTTGAAGACATTCTCATTCTAAAAAATAAAATTCACTAAGAATTTACTATATGGCGACTCATCAACATATTGCGCAAATTGCGTTAACCGAAAATATTTATTATCTTTGCTTATTATTGACCGATTGTAGAATACGTATTACTAGTGAAAATGTATTCTTTCTAAATAATAAAAGAAATTAAAATGTTTTCTAACAAAATAGAGTTCAAAATCATCACCAAAGTCAAAAAATTGTGAAAAAAAATAAATAAAATTTGTGTACCTAGCAAATACTCCAATATACAAAATGAAACCTGTTACCCATGAATGGCATTCTTAAAGACCTAATTTTGTTCTTTCGAAAAGCGATAAGAAAATGAAAATCAGTACATATTTGAAGTTATGAGCGTATAAGTGAGCGAAATAAACGGTTTTTTTTTTACCGCATTCAAAATTTCGATGTGCACCAAAAAATTCTAGTATGCTACAAAAACCTATTTAAATTTACCTACAAACTACGCTATGTCCCATCCCAGAAGTTTTGTTTTGATTTTTTTTTTGTCACAGTGTGTAATCAAATTGAAGCCATGATGCCCACAAAGGACTTTATAGCTCCGAAGTCAATCATCAGACAAAAAAAGTGTATAAATTGTTGTTTCTTACTTGTTTTAAAAGTATTTTGCAAATTTTATTCGTTTTGGTATATATGTTGGTAGTTTTTTCGGTAAATTTAGATAATTTTCGTTGCAAATTTTTTTTTAATCTTTTTTTTGACTTATTGGTATTTTGAAGTTTGTTGGAATTAAATATTAATTAATTTTATTTTAAATTAATTTCTGAAACTAATGTGGTTATGTTTTTTTTCGTCATTTTTGGTAAGTTTTTAAGAAACAGAAACTTCTAAGTAACAAAATAATTCTTAAAGGTACCCGCCAGTTTAACAAAATATCATAAATTCTGAAACATCAGAAATACATGTTTCAGAATTTATGATATTTTGTTAAACTGGCGGGTACCTTTAAGAATTATTTTGTTACTTAGAAGTTTCTGTTTCTTATGATTAACAAATGTTAAAGGTTTTCATATAAAGAAAGACAAAAGGTTGTTCAGCATAGGTGGTGGCCTTACCCAGATCGATAGTAACACACTGAACTTTTTAATAAGATCATTCTTATAAATACTAATCTGGTTTCATATAATTGGCTCTTTTCGAAAATGTGTTCTTCTACACTTAGAGAAAAATGAAGACAAGAATTATCGAAGTCTAAGATATCATAAGAAATATTTTTTGATCACAAATTTCTCTGTTAAATTCTCGATTGTAATGCTGGCAGCGATGTTGAATTCATAGCCGTAAAGGTTTCCTTAAACTCTTATCAAGATTATATCTCCTGTTCCTATATTCCACCATCATCTGAATCTTCAACTTATCTGCTCCACGCTTCATATTTTCAGCACGTGTCATCCCATCCCGTGATCGTTTAATGGTGCTAGGGGACTTTAATATCCTTAACCATTTCTGATGATACAACCATTATGTACCCTTTGGAAAGTAACGAGTTCGTGGACTGCATGTCTGATTTATCGTTTGGTCAGATAAACTCTGTCCTTAGCTGTAAGAACGAAGTTCTGGATCTGGTTTTTATATCTGATTCATCTTGCTCAACAGTCAGTAAGACGGTTCCATTATCTGCTCCCGAAGACTCATATCCTCTTCTAATTGATACGGAAGTGCCTAAGTCGGCTACTACTTTATTGACGTCCCCATCTTACCTTCTTTTCTGCTTTCAGAAAACTGACTTCTCTGCTGTAAACCTCTCACTCTCTCAGTGTGACTGGTGCTTCCTTGATCATTTGTAGCGACGTCGACGGTGCATTTCGCACTTTATATAACGTTCTTTCTGTCACTTGTAATGTCTGCGTTCCTCGCGCCAATCCTCCTACTTCTTCTCGGTTCGCCTGGCATTTGACTAGCATAAAAAATAAAAACACAGCAAATCCTTCGCTCGGAGAGAAAGATAACACATATGAAGTAGTTGTTACACTGTGCGTGAGCCATGTGCGGAAAAGAACAGCGAGTGCGGGGCCTGCGCATAGTTCGTACTTAAATTATCCTTTCTAATTTGTTCTTTTTTTGTGTTTTAAGTTAAGTCTTAGGACTACTGAGTGAGGTTACTTTGTGACACTTTGAATTAAGAAGTAATATTATATTGGTAACCATATTCAGCGATATCCGACTGTCAACTGACAACGTAGCTGTTGTCAAATGTCAAAGTGCCAAAGGAAGTGGACATAATTTATCCAATACTCCCTCCCTTCCTCCTACCCTATTCAATTTCACTTCATGCTGTGCTTTTTATGAGCATAATTCCCGTAAATAAAATACACATATTACGGATGGATCCATGAAGCGTCCATGGGCGCGTGTGTGTGTCTGCTGAACCACTCAATTATATGGTGTGCGGTGTCCAGCGTTTATTACAAAATGTAATTATGCAACTTTATGCAATTTTATTTTAATGTTTAACATGTGATTTACATGTGAAAGATTTAATGCTCCCAAAAATTTTTGCAATGAATTGAAATTGACATGACCAAAACATGAAATGCGTTTTATGAGTCAAACTTAGGAGGAAGCGCGAAGAGGGAGTGGGGTCAACAACAACAGCAACTACAACTGTAACAAAGAGCCAATTAAAAGGCTAACAATGTTCAGCGGGGCCAGCGTAAAGTTTTTTAATTATAAGTTTAAATTCAAAAACATTTAAGCTGCTGCCCGTGTGCGAGTGCGAATAAAAGTCAGTTTGTTGCCCATAAAAGTATGCTATAAAATGTTGTATGTGAATTGCAGTTGTAGTTGTAGCTTAATGGCCGGCATTGTTAATTGCGTGCCATAAATCTGTGCAGCAGTCGTCGGTGGTCCACATTGCCCATATCGTATATATTTTATAACTCGGACTCGTTGCCCCCCTTCCCTGCCGCCACCATCACGTCGGCCAATTGACCACCTTTTTTGAAACACAGAAAAGAGACAACAAAACAAATAAACACAACCCATATATATCCCACAGTTACATATGTACGCTTTGAGAGGAAACCAGAGTAGCCAGTTACATGTAATTAATTTCAAATTATTTATACATGAACGCGCGTTGCCAGCAACAAACAACAAAAATAATATGAAGGAAAAAATGATGTGTTGCACAGCTTGCGGCACTTTTACGACTCCTGGCACAATTAAAAGGCAGCAAACCGTAAGCAAAACAGTCCAAACAACATAGGAGCTTAAATGGTGAAAACGAAACAAAGGAGTTAATATGAAATAGTACGCAAATAGAGTGGGCAGTATTTATTTCTCAAAGGAATAACCCAAGAAAGAAAGTTGGTCAAGCCCGACTGTAATATACTCTGTACCTGCAGTAGCAGCTTGAAGCAGCGCTGCTGCGCTGCGGTAGCGAACTTCTTTTCGTCATAGCTCGGGTATCTTTCATCCGATCATTATCATTTTTTCGGCAAATCGATCAAATATCTTGATTACTAAACACTCTAGAAGGTACGGACCATCTACTGCTGGAGATATGTCGTTTTTTTCCAAATTGCGTGGGAGGTGTCGTGGCAAGAATTGAAAATTAACTTGATCTGCCGGCAAGTATAAGAAGCCTATGTCCCATACTTGTCAAACCTCAATCTTTTACCATCTCTGAAATATGTTTGTTCAAACGGACGGACTATAGTCAAAGAATATAAAAAAATTTCGTTCATAAGGAATTTCTAGCGAAATTGCCCATTTACTTTTCATTTCACGGACTTATAAGTCGCTAGTTTTAAATCGGTGAAATTTTGCGACTTACGAATTTCGGAGCAACAAGTTTTGCGATTTAGATACCAAACCATGAAATATTTGCGAAAGCGAAAATGGGAGCATGGCTGAAAGTATATATATTCTTAATAAGCATGACGATCAGAGTCGATATAGCCAAGTCTGTGTTTCCGTCCGCCTTTTTCTATGCTAGTACCTCCGTCAGTTTTAAAGTTATCTTGACCAAACTTAGCACGAAGTCTTTTAATACAAATACGCTGCACATCCAGCCAGATCAGATAACTATAGCATATAGCTGCCATAGGAACGATCGGTGGAAAAAGTAGTTTTAGTGGGAAAAACTTTTTTGTTTTCAATGAAAAATCCCCAAACTCCGTATTTATAAGTATTCTATGCTTTCACATAGTTCCAACAATTTTGAGGAAAATCGCACAACTATATAGTATAGGTGCCATAGAAAAGATAGATCCGAAAAAAGTCTTAGTATGAATAACTATTTTGTTTCCAATGCTATCGCTCCCAATCTTGTTATTTATCAGTATTATGCATGATACAATGAATACAAGGTAGTGCAAACACTTGGTCCATTTCGCATGCGCATAGCTTTGTGAGTCTGTGACAAATTAGGCTTAGGTTTGGAACTTGAATTTTTTAGTTTTAATTTGATTTAGTTTAATTGTTGATATAATTTTAATTCATTTTCATTTTGGTTACCGAAGCACACATTTTAAAAAATGTTAACAAACACAAAATTATGAGTCTGTGACGGCTCACTATAATTTTTTCATTGCACTACCTTCTATTTTTTGGATCATGATTATTATGTGCTTCCACATAATACAATGGTAGATTCTTTATGCTTTCTAGTTATAAATAGTTTGGTGTGGCAGCTCTGGTCACATTATACATAGTGATAACGACAAACCGAGCATCATACATAACATCGACTCAACTACGACAGAAACATCACAGCGAGAAGTATGCGCAAGCTTTCCTCCACATTGGGACTTGTACAAGAGATCTCAAAGATGGAAAGAGATAGAGGTTTGACATGTATGGGACAAAAACTCATTATACTTGCAGGCAGGTCAAGTTTATTTTTAATTTTTGCCACGCCCCCTCCCGCCCCCGCAGTTAGGAAAAAACACCATATCTGCCACAGTTTTGATGATAGATTCTTTGTACCTTTTAGAGAAATCAAGTAATCAAAATTATTTATCGATTTGCTGAAGGAATGATAAAGATCGGATGAACGATACACAAGCTATGAGCAAAAAAAGTTTACCGGCCCCCCCACCTCCCCACTTCTAGCCAACCACCGCTGTATTCAAACAATCACAATCCTTGGGCGAGAGAGATAGAGAGAAACTTAGAGATGAGCGTATAACAGCGGTTAACGCGTATAACAGCGTATAACGCATAGAACGCGTAAAACAGCGTATAACGCGTATAACACGTATAACGAGCGAGCAAATGCGAGCGATGGCATTAACTGGTACAGAGTATCTTATAGTCGGGCTTGACCGACTTTCTCACTTGTTTTGGGTTACTTTTTTGAAAATTGAATAAATTATATTTTTTGGAAGGGACACACACGGTGTTCAATTTTTATTAAAAGCCTCAGTTGGCTGTTTCACAGATGATGCTGGTTAGTGCAGCATTCACGCGGGAACTCTGTCTTCTTCTGGCGCTTTTTTCCGATAAAGCACCTGATCAGGTTTTGATTAAGGCCCGTTGCAGCGTGTACTGGCACTTTATGTCAGATATACGTTGCTTTTTTGTGCACCCAAACAGTTCATCGATGTTCGAATTAATTATTATTTAACATAGAGAACCAGTTTGGATTGCCTTTGTTTTACTCCTTGGATTATGGGTTTAGGCTTAAAATAACGAGTATCTAGCAACATTTCAACGTACAAACATTTACAAAAAGAGACGAGAGTGGAAATAAGTGTGAACAGCTGTTCAGTGCAGTGGACAAAGTGTGTTGTTGTTTGAAAAATGGACCTCAAAAATGTATTTAAATTTAAAAGGCGAAAAAAATATGACAATAAATTAATGGATTTGTATTTATGACTCATTTGTTTCATTAATTCATTGTCATTTAAATATTTTAACCCTCAACTGCCTACAGAAATTTCCGCTCTTTTTCTCTGACTGTTATTTTCCGTTTGTTTGTTGTTTTAATTAACCGCTGCAAGTTAAATGAAGACAGTAACATGACAACATGGTACTGGCAACAACGGAAAATACTATAAAAAACCGCACACAGGGTCTTGATTCCCGCCAAATCCCCTTACCACACACACACACACGTGAAAAATGCCGGAAATGCCGCACAAAAACTAATAACCAGACGGAAATGCAAAAATGCAATACACATTAAAACAAAAAGCTGCGCAAGGTAGCAGCCATAAAGCAAGGGACATTAAATGTGCCAGCCAACAAGCCTGACAAGCCCAACGAAATTTAATTAATTTCATATTGCGAATCCCCAAAACGTTATTCCGCAGTTGCAACCAGATCTTATCAAGGGGGTACTGGTCACAGCAACTGGCTTCATTTTAATATGGAGATTTTTTCCCTATATATTTTTATTTCGTTACGTTCGCATTTCAATTTGTGTTTGACATCTATTAACATTTTTTTCCCCCGTTCTGTCCTTCGTTGTTTTTTTGTTTTTGTGTGTTGATTTTTTATGACCAGACATTTACATAATTAAATTTATAAACATTATTGGTGGCATGCTTTTAGCTTTATTAATTTTGTGCCCATTTGGTTATTTTTTTGTGGGTTGCATATGTCAGGGGAGATGGGATCCCTTCCGTTTCCTGTTTGGCAACCGCGCACATATGTCAGTTAAGTTCGCTCGATGGGTTGGTTGGTTGGTTATGTTAATTACTTGCTAAATATAAACATAGAACATGCCGAACGGGTATGTATGTCTGTTTGTAGTTCATTTAATCAATTTACTTGTGGATAGCAAATGTTGATGGAATACGTAGAGAACCTCCCAGGTAAATTAATAACAAAGTTAAATTGATCTTGATTGCCATGGTGAAGACATTGATGCATAAATTATAGCTATGACATGGCTGACAGATTTCAGAGAAATTGGGGCAAGCATACATCTAATTGTCGAATAGAATTTTCCAAAATTTCACTTAACTTTATTAGAATTTTGCTCGCTTCATCTTTTCTAAAGTGAGCTTTCTGTCTGAAACAATATTTAGTTAGAAAAATAGAGGAAAGCTAACTTCGGCTCGACCGATGTTTATATACCCTTGCAGCTTGATGGCGCCACTACTTTGATCATCTGCTTGCCAGTTTGTTATATGGCAGCTATACGAAATATTCATCCGATTTTGACCAAACTCCCCAAAGTTGTATGGAAACTGATAATATTCACAACTGGAAGGTATAAAGACGCTACTATTGAAAACAAAAAAGTTTTTCTCACTTTCAACTTCTATTTCGACCGATTGTTCCTATGGCAGCTATATGCTATAGTCATCCGATTTGAATAAAACTTGGTAGAATTGTGTGGTAACATATAATATTGATCAGTAACAAGTTTGGGAGCTATAGCATTGGAAACAACAAAGTTTTTCCTACTAAGACTTTTTATCAGACATATCTTTTGTATGGCAGCTATACTATATAGTTGGCCGATTTTCATAAAACTTGGTGGAATTATGTGAAAGTGGGAATGTAAAACTACTTAAACCACGACTGATAGTTTCTATGGCAGCTATATGATATAGTCAAGTATGATAAGACAATCCCATAGTTTTTTTTTTGTCTAATTATCGACCAGAAATGCATGTATAAGTATGGTGTATATAATTTCCAGACCAAGGCTTAAGAG
Organism: Lordiphosa magnipectinata; assembly: GCA_037044535.1. Taxonomy (NCBI): domain Eukaryota; kingdom Metazoa; phylum Arthropoda; class Insecta; order Diptera; family Drosophilidae; genus Lordiphosa; species Lordiphosa magnipectinata. The sequence goes on from JBAMBO010003846.1 coordinate 145,001, forward strand.
TTAAACATTTTATTAACCAGGTCTTTCATAAACTTATTGAAAAATTCTCTATTCAAAGGTTTTCCACTTTACCTAAACTTCTAACATAAATCAGTTTATTTCATAGAAATCATATCAGAAGCTACCACTTCAGTTTGCCATGATGAGCACAGCCCGAGTGCACTGCCACAACAAGGCAAACAAGGCAAATGGCATGCATTTAATTGAAAAAAAAACTCAAACTCGACAAGCAGTTAAACAAAAACTTGGCAATCAAAGGAAGAACTTAACTCTGTTTTGCTGGCTTTTTATTAATTATAGACTAATTAACAAAATGCTAAAGCGCAAGTCAGTGGCAGCAGCATCCAAAGCCAAAGAGAGGGCGCACTCGTGCATGTGGGCGTGTCCAGATGACAGTCACAGATGCAGACCCACAAGACTAAACAGAAGGAGTTTTGAGTTTTCCATCATCAACAGCGACCGGACAAGTGCATTCTTAATTGCTTTTGCTAAAGCAAAAAGTTGTTGTTTTTGTTTCGGTTGTGCTTATTATTTTTGCATAAAGCAAAATGCGTAAAACTATGTAAAGAAGTTTATAATTATGCTGATTGCGTGGCGGTGGCGTCTGCTAGAAGCTAGAAATATCGAATCCAACCATAGATATGCAAATGTAATTAGTTGCATGCCAACCAACCAACCGAGCCAACAGCCAGCCAGGACGAACACGAACACAGGATACGTAGAGCAGCAGCCAACTGTAAAACGTCGCCGCGTTGTAAAATGCTAGCGTACCGAAACAATTTATAGTGAAAATAGAATTAAAACCACAAAAGCAAAACATGCCAACAAATAAGAACGAAAGAAACTAAACGAAAAGAGCGATATACATACATAAAAGAAATGCAAACCGCCCGACGACAAAAGGGAGAAAAGAAAGAGCAGCTCGTACGGCTAAACCAAGATTTATATGCACGGAAAAAAGAATATACAAAATAGGAATTAGATGGAAGTGGGTTATAGACTGAGGAAATGACCAGTAAATTTGATATTTCTAACATTTTGGGTATGTTTAGTTTTCGCTCGAATGTTTAAATTAAGAATGAATTAGTACTAATAATGATCAAAATACCCAAACTTGAAAAATATTCTGGAAATTCCCAAAAAAAATCCGAAAAGTACTTTCCAAAAGATAAACAATAAAACAAAATGATACCAAAAATTAACGAAAAATATGCAAAACATAACTAATGGTTCGACATTATTGAACCCTTAAAAAAGTCGTTAGTTTTGGAGGATATTAATTTGGTTAAAGTAAAAAAAGACCGTCGATATCGACAAAAAATTTGTATACTTCGGAATTATTGGAAATAATCATTAACCTATTCATTTAAAACTTGTTCTTAGGAAACATCGAGCTGCCATCGCATCCACCCATTCCATACCTGTGGACTTACAGGGTAAGCCACAGCGCAAAGGCAACAAAATAAAGACAGAAAAGTGAGACGGCCACACAAAAAATGTGCATAGATTTGGCCACAATGCCAGGAATTCGCCCAGGAACTCTCCCAAGCGTAGCCTTGGCCACAAACAAACCAAGTTGCCAACAACAGAATGAAACAGCGCGTATAAATTTGTAATTCTTGATACCAACCGCAAAGTTTATTAATTTAAAATTCAATTTCAAATGGTCAAGAGTCTTCACCATTTTCTTCCATTTTTCCCACCCAGGATACGTGGTCGGTCATGTGAGTGCTCCCTGGAGCGGTCGAATCAATAGATTAATGCCCCAGCAATTAGTGTGATCTAACGTCTAATTGCTTTGTTCGGGTCATGGACCAAAAGGAACATTTAAATTGTATGTCGTGGAAATTATTCAGCCACATGACCAATAAAAAATGGACAAGCTGGAATTGTCTGCGAATTGACCAGGACGTAAGTCGTTTTTATTAAAAACTACTAAGAGGAATATGGATAGCCGAAGTGTATCCAATGGTGAGCACACATTTGGTACTCTTTGAACGAAAAGTTAAAGGGAATGATTGGCACTAAATCGATTATTTTTGTTAGATGGTTATGGTGAACGGTCATGATGTGCAATCATGATTGCTAATTTTCATGATTTTGTTAATACATCGTAAAATAGTTAGATATGCAGCTTGATTGTGATTTATTATTGAAAGCACACAGTTGTCAACAATAAACAAACAAGACATTTAATGAAGACAAAATCCAAATGATCCAAAAGAGTGTAGAAATGAATTGGTTTTTGCTAAGTCAATTATCAGAGGTTGTGCTTTAGCAAATAAATATAATATATAATATAATATATATAAATATATATTATTTACTTAAATTGATATTTAATAGATTTATATTGATACTATTAGAATTTAGAAAAATTCGAAATTTCATAACCGTTCTCTTATTTCAGAGTCATTTGTATTTGAACTCTCATTGACAACAGGTTAAATAAACTACAACTATTTGTTTTATATGGAATTCACTTCAATTTAAACTTTCGAAGTGTCATAGTGGACAAATCCAAAGTATTTGTCTCGCTTGAAGTCAACTTTTCAATAAAATAAAATCGTTTGAAAACTACTTTTTTAAGAGCATCTTTAAGTGGATTACAATATTTCAAAATATTCAAGCATTGAAGTTTATGTATTACTTAAAGTAAAGTAGGCAGTAAAAATCTTAAATAACAACAAAATCTTCCGCCCTGCAGAAGATCAATAGCCTTAGCGAAAATGTCAGTAACATTATTCAATTCTTGTGGCGCAAGGAGCTATTCATTTAAGCTTAAAAATTTTCTTAACTTCATCTGCTGGTACTGTGGATCTACTAACAGCATTCCAAAATGCCGTAGCTTTCGAAAAGGAAAAATTGTACAACCGCTTGAATTATGTATTTGGCAGAGCAGCTTTCGTGACAACTAAGTTGAAGGTGTGTGAACCATCCAGCTCTATTAACTTTAAATCAGACTCTTCTAAGAAGTCAGGCTTCTTGCTTATTCCTTTAAAACTGTACACTTTAAATGCTTTATAGAAGTTGGATGCATTGTCTGTAACTGTTTGACATATTTTGGTATTTCAAAGTCCGTATTTTCTATGAAATTCAACTAATATAGTAGGATCCGGTAGTAATCCGGTAATCAGTACAAAATTGGTCTAAAAGTCCCAAAATGTTTTGCGAAAATGTGCACGGCTAATAATCCGCCTTCCTCTGGTTCGTACAGTTTTTGCACAGGGAATATTTACCGGACGTCCAGCGAAAGCCACAAACAGGTTTCTAAAGCTTTTCTTTTCAACATGGCAGAGCGCCAACATCTTGGCTATGATAATCTGTAATCGGTGCGAACAAAATTACGTACGAAAAGTACCTAGTCCCTTACCTTTTGACAAGGTAAATGAAAAATAAGACCTAGATAAGGTAAAAGGTACACGAATTTGAAAATATCGAGGTAAGGTAAAAGATACACAAAATATGTATCTTGGTAAGTATTTTTCCTCTTATTTTTTTTTTAAAGAATTGAAAACAATTTATTGGATTATATTTATAATTATTAGGTATAAAAATACGTTAATTTTAAATGAGCTTGGTGTTCTGGTGTTCTGTTGCCTGTGTATGTATGAGTTTGTACACAATTGTATTTCGCTATGCTTATATGCGTGTGTTTGTATGTTGTGGGTATGCATTGTATTGAGTCTCATCTCTGCGGGCTCTTCCATAATATTTAATATTATCCTCACCTTCGGCATATTAATCATTGCTATTGTTGCATAAGTGAAGTAAATCGATTTTGTGTGTATATATACATATAATATATTTTAAATATTTTCTACAACAGTTCGTCGCCCTTTCAACTGTTTTGCCAAACTCAATGCCTTATTGCTGATTTCTGGTAGCTTTCCCTTTGCATTGATCATTTCCTCTTATTGCTGGCTATTGGGATTTATTTGACCGTTTACAATGGGCACAAAGTATGGATGCGCCATGGGCTCATGAGCTGTAAAACGATCCACGTGGTCATAGCGTAAAAGTTTGTCGAGGAAGTCTAACGACTCCGGAGACACCAAACGCTGGTTGTCCGAATGCACAAATCTTTCCCACCGTTTGCGCGAGTGGCGCTGTAAGATGTGATGATGAAATCGCGAATCCAGATCGATGTTGTACTTGTCCAGATAGGCGTACAGCTCCTCGGTGCCCAGCACCTTGGCTATACGCACCAGCTGGTCGTTGTTGTCGTGGCCATGGAAGAACGGCTCTTTTCGAAATATCATAGAGGCCAGCATACAGCCGAGTGACAACATATACAACGAGTAGTCGTACATTTGGTAGTCGACGAGTAACTCCGGGCCTTTGAAGTAGCGCGAAGCCACGCGAACAATATACTCCTGCCCAGGATGATAAAACTCTGTAAGTCCCCAGTCAATAAGGCGCAAATCGGGATTCTCATGGTCTATCATCACATGCTGTGGCAGTAGTCGAGCGCTTTAAGCAACTCAAACAGAGAGTAGCGGATCTCATAGTCTGTCAGTGTATGATAGAGCTGTTTAAAGTCCGTGTTGTTGTGCGGGAGACCGGGTCTTTGACAACGGCCACCAGTGTGATGATGTTGGTCCCACCACGCAAATTTTCTAGGATCTTTATCTCGCGCTTAATCTTCTTCTTTTTCACTGGCTTCAGAATTTTTACTACGCACTTCTCTGTGGTGGTTATGTTGATGGCCTCGAACAGCTCAGAGTACTTTCCACGCCCAAGATTGCGCACCAATTGATAGTCATCCAGGTTGCCCCAGCCGACCACATAATTTTCGTAGTCTCAGTACTCATCCGGCTTGTGCGCGTTCACGTCTGTGTAGGTGGTTCTAGAATTTGTCGCGAGTTGGTTGAAGGTCCCTCGTGCAATGACGACTCTGATGATGGTTGATGCGCTCAGGTGGCAAAATTCGAGTTGTAAAACTGTTCGAGTCGAACAGGTTGGCTTAAATGCAATTTCGTAGTTTTCTTGTATTTGCAGCGGCGCAGCAGCAAAAAGGTAGACGTAATATGCAAAAAATTAGCAAATTGACGATAAACGACGAAAACTTTCTGTATGTTTTGAATGTTGTAAAAGTATTTCTGCAACAGCGTGGATGACGACAAAATTTTCTTTATTTAATAAAGATGGACTAATAAATTCCAATGACTTTGGGAATGCCAAACTTACTTTTTATACCCTGTTCCTGAAGCTTCTCCGACCCTATAAAGTATATATATTCTTGATCAGCATCAACAGCCGAGTCGATATAGCCATGTCCGTCTGTCCGTCTGTCTGTATGATCGCGTCGATCTCAGAGACCATAAGAGATAGAGACACAAATTTTTGCATGCACATAGGTGTATACCGTACCCAGTTCAAGTTTGTTTCAGATTTGGAAAAATAATAATAAATAAATAAATTCCAAATGGAAAAAGGCTTCTAATAAGTTGTAAAAGCGTAAGGTCACTTTGTAAATTTTTTTCAGCGATAACAGTATATCTATTACTTTCTATTATTCATTTTGACGGGCCTTTAGAATGATTGTAACAAAATTTATCTAAGGACATCTAGAGAAGACATTCAAGAAGGTATACTTTGCTGAAAAGTATGCAACGTTTTTTTAACTCGGCTATTTAGAATCTTGATCTTGATGAAAATTTCAGGGCTTATAAATGTACGTTTTTAATTTGAGATCGATTTATTAAAAATTGTGGGAATTACTCAACATTCTTTTATTGTGGGGGCGGGGGTAGACCTGGCAAAAATTAGAAATAAACTTGATCTGCATGCAGACAAATTTGGTTGCTCTAGGTCTTCTAGTCTCTGAGATCTAGGTGTTCATACAGACAGAAGGACGGACGGATAGACGGAAATGGCTATATCCACTAGGCTGTTGATGCTGATCAAGAATATATATACTTTATATGGTCGGAAATGATTCCTTCTACCTGTTACATAAATTTACATTTCAAATTTGGTTGCTCTAGGTCTTCTAGTCTCTGAGATCTAGGTGTTCATACAGACAGAAGGACGGACGGACAGACGGAAATGGCTATATCCACTCGGCTGTTGATGCTGATCAAGAATATATATACTTTATATGGTCGGAAATGATTCCTTCTACCTGTTACATAAATTTACATTTCAAATTTGGTTGCTCTAGGTCTTCTAGTCTCTGAGAACTAGGTGTTCATACAGACAGAAGGACGGACGGACAGACGGAAATGGCTATATCCACTCGGCTGTTGATGCTGATCAAGAATATATATACTTTATATGGTCGGAAATGATTCCTTCTACCTGTTACATAAATTTACATTTCAAATTTGGTTGCTCTAGGTCTTCTAGTCTCTGAGATCTAGGTGTTCATACAGACAGAAGGACGGACGGACAGACGGAAATGGCTATATCCACTCGGCTGTTGATGCTGATCAAGAATATATATACTTTATATGGTCGGAAATGATTCCTTCTACCTGTTACATAAATTTACATTTCAAATTTGGTTGCTCTAGGTCTTCTAGTCTCTGAGAACTAGGTGTTCATACAGACAGAAGGACGGACGGACAGACGGAAATGGCTATATCCACTCGGCTGTTGATGCTGATCAAGAATATATATACTTTATATGGTCGGAAATGATTCCTTCTACCTGTTACATAAATTTGCACGACTTTAGTATACTATTTGAATCTACGATTAACAAGATATGAAGTGTTAATGCAGCTTACGTGATTTGTCGCTTTGTGTTGTTTATGTCTTTTCCTTTCATAAATCAAGACTCTCAAGCTACCGTGATATCATAAGTCTTATAAAGATATTCTACAATTAAAAATGCACGCATACTCAACCGAATCCTAGTGTTCCATGCTCCATTTTGGAGGGAAAAGCTTACCTGCAAGAAAAAAGAAACATAAATATGTTAGCAAAAGATAAAAAAAAATTTTTTTTTTTATTTTTAAGCCGAAGTAGATATACCCTTACATCAAATTATTGTACCCTTGCAAGGGGTATTATATATACTAAAACTATAATATAACACTTAGCTCGATGCGCTTTCTTAAATATGTATTATCTTCAACAATAATCGCATAATGCTCTTATAGAGCAAGGTAGAAGTAGAATAAGAGGACCACACAAAAGAAGGCAAAAACTATGCAGCACATTAAACACAACTGACAGCTGAACATACGTCACGTGGCGTTGTCGTAAAGTTGCTGTCGCTGTTGCAGTCACCAGTGGGCTCAGTGGAAGGAGTGGAACACAAGGGCCAGGAGACAATGCAGTAAGAAAATGTTACCAGCTGTGCGCGAGTGTGTGTGTCCGTGTATGTGTGTGTGTAGCACGACACATCGATGACTCTGGGGCATTTTTAATGGAAACTCATTTTTGAGGTTAATTGTAAGCAAAAGATGGCATGGGTGGGGTAGTGGAGCAAAAGCGGAGCCAACTGGCTCAAGGCTAGCCGACGACGTTCATTGTGCAAAATTATGAAAAGCACAACGTGTGATGGGAAAATGGGACCCGCCAACCAGAGCTCAACCAGTTGTGGTTAATGTTCTGCACTGCATTTTATAATGAGCGGAAGGATTTTTAAGCTTTCTGGCGTTATTGTTATATGAGGAAGCATTTGCCCGGCCACAGAGAATGCAAAGTAAGGAAAATGTGGGGGAATAGAGTAGAGTTAAGGAATTCTATGCAGTAAATGATATGCTATGGTTAGTATGAGGAATTGAAAAAAGGTCAAATTTAGAATGCCTTTGGCGGTAATATATTTAATGCAACTACACATAAGTAAGAAAGTCGGTCAAGTCCGAATGTAATATACGATGCTCTAAGCGAATGTCTTGTCCACTCTACCACCTTGTTGCTCGCTGAGCGGCTAAGTGCGAAGTGGTTTCATTCTTTACTATGATTTGGTCGCTATCTCTATCGAAACCTCAATAGTCGTGTGAGCTAAGGCGCCGTCGATCGTGTGTTAATTCTTCGAGGCCCTGAGTTTAAATTCTACTTCTACTCTTTCTATCAGTATACACGAAACAATTTTGTTTGGTGGAGCGGCATGCAGAGCATCATCTTTCAGTAGTGACTTTTTCCTAAAAGAAAGCTTATCTAACTTCCGAAAAGAGATGCAAATGCGATAGAAAATTAAAATAAGACAGTCCCTATTTATTCAGCTCTTTTACACTGTTTCATCCCTGAAAAGAAACTACTTCCTATCCTTCTGAAGAAATGATATTACAGTGGAAAGCGAAGTCTGTTGAGGCTGTCGGCAGGCCCTTGAATGTTATCGTGATTTTATTGGTATTATGTATTATTTTATTGATTATTCTCGTGTGCTAAACTTGGAACTGACCGTGAAAGTGATGGATTACAGATTTTATGAGCACTTTTCGTAAAGCACTTATACTTAGCTTCAAAATAAATCTTAACAAATCATTTGGCGATTATTTAAAATGAGGGTATTCATTTAAAGCCTCTCTCATCTTCGAGATAGCACTTTCTGTCACATAAACAAAAAAAACAGTGGGTGTCATGGGACGCCTGGTACGAGCGAAGCTCTTTTCGTCGTTAAATACCATTGCAAATTTAAGTACTGGCAAAAAGACACTTTTGGATTCGTTTGGACAAACTCAATCTGGAAATAGCCAAAAATAGAACTAAATTTTGGACCAAGATTTCTGAAATATAAGAAATATATTTTTGACAGCATAAATAAATATATAGTTAAAACCAACAATAGTTGTTGGACCATCTTTTATTGTAGACTGGTAAGAATTGTTTATGGTCTAACTGAATTTTTTAAAGGAAAATCATTTTCTTTATGTTGATTTCATCAACTATGGGCATGAAATCCCGATTTTGCTTCTTAATTCCTAGTTTAAGGACGCGAGCAGATTTGATATTTAACTCAGGAACGGATAATGGAAATGAAATGAACATTATAATTTATTGTACTAAATTCACAACTTGACCTCAAAGCGGCCACTCTTCAATTAATATTCAATTCAGATTTGCTTTCCTTCTTTTTCCCAACCCCCCCTACCCCATTCCCCCTTCTGATCCACCACCTCTTCCACTGTTCCCCTTTCAAGTCACTGTCAAGTCACTGTGAAACCACTGTCAAGTCACTGTCAAGTCAATGTCAAGACACTGTCAAGACACTGTTAAGACACTGTCAATGTTATGATGTTTCATGTATCAAACAGTGTGAAGGCAGCCTTAATATAAAGTTATAAACCCATACAGGCCGGTCGAGTATTACGGCTGGTTCTGTTTAGTGGTAGTAGTTTTTTCAAGAATTTTCAAAAACGATTTCTTAGATGAAAATGTTTTATAAGTTCCAGGACTACCTTGGAGTTTGGGGATCTAGTAGATACCCTTAGCCCCTAGAATACGAATATAAGGATCAGAATCATCATGGTATCCACAAAAAAGCAATGTCCGATAGCCACACAATACAAAATGCACTCAATTCCATTTACAATTTTCGAAAATGGAATGGAGACTGGTGATAAAAATATTAAGAGGACAAAGAAGAATTCCTGTAAATGTACAGAACCAAGTGCTTATATGGTAAATTAAGCCAAGAAAGAGTTTTAAAACATTTCTCCAAATGCAATAAAATGATTTTTTGAGCAATATTTCCTCCTCAAAACTAACTTCAACTGTTAATATAATTTATTTTGATTACTTTCCATGTATAAGCCTCATTATCAAAAAAGCCTCTTTAACTTATAACTCACATGGGAGGTTCTTACCTTAGCCAAACTTTTGCTGACTGGGCCGAAACGAGGAGACCCCCTCCCGCCCACACACACACAAAAAAAAACAAGCTCCCACCACCAACCATCATCATCATTTTCAGCTTAACATTCCACTACAAATTTCCGTCTTGCAGCTTTAATTAGCTCTCAGGCTGTTTTGGTACCCCATCCTTCCTCCCTTCCCCATTTTCATGGCAAAAATATTCAAGTTCAGGCCTTTTTCCGCTGCCTGGGCATAAATGGCTTAATCGCCACCTTAAATAGCAACAACAATTCCATTTGCAATTACTTTAATTATGCTACGCATATTTTTCGTTGAGTTCAAAGTGCTGGGCGGTAGGAGGGGGGGCAGGGTATGCAAAATTGTTGACATTTTTGTCATTTGTTTTTAGATTGTAGTGACAATGACACAGATGTTTACTCACATACACACACAAAAGTGTTATTTATAAAAATGACAGACACTTCTATTTGGCTTTTATGCTGAGTGCCAGAGAAAAGGAATGCTGTGTGAAAAATGGCGTTTGTGTCACGTCGCTGGCATCGTGAGTTTGTCACACATACCACACTAGATTACATTATAATCGAGAGCCAGAGAGGGAGTCCTAGGATCTTGGCCAGCCTGGCAGAGATTTTTCAAAGCAATTGAGTGTGTAAGTGTGACTCTCCGTTTTGTTATTTTTTTTTTTTAATGAAATGTCAGTCAGTTGTTAAGGCCATTTTTCATTCAGAGAGCAGCAACAACTGATTAACTTTTAACAACCGTTTTTGCATTAAAATGAAAAAAAAAAACAAAGTGCGTTTGCCAGTTTGATAGGCCATCGTAAATCATATATATACATACCCCTGCCCCTCCCCTTACTCACGTACCTCTACCCTTTTTTTGTGACATTTACGCCACGGCTGCAAGTTTGACATTTTGCTTTAGTTTATGTGATATTTCATATGTGATAAGCCACTGACATTTGGATGTGCGGGATGGGGTAAAAGAAGGGTTGTCTATTATGTTTTCCTTTTTTCTGTTTTTTTTTGTATAGCCTGGTCAGTTGTTAAAGGCCATACCTTTTTGCAGCTCATTTAACACACAAAATGTAGATGAACTAAGCAAAATAAGTGATAACTAGGCAAATGTTAGGAAGACCAAATAACAAATGGGAAATTTGTTTATTTGCTAGCATAAATTTTTGGATTTAAGCTTAAGAAATGTAAGAGATAAGCGGGAAAGAGGACGGTGGAGATGTATTTGGGCACTCACTTTTTAATTGCCATTTTTTTACGTTTACTTATATTTTTATTTGTGATTTTTTAAAGCTCTTGTATGTCGGTGATTAGTTCTAAGGATATATAAGAGTTTTCTAAACAAATAAGCTTCGAAATGGTAAAAACCCTTCAATAATATTACTATGCAGGGACCAAGAAATGTGATTATATTCATTTTTAAAAATGTATATGGGGTTTAGTGACCTGTTTTTGATTTTAGTCAAAGTAACATCTGGCTAGCTAGAGGTCTATGGTTGAGTATAAGTCTTTATAACCAACACAAATCAACAGGAATTAATTACAACATTTTGGAATAGCAATTGGGTATGTCCGTACAACGATCGCTGTTTCAAGAATAACCAAATTCTCTCATCATTTCACATTTGCTGTTCACACTTCAAACAGCCATCCAGTTAGTATTTAAGCCTCTTTCAATAAGCGAACAAAGACATAGGAATTCCTAATGTTATAAATTCGCAGACCGAATTTCGGCTATGTGTTGTGTTGTGTTGTTTATAAAGATTTATACTCAATCATAGACCTCGAGCTGGCCAGATGTAACTTTGACTAAAATCAAAAACAGGTCAATAAACCCCATATACATATAAATAATGGTCAGTACGTCATAATGATTGTAATAAAAACCAAAAAAAACAGTTTCGACATTGTTCCATAAACACTGTGTTATTTGACTTTTAGCTTTAAGACCCCTTTTATCATCCGAATTCTTTCTTTCTTTCGTTCTTTCTTCTGCCGAATTCTTTAATCGTTTCTAAGACATAACTACCAAACATGCAAACCTGTCCTGAACCGAACCCCAAAGAACCAGTTCGGTTCGGGTTTTCCGGATTCCTCGAACCGGACCTTGAACCGAACCTCTCAAATATTTGAGCCACTGAACCCGAACCGAACTTCTGAGATTTTGAGAAGAAAGAAAAACATAAGTATCGTCGGAAAAAAAGAAAAAGCAAATACAATTGAAAGATCATTTTAACAAGAATCACCCTGATGAGTCCTTTTTAGGCTCTTTTGAAGATTAATGAGATTGAAAACATGTCCGATTTAAAGAAGACTCGAAAATGACTCCAAACGTGATTTATTAAACTACGACTAGAATAGGACTCGCAAATGATTGAAAATATGACTCGAAATTGATGAGAAAAAACGGGCTATAAGCGACTTTTTAAGAAGATTCTAGGCTTGGTCACCATATTCTCCCGACAATCATTTAGGACTATTTTAATCAGAGAGAGAACTCAAAAAGATTTAAATTTGATCAGAAATTTTATAAAATGCTGGCTCGGTATGTACGTAGAAGGTGAGGTTTCCAAAATTCAAAGACCGGGCACTTTCGAAAGACCGACCTATGAATTATAACAATAATGAGTGTGTTCCAGTCGATTTCACGACTCACATACCTAGCTTGGTAATCTTGGTAATCGTTCTCATGATCAGATACAGGTCTAAATTTTCACCGAATGTTGGGGCAAACATGTGTCAACTATTTTAACCATCTATGAACCCAGGCTCGAACCAAGGCTTTGGGCTCTTTACCAACATCCGGACCGAACCTTCACCAAAATTTTACAGGTTTGCAGCCTTGATACCAACTCTTGCCATTTCCGAGCGAAGCTGTTTTTTTCGGACATTCTACTGAAGGACTAAATCTACAAAAATTGTATCCTTGCCACAGATTCTTTTGGGTACGCCTTTGTCTTTGCAAAGTTAGCGGCTTTAGGCACTTGCTGTAGCAGTATTTGGGATGTGTTTGTACTGAGTGCCGAGTAATGAGTCCTGACTATCGTGTACTAAGTATTGAGTACTGAGTATGGAGTATATTGAGTACTGAGCATCTAGTACTGAGTATCGATCACTGAGTATGGAGTATATTGAGTACTGAGTATGGAGTACTGTATATCGAGTTCTGAGTTCAGAGTACTAAATATCGAGTACTAAGCTTTAATTACAGAGAACCGATTATATATACAAAGTATCGAGAATCGAGTAACGCACGCACTTACGTAACGCAAGTTTTCAAATTTTGACTCCGATTTTTCCTCGTAAAGAGCTTCGCTCGTATCGGGCGTCCCAAGACGCGCACTCTTTTTAAACCCTTGCAGACGGTATATTAAAATTGTCCATATATTTTTAACGCATAGTAGGAAGCATCTTCGACCACATAAAGTATATATTTTCTTGATCAGCATGACATGCTGAGTTCATATAGCTATGTCCGTCTTTTTCTGTGCTATCTCCTCCGTCAGTCTTAAAGCTATCTTAACCAAACTTTGCACGAACTATTTGGGTACAAATACGCTGCACATTTGTCGGAAAGCTTGCATATGAGCAATTTTAACGCTATCTAGAAGTTAAATTTCAAATAAAAATGCAAAAAGTCTTATGCTTTATACTAAAAAATTTGGAAATTTGGAAACAGGAAAAATGCCAGTAACATATTAAGGGTGAACCACTGAATCCAAATCAAACGCGCGCACAGTAGGACAGTTGGTACATTTAGGTGGAATTAATTCAAATTTGAAATGGCGCCAATTTTTTTTTTAAATGAATAGTCAATACATCCTTGAGTCTAACGGTACTTAAAGCTTTTATGTGCATCGATATCCGATCAGCTATGAGCTTCCAAACATGCCGTATGAGAAAGCTCGCGTGATAAAAAATATTGGAGCCTATACACCTACAACATTAAACATTAAAACTGATATAATCTTTGTTTTTAATTAAAGTTAAAAGGCATGTATGCATTTTAAACAATATTTGTGAGTTCGTATTGTATGTGTCTTAGTTGAATAAAGTGATGTACACCCAGCGCCACAAAAAAAGCCGCAGTCTAAATATTCACATATTTGAATGTTTTCTTGCTTGGGGTTTCTATAAATGTTTTCCGAATTGCCCAATTAAATTTTTTTCTGATTAATGGAATATTTTTAAATAAAAGTGCATAGCAATTTTTATTTTATGAATGTTAGTTTTTTAGAAAAAGGTTTTTTTCCAGACCCATATTAATTTTGGTGACTTTTCATAATTATGACAACTTTAAGAAAAAAAATTATAATAATTATAATAGTGCATATACTCAACAAATAATGTTTTTTTTCCAAAAGTATACTTAATTTGCTATAATCTAATATTTATTTTGTATCAAATTAATGTTAATTTTTTTTTTTAATTTAAATTAGTACTTTGTTGTACCCCCTTCTGCTTTAATTAGACATTTTACCCTATTGGGCATCGAATTGTACAAAGCGCTTAAATATTCCTCAGTGATATCCTCGAACCATACTTTTTCTATCACATCCTTCAATTCTACTATGGTTTTAGGCTTCCTTTTTTTATTTTCGCAGCCATAAGGGCCCAGACATTCTCTATTGGGTCGAGGTCAGGGCTGTTTCCGGGCCAATTTAGGGACTTAATGCCCAATTCTTCCTTCAAAATTGTTATCTTCGTTAAGAAGAAGGTCAAAATTAATTGATTAAGTTGTTTTAATAACAAAAGCTCACTGAATTACTTACAGATCGAGCCCGATGGCAAGGTGCAGAATCATCTTGATTTTAAATCAACTTTATTTAAACGACGTTGAATTGTTCGGGCCGAAACATCCTTTGCAAATTGTTGCCGTAACTCAGATGCTATCTCAGCTGCATTTTTAAAGCGATCCTGCAGGCTCGTTTTTATGATAATACGATCTTCTCGTGCTGTGGTGCATTTTTCCATTCCCGATCCTTGCTTCCTTTCCACTTCACCTGTCTCACGATATTTTTTTAAAAATCGACGCACTGATCTTTCATTACAACCTGTCTGAGCTGCTATTTGACGATTTGGTACATTTTGTTCAGATAATAAAATAATTCTCTCCTTCTCCCGAATACTGAACTGCTTTCCTTTAGGCATACTTTTAAAGGTGTCTTCAAAAATAAAATTTTAGAAAAAGTTTTTTTGACAACTGAGCTCTTGAAATGACGAATATATGTGAAGAATATTTAAGGGAACTCCCCAAAATAAAAATATGAGCATAGAACGGCATTTAGGGAAATCCACGCATTGTGATGGCAAAAATTCATAAATTTTCGAGGTGCGGCTTTTTTTGTGGCGCTGGGTGTATTTGCGTGTATTTATGAAAAATATTTCACTTATTAATGTTTCGTGGGTTAGAACTTGCGACTGCAGAAAGCTGCAGCTGTGATTTTTATTTTAATTTATGTGTGCGTCCATAGCAGGGCTGTAAAAGGATGATTCATTATACCCTTGCAAAGGGTATTATAATTTTGCCCAGAAGTTTGCAACGCATAGAAATATTCATTTCCGACCCCATAAACTATATATATTCTTGATCAGGGCGACGAGCTGAGTCGATTGAGCTTTGTCCGTCCGTCTGTCTGTCTGTCCGTCTGTCTGTCCGTCTGTCTGTCCGTCTGTCTGTCCGTCTGTCTGTCCGTCTGTCTGTCCGTCTGTCTGTCCGTCTGTCTGTCCGTCTGCTACGCAATCTAGTCTCTCAGTTTTAAAGCTATCGAGCTGAAATTTTGCACAGAGTCTTCTATTTACTGCACACTGCTAATATGTCGGAACGGACCGGATCGGATGACTATATCTTATAGCTGCCATAGGAACCATCGGTCGAAAAATGCGTTTTAGTGAGAAAAACTTTTTTGTTTTCAATGTTAACGTGATTAAACTCGGTCATTAACAATATTATATACCTTCAAACAGATTTGCAAATTTTGGTCAATATCGGATGACTATATCTTATAGCTGCCATAGGAACTATCGGTCGAAAAATGGGTTTTAGTGAGAAAAACTTTTTTGTTTCCAATGTTAACGTGATTAAGCTCGGTCATTAATAATATTATCTACTCTCAAACAGATTTGAAAATTTTGGTCAAAATCGGATGAGTATATCTTATAGCTGCCATAGGAACCATAGGTCGAAAAATGGGTTTTAGTGAGAAAAACTTTTTTGTTTTCAATGTTAACGTGATTAAACTCGGTCATTAATAATATTATATGCTTTCAAACAGATTTGCAAATTTTGGTCAAAATCGGATGACTATATCAAATAGCTGCTATAGGACCGATCGGTCGGAAAATGGGTCTTAGTGAAAAAAAACTTTTGTGTTTTTAAGTAAATCCTTCTTAAGGTCGGTGATTATAATTATTAAACGCTTTCAAACTAATTTGAAAAAGTTGATCGACATCGGGTGACTATATCTTATGGTTGCCATAGGACCGATCGGTCGAACATGAGTCTTGGTAAACAATTTTTTGTTTAGTTTTGTTAGCGTCCTTAAACTCGCTGATGACTTATTTTATATGCTTTCAAATAGATTCGCAAAATTGGGCCGAAATCGGATGACTATATCTTAAGGCTGCCATAGGGCCGATCGGTCGGAAATTGAGTCTTAGTGAGAAAAACTTTTTTCAGACGTTTATCTGTCGGAAAATAGGTTTTAGTTACACAATTTTTTGATTTTTATGTAAGCGTTCTTAAACTTAGACATTTGCATTTGCAAGGGTATAAAAACTTCGGCACAGACGAAGTTAGCTTGGCCTTCTCGTTTTTATTTTTAATTCACAATGAATTAACAAACATTTGAATTAATTATATTTTTCTAAAATCAGAATGGAATTGATTTTGATTTAATTCAAGTAAATTAGAAAATTTGTATGTTCATTCATTTGATTTAAAACAGAATTGACTTAACTTATAAAGCATGGAATCCATAGTGATACTAAAAAAACGAGAAGGCCAAGCTAACTTCGTCTGTGCCGAAGTTTTTATACCCTTGCAAATGTTCGACCGATCGGTCCTATGGCAACCATAAGATATAGTCACCCGATGTCGATCAACTTTTTCAAATTAGTTTGAAAGCGTTTAATATTAATAATCACCGACCTTAAGAACGATTTACTTAAAAACAAAAAAGTTTTTTTTCACTAAGACCCATTTTCCGACCGATCGGTCGTATCGCAGCTATAGGATATAGTCATCCGATTTTCACCAAAATTTGCAAATCTGTTTGAAAGCATATAATATTATTAATGACAGAGTTTAATCACGTTAACATTGAAAACAAAAAAGTTTTTCTCACTAAAACCCATTTTTCGACCTATGGTTCCTATGGCAGCTATAAGATATAGTCATCCGATTTTGACCAAAATTTTCAAATCTGTTTGAAAGCATATAATATTAATAAGGGACGAGTTTGAGGACGCTAACATTGAAACAAAAAAAGTTTTTCTCAGTAAGACCCATTTTCCGACCGATTGGTCCTATGGCAGCTATAAGATATGGTCATCCGATTTTGACCAAAGTTTGCAAATCTGTTTGAAAGCATATAATATTAATAATGACCGTGTTTGGGAACGCTAACAATAATAACAAAAAAGTTTTTCTCACTAAGACCCATTTTTTGACCGATGGTTCCTATGGCAGCTATAAGATATAGTCATCCAATCCGGTCGGTTCCGACATATTAGCAGCGTGCAGTAAAAAGAAGACTCTGTTCAAAATTTCAGCTCGATAGCTTGAAAACTGAGAGACTAGTTTGCGTAGAAACAGACGGACAGACAGACAGACGGACAGACAGACGGACAGACAGACGGACAGACAGACGGACAGAAAGACGGACGGACAAAGCTCAATCGACTCAGCTCGTCGCCCTGATCAAGAATATATATAGTTTATGGGGTCGGAAATGAATATTTCTATGCGTTGCAAACTTCTGGGCAAAATTATAATACCCTTTGCAAGGGTATAACAAACATTAGCTCCATTCACCTGCCCTAACTCGTAAAAAAAATTTTCAGTTGCATTGATCAAAAAATCGATTTTTTCATATTTTTGTGCTCTTTGTGTTTAAACTAGTAAGCCGATTTGAAAACAATAGTTCACGCGATGATGGGAAATCCAATAACCATTCGTTTGGTATCTTGCTTGACATAATATAAAGTTCCTGAATTGTAATCACGGTTGCCACTCGCAACAATTAAATTACACCAAAAAAATTTCAAAAAAGAGCCATTTTTATTAAAAAAGAGTTAAACAAATTTTCTTTCCCTTATTATTCATGCTATTTTTTTATTTAATAAAATAAACAAGAAAGAAAGTCGGTCAAGCCCGACTATAACATACTCTGTACCCTTACACTCGCATTTGCTCAGGAGTCAAACGGCCAGTTAACACCCCGCGCACAACGCGATGCGCTCTCTAAGTTTCTCTCTCTCTCTCTCTTTCTCTCTCGCACTAAGATTGCGTGTTGAACGGTTAGGGTATGTTGCTGTGGTTGTTGATGGGGGGGTGGGTGGTGTTAACTGGCCGTTTTTTGCCCATAACTTGAGTATCGTTCATCCGATCCTTATCATTCCTTAAGCAAATCGATAAATAATTTTGTTTACAAGGTATCTCTAGAAGAAACGAACGATCTATCTCCAAAACTGTAGGAGATATGAAGTTTTTTCCAAATTGCGGGGGCGGGAGGGGGCGTGGCAAAAATTGAACATAAACTTGATCTGCCTGCAAGTATAAGAAATATATGTCCCATACATGTCAAACCTCTATCTCTTACCATCTCTGAGATCTCTTTGTTCATACGGACAGACAGACGGACATGGCTATATCGACTCGGCTGTTGATGCTGATCAAGAATATATATACTTTATATGGTCGGAAACGATTCCTTCTCCCTGTTACATACTTTTGCACAAACTTAATATACTCTATATACCTTCGGTACAGAGTATAAAAATATCTCTTTCACAAAATCGTTAAATTATACATTCATTTCATTTCTTGAGTATTATTAAACGTACAAACAAATATTTCATGTATAATTAGTTACTGTGGCAATAAAATGTTAAAATTGAGATTTTAATACCAATGGCTTCCTCGGATTTAATTCTATATTGTGTCCAAATTTCAAAATAATCTGATGAGTGGTTACAAAGATAAATCGGTAAAACAAAACAACGTAAGTCTTAAGAAGTCTGAATAAAAATTGGTCTGTAAGTCAAAATACTAAAATAACATCTTGATCTTATCAAAAAGACTTGTACGAGTATACTTTAGGAAATAACGCTTCCAATCTGTAAAAATTTTCCACTTTACGACCAAATACTTTTTTCACATATTCATTAAGGGACGAGCTCTCATCTCCTATATAGCTGCTATTTGTCAGATAAACATTGAATTTAGTCTGTAGGTTATTAGACAGACATGTATTCAAAATGGTATATCTTCGCTTAAAAAAATCGTAGAATTGTTTGAGATACTTTATTTGAAAGTTGAAGAGTTCTACTTTCCGATAATATCAAAGGGACTCCAAACTAAACGCGCCTAAACAGCTAACGTGCCTTAAGCTAAAGTTACTAAAAATCTAGACGTGATGGACCATTTCCGAAAACAGATTCGTGTTTAGCAGATGTTAATAATCTAGAATCAGTACCAACCCTTCAATTTTCTGAATAAAGTCAAATTTTGGTGTCTTGTGTTGATTTTAAAGTAGATTTTAGTCTCGATCTGATTGAAATTCCGTATTCAAATTTTTTTCTTTTGACTTAAATTGTAGACTTCTAGAGTCTGAGCCAAGGAAAATATTTTGGGAACATCCCACTGCTCAATCAAGCTCGCGCAACCATCTTGTCATGGCTCTTACTTCTCAGAATTTTTGAAACTCTTTTAATTTCTGCGTCTTTTTCGGGGTCCATGCAAAAGAGACAATTCCAATAAAAAAGTGGTAGTGCACCAACAGGAAAAAAAACACAATTTTTGGTGCAAAAACACCAAGTGTGGCAACCGTGATTGTAATATGGCTTAAAATGTAAGTGTTCCTACCAGAGATATGTAAGAGTGCTTGTTTTCTTGACTGCATCAATACTTGCTTTAAAAGTGTATGGGCTGTGACAGACACTCGAACTTTTGCTGTTGTTGTTATCTCAAGAGAGAGATAAATGAGCGAGAGACAAATACAAAGAGCGTTATAAAATTTTTGGGGGTGATTCAACCAACACCCGTTCTCTGCTGGTGCAAGTAAAAAATTTGAGTCGCACGAGTAGCGCGGGTATAATTGGTACTCGGTACCCGAAGCACAAATATGCCATGAGTGTTGTAAACACTCAATACATTTTTTGGAGTCATTAGAGCAGTGCCGGCCAAATGGAGAGGACAAAAAAGTGTGCTTGTGTTGGTGTGCAAGAGAGCTCTCTCCAGACTACAGCCGATTTACTTGCAATTCAATGTTCACCGATACACACAATCATGAGTTCGGCTCGCGTTTGCGAAAAAACACGACTGACTTCGGCTCGTGGTAGCTATGACTGGCCGGGTCTGCATTATAGTGTGAAAAACTCGAGTGTGAAAAATATCAAGTACGAGTGCAATACACTTAAAGTGGCTCTGGTTCCTACCGAAAAATATTTAAAAAAACGTTCGCATTAAAAATGTTTAAAATTGATTTCGAGTTCTGCCCTCAAATCTACACTATAAAAAGTTCTAGTGTTATAAAAAAATTCACAAAAACAAAAACAAAAAGAAAATATAAAAATAATTTTTTTTTTTGATAAAAATTTAATTTTTAATTTAAAATTTAAGTCAAATAATATTTCTTTTAGTTTTATTATATGTCGAAAATTTCGTACCAGTGATTTCATTCTTTTAAGTCTAAAATTTGAATTAATTCCACTTAAACGTACGAAATCTCCCACAAATTGCATTTCTGTACAAGGTGGCGCAAAATGAATCACCTAATAGGTATGTATGTAGTATCATATAATTTTACCAAAATTCAATTCTGCTTTGACATTTCTGTAATAATCAGACAGGAAATACACGGAACAGCGATATTTAACGAATCTTTTTCTCGTTTTCTATGACGTTATAAAATTTAGGATACGATACATTTTTGTATGAACTAAATGATGTTAGTTCCATTCATAGCATCATCGTGGCCGATCGAAAACATCGACACATGGGGCTAGATCGGCTTGCCTATTTATGGTGATTAAGAAAATATATCACAAATGGGATTCGCGATTGAAGAAGTATGTGACGAATTAAGATTGTTGTTCGTATTTTAAACCTACAATACCAAATGCTAATCAAGTATATCATTTCATTTACGTTGTTGCTGTGTTTTTCCTCTTTTTTTTGGGCAACATGAAACCGGTCGTTTGATAGCTGTTTTTCTATACTCTGACATATTGCTTGCTCTTTGACATTCCTAGCAAGTTACAATAATTTTTCACCCGCAACACAAAACGCAATTTCCGGTACACTCGCACCTCACCCTCTGCTGGCAACGCAATTGTTTTGCGCGATTTATGCGACATGTCAAATGCCAAAGCCTAAACCCGAACCCTCCACACATGACAGATAAGTGAAAACTTTTTTTGTTGAGCCCCCAAAAATAAATAAGCAAACAAAGAAATGCTCTTTTTTTTTAATGTGCGACAAACTCAAAGCAAATGCAAAACTTTGTTACACATGTAATGAGAAAAATAAATAAATAAACACAGAACCACAACTCCTGGCCTCACTCTCCGTTTCTGTCCCTGATAAGAGCGTGTGACACAATTGCCTCGATTTACAATACGCTGACTGTCGCCTTCTAAGCCAGAAGTTGAGATATCAAAAGCCAAAGCAAACAAAGACAAACAAACAGGCAAACGGACAGACAAACAAACAAATAAGCAAACAAAACAACGGCAAAAAAATACAACGAGAGGAAACAAAGACATATCGTAAGTGGCATCGTATGTCAAGTCGTGTCAAGTGCACGACAAGGTGTGTCAGCTGCCACCCGTCCCATCTCCCCCGCCTGCCACCAACTACCCATTTAATTTGCCTGCGAGGCAAAAGCTCACTCGCATTATGCAATATGTTTGATTAAGTTGTAGACATTTGGCAGTTGAAGTGTAAAATATTTCACATTGCCATACAAGATGGTAATTTTAAAGTTGTGTGAGTGTGTGTGTGTGTATGTTTGGGGTGCATTTATTATTTAGAAATCACAAAAATAACCGCAGTCGACTCCATCTCTCTGGCATTGTTTGGCTTGGCTGCGGCTGTTGCATAACAAAGCACTTAGCAATGCAGTTGGTAAACAAAAACCCAGCTTCAAAGCATAAAACAGGCAGGCAGCAGGCAGGCAACCAGCCAAGCCAAGCAAAAGATGCTAAACAAAAGCTGCGCCCACAAAAGTATGCTTTAAGAATTTATATTTAGCACAAAAATGAAAACGAAGCAAACATTTGAAATTAATGTACGAGTATGCATTAAATAGAGAAATATGGGGGTAAACCAACAGAAAAGTGCATGAAAACAGAAAATATTGTTTGAACTCAGCAGCCTTGATCTTACAAAACCTTCTTGCTTTATAGCTTTTCTTTGTTTTAGCAAAATGCTTAGTTCCATGATTCATGAATTAGAAGGACACTACGGACATGCGAAGTAACTAGATTTTACATACAAAAATTGAGGGAAGAAGAAGCAGAAGTAACGATTTCGGCACATTTGATATTATGCATGCTTGCAATTAAGAATTAATGTAACGCTTAACAGCACATTTTTGGAGTCTATGTTAACAGGCGGAGGACCTCGTTATACTTTGAAAAGTTGAGCTAACATTGATTGATTCCTTTATCTATCAGAAATCAACTGAAGTGTAGACTTTGGAATTATTTGAAAACAGCCGCCAAATATGTGGTGTTTTAAGACAGAGACTATGGTCACACTGTATACAGAATGATCGAGAAGAGTCCGTTTCCATTTCCGTTTATGTGTTTGTTTTTGGATCGTGTGTCAAATGTTTAGTTAAAGTTTTAAGTGTTTTGCCCTTCTTTGCCCTCACTATTCTTTCTTATATCTTGTTTCTTAATACTTTAAAATTATAAAAATAGTTAGTTTAGCTGCGGCCACCTGCAGTATTATTCGTGTAGTATTCCATAAAGTAATGAACGTTTTTTGATTTGTCAGACCGTATGAATGTAAGACCTCAGAGATGGTAAGCGATGGAAGTTCGACATGTATGGGACACAAACTTTTTTTACATGCACGCAGATCAAGTTTATTTTAAACTTTAGCGGCGCTGCAGCAGCTTATTACAGTTTTTACTCATCAAAGACTTCACAGAATAAATTTTAGCCCGATATTTCCACAAGAAGTATTTATGGCCACTCTCTTTAGGTAATAGCAGAAAAAAATTCGTTAGAAATGTAACGCGACGAAATCATTGCGTACGGGCGGGCGGGAGGTACCACCACTAACCCCACCCCACCCCCACACACACACACACCAAACACCACACCTCCCAACTGAAACAGCTGAAAACAGCGCTTGCTTGAGTAAACCTTAAGTATCGTTCATCCGATCTTTATAATTTATTTTGAAAATCGATAAAAAAAATCGATATTACTAAATATCTTTAGAAAGTACAAACCATCTATCTACAAAAACTGTGGGAGATATGACTTTTGATCCAAATTGAGGTGGCGTGGGGGAAATGTCCCATACATGTTAAACCTTTATCTCTTACCATCTCAGAGATCCCTTTGTTCTTACGGACGGACGGACATGGCTCTATGGACTCGGCTGTTGATGCTGTCGGAAATGATTCCTTCTCCCTGTTTCATACTTTTGCACAAACTTAATATACTCTGTGTAAATTTGATTAAAAGTATAAAAGTCTCGAATTGTTTGGGAAATGTACCGATATTTTTAAGAATTGTATTGATTGAAAAAATGTATGTTGTATTTGAAATATCAGAGTTTAAGAACGCAAGCATTAGCCATCCGATTTTGAATAAATTTCGCGAATCTTTTTGAAAGCATATCATATTAACAATCACCGAGTAAGAGAACGAAAAATTGGGAAATAAAAGTTTTTTTCACTAAGACCCATTTTCAAACTGATCGGCACTGTGGCAGCCACAAAATATAGTCATCTGAGTTCTACCACATTTTCCAAATCTGTTTGAAAGCATATAATATTATTAATGGGCGAGATTGGGGACGCTAACATTGAAAACAAAAAAGTTTTTCTCACTAAAATCGATTTACAGACAAATTGTTCCCATTAAGCTTTAAGTGTGTAAAAAGAAGACTGTATGCAAAGTTTCAGCTTGATAGCTTTAAAACTGAGAGACAGTTTGCGAAGAAACAGACGAACGGACATTTCATATATTATTCCTTTTAATGTAAAAAAATTAAAAAAACACAAATTATTATGACAATTACTTTAGTCCATTTCCTGATCATGTTTTTATTTTTCTTCATTTAGTCATTCTTCCACTTTATACTGGTCAACGTGTCCTTGAATGTGCGGATCTGAGATGCTGAGATAATAAAAACTTAACGAACTCCAATTACAGTTATGTTCTTATTAGTAGATCAAATTTGGATCCGAATTAAAAGGTATAGGAAAGTCGGTATAGTAGGAGAGTCGTTAGGGATAACGATGAAAGAGTTCTGTATAGGCAACCAGCTCTTTTTGGTGGTACAATGCATAAGTTGTTTACAGTTGTGAACAAACGCAACTTTTTCGGACCTAGTCCCAGCTAAACTCACTAATTAATCATTAGAAAGGTCGCCAAATAAATTACATTTTTAAATTACCAAAAAATACGTGTTTATAAAATTATGGAAATATTTTAATGGTAATGAAATTTGTAATTTTACAAAAAAAATTTTACGGTTCATGATAATTACATTTTTAACTACAAAAAAATTCGAATTGTAATTGTTCAAAGATATTTGAACAGCGCAATTTATGACCGCAGGATTTGTGACTCAAGTGCGCATAAAAATAGACTAGAACCTAAAAGCCATAAAAAAAGGGCCACATCTGTTATCAATAAATCCAAGTAGCGCACAACCATTGTCAGTTTGCTTGCTTGGGGGTAGAACCAAGAATGTTTAAAAATGAAAATCCACTGTCTTAACAAAAGATTCAGCTTCTAGAAGAGGAGCTAGTCACTCGCACCATATATGCGTTTTATTCATTTTAATTCTAGTTTTGTCTGGAACTTTGAGAAACTATAATTAAGGCTTAAGTTCTGTGTTGAAAAAAACTATTAAGTCCACGGCTTTCCCACTTAAATTTCTTGATTCTGTTTAGCCTTTACATCTCCTAATTTACAATCGCACCTAATTTCAAATCTCAACGACTAAGCGGGCAAAAGTGTTATGCAGCGACTCATGTCAGACAGTATTCACACTCTCTCATCTAACTTGCCATGCACACATACACACAGGCATTGGAACATATGTACGTAGTAGATGTGTATGTAAGCGTTACAGTCGGTTTTGATGGGTCCCTACTGCAATGCGTCAAAAACGTTTTCTCATCGTCATTTTTGGTGCAACATTCGCCGAGTTTGCATCGTTTGCTGTTATTATGATGAACTTCAATCTAAATACATGAGAGTGAGCTGGCTACTTCACTCTTTGGGCACGACACAGTGCATGTAAAACATGCCATAGCCTACACTTCTTGGCGGCTACACCATATACCAAATTGCAATTTCACTTTTCTCGAAGAAGCCAATAAAAGTTCAATTTTTTTAAGTCGCTTCCAATTTTATTTAACGTCATTACATTTGAAACTTGAATACCACAAAACAAAAAAAATCAAAAAAGAGAAAGGAAGACTTGCACTGGCTTGGTAGCTAAAAAAGCAAAGGATATGCAATAGAGCAGGGAGAAGGCAGGAAAAATGACATGAGATAGTGTTGGGCAAAAGGTGGTTGTCATGTGAGCACAAAAGCTGTGACATATTAAACAGAGGTTATAGAAATGTATTAAAGCCTAAAACTCAAAAGAAATTATAAAAAAGGGTTTAAGAACATTATAAGTTATATTATTATAATTCTAACAAAGTATTTCAGGAGTGCCCAGAAGATTTGTGAGTTTATATGATTGCGTGCAATGCGAAGTCACTGCACAGATGTTGGGCACTAGTGTTGGGTTGTTCATGAGTGAGTGAACAAGTGAACATGTTCTTCTTCAATTTTTCATTTTTGTTCAGCGAGTCTTGTTCAGTCTATCTTGTTCAATCTATATTGTTCAGTCTGTCTTGCTCTGAGTTGTTCTTGAGTTGTTCTCAGAGCTGTTCAGTATCTTTTGCTCAGAAAGTGGTTCTGTCTGTCCTGCTCTGTGAGTTGTTCTGTCTGTCTAGCTCTGTGAGCTGCTCTGTATCTCTTGCTCTGTGAATTGTTCTGTCTGCCTTGCTCTGTGAGCTGTTCCGTTTGTCTTGCTCTGTGTGTTGTTCTGTGGGCTGTACTATAACTATATCAGGTATGGCGCTCAGCCAACATTTTGAGCTAACCGCTATTGCTAAGAGCGAGAGCGGGAGAGTGAGCGTGAGAGTAAACGACACAAATAAGGTATGTGTGTAGAACAAAAAAGCCATGCAGAAACCCAAAAAAGCAATAAAGCGATCAGTGCTTCCAAAACCCACCCCTTTGAATCCCGATGGCAAAACAAAAATAAAAATTCGTGCGCTTACACAACCGCCATAGACCTAGAACAAGGGAACAAGAACAACAGAATAAGTGAACAAGAACAACTGAACAAGTGAACAATTGAACAAGAACAAGTGAACAACTGAACAAGTGATAATTTTGAGTAAGTTAACTCACTTAGAAAAAAAGCACAAGTGAACAAGTTCAGTGAAATGAAGAATCTTTACCCAGCACTATTGGGCACCCTTGACACAATTCAATAAAATACAATTAAACATTTATTCTTTAATAATTCGTTCGATTCAAATCCCTTCAAATTCCTAAAATATTAAATATTCCAAAATGTGGCAACTTGTCTTAAGAGAAGAAATAATAGACTGTAACTGAAAGTTTTTGAAAAAATATCTGCTTCATTTTGCAGCAAATTCAATTTGCTTAACTCAATACCTAAGTCACCCACATCAAATTTAATATTGAACTTGGCTAATCTCCAAATATAATTTCCTTTTTACCCATTTTATTTTTCTCCCTATTCCATGCCAATCTTAAGCCTATTCTGTTTATTTGATCAGGACATCTGATAGCCTTCCCTACTATCAATTTTTCAATTTACTTTGCAACAACAATTTTCTGGCCAAGTTTTTCTATTTTCCCCCCTCCTTTGCCGTGTACTGTGCTCGGTTGCATTATATTTCTATGGCAGCCAAAATGATGTTACTCAATTTAAGACGACGACTTTTTGATATTTACGTGTGGTTACACACACGCGACTCTGCCATTCCTCCAAGTCAAGGAGAGAGGGAGAAATAGAGAGAGAGAGAGAAAGAGACAGGGAGAGAAAGAACTGGAGCTCAGTTATTGCTACCACTCTCATATATGTAAGTACGAGTAAGTGCCTCATATCGTGGCTACTTTTTTGAAATATTTTTGCAATTTTGCCTGGGCACTTTATGGCTTTTCTGGCAGCACAAATCATATTAAATGTAAATTGATGGAAGGAAATGTAATGTGAGACATTTGAGTAGTGCACATTTAATTGGTTTTAATTTTGAAGGAAAACTTATGGAATATTACTTGCGAAATGCGGAACACTTTCTGAAAGGCTTTCGCATGTATTAGAACAGAGAGGTACAGGAATAAATCGAAGACCTATTTAAAAGTCTCATGATAAACAGACATCAGAACTGTGTTTCGTGACACCGGAACACTAAACAGCAAAGTGGAAAAAGATATGATTGTGAAAACATATACTGAAAGTCAACATTACAGCTGCCATTGGTTAAATACCGGCCGAAATGCAGGAAAAAGTATGCCAAAACTGGAGCTTACGAATGGATCACCTCAGGCGTAGCCGACGGCAACATTTACATAAGATAATCTTATAAAAGTAAATGGCAGGCATTGATTTTCTGTTTTTATCAGTTTTTCAAAAAACAAACGCATTAAAAATTTCTCTAAATTCTCCGCCTTCTGATGAAGCTGATAATAACTTATTATTTCAGAAATGCATAGTTCCTGAGTTACATATAAGGCACACAAAGGAAAAAAAGACTGTTCAGAAAATAACTTGCCTTCCCTCAAAAATATTGAAAATTTTCTTCTTAAAGTGCTTAAAATGAGAACAATTCAGCTCGGCTCAACCAGACACAGAAAAGTATAAGTAGCCCTTTTGACGTGAAGCTACAAAAGTGTGCGATGGCTGAATGCGCTAACACCCCATTCCAAACGTTGTTCGTTTAGTGTAGAAGGTTCACTGTTCGATTCACAGTCAAGCACAAAAAATTTGTTCTTTATTCTTCTGAAAGACTTAAAAAAACCAATTCGGGTGGAGTAAGTTGGTCGCTGAAATTTTGTTATACAGCGATGTCTCTGATCCTATGGATGGATATGGGGCAGCAGCATATCAAGCGCTTGTAAAATAATACTGCTGCGCCTCCCTCTCCGTTCAATCGAATAGGATATGTCCCGTTCCCTATTTCCCCAAGATGTGGGGATCCGCTTATAACCTTATTCGAAATCAATCAGTTAAGTTTAAAATGTTCTTGAAAACGGAACAATATCAACTCAAATAAAGTTCTGTAAAACGAAACAATATCAACTCAAATCAAGTTTCCGCGCTCTCAAAAAATTGTTCTTGAAGTGAGAACATCGTCCTAAAAATGAGAGAAACCATTCATGTACTGTTCTTGGAAAAGTTTGTGTTCATCTGAGCCCAATGTTTTCGGTTTTTTCCTGCATCATTTTCTTGGGGATTCCCGCTTCTTGGACGAGAGAGAGCACTATTGTGGCAAAAAGAAATAAAACTTATTCTAAAAATGATCAAGTTGAGGGTTTTGAGCAGAAGTTGCAAAAATCGGTCCCCCGTTTGCCTTTGTCAGTAAATAACACTTTTCGCCCGGCACATTGAATAGAGGTACCAAAACAACCTTTAACACCGTTCATTACTTCTCTTTGGTTGTGAAAGAAGAGAAACACATTTTTATACACTTAAAAAGTGTATTATAATTTTGCCGAGGAGTTTCCAACGCATAGAAGGAATCATCTCCGACCATATGAAGTATATATATTCTTGATCAGCATGACAAGCTGAGTCGATTGAGCTTTGTCGGTCCGTCTGTCTGTTTCTACGCGAACTAGTCCCTCAGTTTTAAAGCCATCGAGCTGAAATTTTGCACAGAGTCTTCTTTTAGCTGCACGCTGCTAGTATGTCGGAACCGCCCGGATCGGATGACCACTTCTTATAGCTTCCATAGAGTGTTTGTTTTCAATTAGCGTTCTTAAACTCGGTCATTATTAAAATGAAATGTTTTCAATCTGATCTGCGAAGTTTGATCGAAATCGCTAACTCTTGGAGCAAGCTTTTTCAAGTGTATTAAAACTTTGGCAGAGACAAAGTTAGCTTTCCTTTCTCGTTTTGTTTTTTTATACCGATCGGTCGGAAAATGTGTCTTAGTGAGAAAACCTTTTTTGTTTTCAATTTAATCGTTCTTAAACTCGGCGATCGTTAATTTGATATGTTTTCAAAAAGATTCGCGAAATTTGGTCGAAATCAGATTTTTATCTGTATGAAATGGGTTTTATTTAGAACATTCTTTGTTTTTTATGTAAGCGTTCTTAAAGTCTGACATTTCAAAAACAGCATTTGCATGGGTAAAAACTTCGGCATAGACGAAGTTAGTTTGGCCTTCTTGTTTACTCTCTGGTCTGACTGGGCCCTTTTGTCAAAACTCACGCATTCAAAAGGTCTTCTTCGTATGTATGCATCGGTGTGTAATGCGGCTAAGTTATATGAATTTATGTGACAAACCATAAGCGATCCCTCTCACACTGACTTTTGAACAAATAATTTTTTTATTTCGGTCTTCGAAAAACACACATTTTATGACCGATCGACTAACATGGGCCTATTATTCGGTTGCAGGCAGCCCGATCAGTGCTGTGTGTTCAACCACAGCCACTTAACAGTGAGCGCTATTGCAGCACACACTCGGTTGAGGGAAGCCCGAGCCCGTTTTCTTTTTGTTATTTCTGTCAGAGACGTGAGCAGAGCGAACTGAAAATAGGGTTGAGAATTATTTACGAGCTATAGTTTTCAGGACAACGCAAGTCGAAAACTTTTAAATGGCGCCAAAAAACTTTGGGCTCGGAAATTTCAGAACTCCTTTTAAGTTGGTTGTTTGTACACTCTGTACCAAAGGTACACAGAGAATATTAAGATTTGGAGTTAAGGGAGAAGGAATCATTTTCGACCCTATAAAATATATGTATTCTTGATCAGCATCAACTGCCGAGTTGATATAGCCATGTCCGTCTGTATGAACGCACAGATCTCAGAGATGGTAACAGATAGAGGGTTGACACGTATGGGACATATACTTCTTATACTTGCAGGCAGATCAATTTTATTTTCATTTTTTGGCACGCCCTCTCCCACCACCGCAATTTGGAAAAAACGTCAAATCTTCAACAAGTTTGTAGATAGATAGTTCGTACCTTCTATAGATATTTAGTTATCAAGATTATTTATCGATTTGCCGAAGAAATGATAATCATCAGATGAACGATACTCAAGTAATGACCAAAAGAAAGATACTTCCTCCGCCCTGGCAGTAGTGGCGTCATCAATTGGTCAGTTTTCAAAATCCCTAATGGTTCAATGCATGTAGTGGCGCCATCTATTGTTCAGCAGCGCTGCTTTCAGCTGCTACTCAAGGTACAGAGTATATTACAGTCGGGCTTGACCGACTTTCTTTCTTGTATATACCTGTACCTCGTAGAATAAAAATGGTATACTAAACTCGTGCAAATGTATGTAAACATGTCTTCCCCTTAGTAAAGTCAGTCGGGGCCGACTTTAGCTTACGCTCACGCTCACTTTATTTTTGAAGGAACCACTGCGTTTGTTCTCAGTCTTCAGCAAAAGCGGCACCCATCTGGTGGTAAGCTTTCTCTGAGATGCCTACTTCCTTAGCTTCTCGTACACCTTCACTAGATGACCGTCCATTACCATTCCATGAAGTTCTCTCAAAAGAGTAAACCACAATTTAGTCCATATTATTAGCCAAACTTGATTTTATTTCTTTCTCAACTGCCACTTAAAGTTTCTCCCAGCCCTTTTTTTTGTCATATATTAAACACAAAACCGCTCTAAGCTCAATAACTTTCAGACACACGCACACAATTCGTTGTATGGGGTCCTGGCTCCCAGCTACTTCATTCTAGAGCACAGCTTGGTGCCTTTACTGCATTGCTGTAGGGCAGCCTCCGCTGCAGCAGCAGCAACAGCAAGACCAAAATTTCCCCATTTAACTTTTCGCTACTGTACAATTTTCATTATTAATATGACTTTTTAGGCAAACCGCAAACGGCACCAAGTGCCTGGACAGGGCACCAACCACCAGCTTCGGCCAGTTAAATGCGCCCAGTGTATTGTCAATGTTTGTCTATGTGCAGCAGCAGCACACAGCAGGAGCATAGGACCAAGCCAAGGATAAAGTTTTTGCCGTTTGACTTTGCAACAAGTGCAAGCAGAACCACCGTCCAGCACCGTTTTAATCAAGCTCAACTAATGGTCCCGCAACTGTAGGTAAAGCCTTCTTCTTCCTCCTCCTCCAAAAACGACCTAGCCGTAACCACCAAAGCCGCTTATTACTATAAAGTGAGATTAATGAATGCGCCGCCCCGCGCCGTCCTGGTGTCCTTTTTTCGGCTGGCAATTAATGAAATTTATTTGTGCCTCCATCCACGGACACCAGGCGTGGCCATATTGTTTGTTGTGGATACGGACTGCGGACTGCGGGATTTTTGGACAAAATTTAAAAGCAAATTGTTTGGGTTGTGGATGTTGGTGTTTTTGGTGGTGACGTAGATTGCCTCCAGATGATTTTATTGCAATTTGCAATGGCAAAAGGGAAACCATAAGCTATGGCAAAGGGTTTCATTAACAGAGAATAGTAAAAGTCGGTAGTCTAGACAACGTCAGGTAAAGAAAAGGAAGCTCGAAAAATTTATTGCAAAGCCGGGCAGAGAGGGAGGAGATTTAATTGTTAAAGAAGACACAAATCGTGACACTGTCTTGAACAAAATTACAGTTTTAATAATAAATAGATTCGCAGTTTCTGAGGTGACCTTGGGTTACGTGAACTTAACTTTTATTGTACGTGAGTATGGTGCGAGTGACTAGCTCCTCTTCTAGAAGTTTTATTAAGACATTGGTTTTTCCTTTTTATACATTTTTGGTTCTACCCCCAAGCAAGCAAACTGACAATGGTTGAGCGCTACTTGGATTTCTAATTTATTGATAACAGATGTGGCCCTTTTTTAGGGTTTTTAGGTTCTACTCTATTTTTATGCGCCTCGCACTTGAGTCCCCAACGCAGGTAACGGTCTCAAATTGCGGTGTTCAAATATCTTTGAACACTTTAAAAGACATTTTACAGCTACAAATTTGGTCACACTATCTAACTGCCCATTTGTGGTGGAGCTTCGGAGTCTACACGAAGCTTTTGTTAGCCCTCAATTAAGCAGCTTTAATGACTGATGGCACGACATTTGAAGCTAAAAACCAACAACAATCAATAAAAGCGTTGCAGTTACAGCTTAAGTGTGATGCACACAGCGAGCTCCGCTCTAATAATCTCCAGTTTCCATTTCCAACTACCAGAGAAAGTGACTTCATCTGAGTAATGCGAAAATCTTGCTCATTTTGAACCACTAAACCCCTGCCAATGTTCACCTTGCCCCGGTCTCTCTCTTTTAGGTGCCTATTCCAACCACAAATATTGCCAACTTTTACCTTCATTCTGCTTGTAGTTGTTCGTCCTTTGCTAAACTACACTAATTACTTCCCCTCGTTCGTATGTACCAGTTGGTTGTGTTGTTGTTGTTTTTAGTTTTTGTAAGTCTATCAACGAGCGTTACAACCTGCCACAAATCAAATGCACACCAATTACGTGGCGCCAGGGCGCACAGAGAGCATAATCAACTCGCATAATTAACAACTAAAAATGCAAACGTTGCCAGAGCCGACTGAGCTAGCTGGTGGCTAGCGAGTGAGTGAATGAGTGAGTGAGTAGTCAGTGTATCAACGAAAATATGTTTTTTGCACCTGGCCCCATGCAATTTTCACACATTTTGCGGTTCGCTTCGGCGGTAGCGGCCCCATAAACAACAAACAACAATAACAACAAGCAAGCAAAAATAGCTGGTAGACAGTAGTAAATTATAAGTTGGAAAATCTCCTCTGGCTAAAAGTAGTGCACATTACTCATACGCCGCGTACATAAATTTTGCGCCTCTACCCTTAAAGGAACAGGGGGCGGAAGGGTGGGGTGGGCTTTGGTAATTATTTTCCGCTTACAAAATGTCTACCAAAACACCTGGTCAAGGATATCCATATGCGTTGTGGTGTTGGAATGAAAAAAATTACAAGAAAATAATTTTAATTTCAATTTCGTTCGGGTGGAGCAAGAAACGCATCGTCAATAATCCTAGGAATCAGAATGTTGAAAAACGAGAGCGTGAATTAAAGTCGGCCCCGTTACTCAAGAAAGAAATGTTTAATAGCATTAGCATTAATGTTAGCATATTAACATTATGTTAGCAGACAGCGCATGATGACCAAACAAATGACAAAAGCTGTGTTCTTGAGGGAGAGAGCCGAAAAATATGCAACGTCTTTTTATAACTCCGCTTTTTATCTGTATGAAAATATGCGAGATTATAGATATTCCGAATATAAATGTAAGTTTCAAATTCGAGAAAAATTGTGCGAGTTCTACATTTCAAATTTGGTTGCTCTAGCTCTACTAGCCTCTGCGATATAGTTGTTTATACAAACAGACTGACAGACGGTCAGTTGATTCTGACATTAACATACACACAGAAAAATTTGGTGGGTAAAATTAACTACGCTGACAGTAACTTTTTTCCAATTTTTTTATGCATGTGGTTTTGTTGTTTTTTGGTAACTGTGCTAACAGTAAAACCTACCGAAGAAATTCTAAGTTTCACGTATTTATTTTAGCACGTGTTTTGTTGTTGCATTTAACAACTGTACTTTAAGTAAATTTAACTATAAATATATTTTCACATATTTTGTGCTTTACATATGTTACTGCTACTACAGTAACTTTACCATAGAAATAGTGACTCTGACGTGATTTTTTCATCTCATACTTTGTTTTGCAGCAATTAACTGTACCCACAAGTAAATCTTACCGCACAAATAGTATAACTTTTTAAATGAATTTTGTTGCTTCACGGACTAACTCT
This sequence comes from Lordiphosa magnipectinata, assembly GCA_037044535.1. NCBI lineage: Eukaryota > Metazoa > Arthropoda > Insecta > Diptera > Drosophilidae > Lordiphosa > Lordiphosa magnipectinata. The sequence continues at coordinate 179,272 of JBAMBO010003846.1, forward strand.
ACCGACAGTAAATCTAACCCCGAGAATTGTTGATTGAGAAAATTTCAGTTTGGCCCTTATATTTATATTTTACTTTCACTGAATTTGAACTTGAGAATTACTAGTGGTCTCATTTATGCGACATTTAAGAAATTTTTCGTGCATGTGGTTAGGCAGATTCAATACAAGTAATATGTTAGACGCGTTTCTATTAACGCGCGCCGTAGCGTAACTGGTAAAGACGTCCGTCCAATCGGGTGTTCAGTCCAAAGGCCCAGAGTTCGAATCCCCCCCCAAGTGAGTAAAAAATTTTCAAATAAAATAAAAATATGTTTAATTCAAACAATTGTTTCAGAACCAAAATTGGTGGGTGGTGGGGGTATAAAGGGTTGCCTCTTCTGGTTTGGGATGATGATGAGCTCAAGTAGATTGGCAACTTGTGACAGCGAAAATAGTATCCAACCCTACTTTTCTTCAGTTGAGTAACAGCTGTTAAATTACTAATTTTATGGTAAAATTACAGTGAACACAATAAGAAAAGTACTTACTGTGAACATCGGTAAATATTACTAATTTTGTGGGTTGACGCATTTCTAAACGAGAATTTCGGTTAGATTTACTACAGCAATAGTTCTCTTTACGTAATGGTTTACGAGAAAGTTATAAAAGGTAAAAAAAAATGTGGTTAATTTTACCTACTTTGTGGGTTGGCGCATTTCTAACCCACAATATCGGTTGAATTTAATCGCAGATTTCTTTGTGTGTAAGCTTACAAAATATAACCTTTAAGTTATTGCTGGCTTGAGGTCTCGTTATGTTTGCACATATCTTTAAAACAGGAACACACCACGCCACAAAGGAGGCAAGTTGACAGTTTACCTGGCCCACAATCAGCCAACAGCTCACTCCTCATGCCTGCAATGCCATAATCGCTTGGGAACTCCAATTGGTCTTACAATGTGTGTTACAATGTTAAACACTAGGCACGGCGCTGTTGCTGAAACTAAAAATAGTCTCATTTATAGCAACAAAAACGCCGGTTTAAATGCAATTCTGCACTCAGACTTATTGGTCACTGTGTTAGCAATGAAGAGGAAATCTCTCCCACTCACATTGTAAGACCATTTGTCCAAGACCAAATCAAAAAATCTAAAACGAATTAAAATTATTTTTTTTATTTATTACGCAGTAGTGAAGTAACGAGAAGTAGAGTAAAAATGTCATACAAAAAATTTTATCTGGCAAAATTTTTATATGAAAATTTTACATTACTTCTCGTTTTTTTATAAAAACAACGAAGAGATTAAAAATATAGTCGATTTTGGCCTCTATGCATTTAGCTGGAGTCATCTGGAGGGGCTGAAAAGAAGCTCAATGGAAGGGTAAACTGCTCTCAGGTCGAATCGAGCCGGCTTATCCCTTCTGCAAATTGCTCCTCTAGTGTTGCAGATGATTTGGTGGCCGATAGGGAACAATTTCTGCTTGTGAAGTAATTTTGCCAGGACAGGCAAATAGCTGTTTATCCTTCCTTCAATCCGGTATTCCGCTGATCAATGTTTTCACATTTATTGTCTATAGCTTTACCGCTGTCGGCTATTTCCTCAGCAAGAATAGATAAAGCAAAGATAGCTTCCATATTTTTGAGCAATTGTTATTATAATTAGTTTTTAATCAAAAGCCTGCTGATTTCTGCCAGTATTTTACTGTACACGGTTTTTTGCCGTTATCTATTGGAAAGTGAATAAAGGCAGCCTTCAGGCTCAGGGCAAAATGACTATAAGGTGTTTATTGTATAGTGTTAAGCTAGTTGGAGTTAAGTTAGTGTTAGATAGTTTTTTGAAATATTGGGAAATGCAATATATGAGCGAGCTACAAGGATTGTCCCATTATAATGGGACACATTCTTCAATGTTGATCGCCTGGAGACCCAAAAATCTGAATGGGCAGAATGGCAGTATAAAAACGTTGAATGGGTTTGGTCCGGTATGCTGCAGTTTTCAGCTTCTGATTTGGTTTAAGAACTCCACATCTTTTTAACTATCTGTCAGATGTAGATCTACATGTAAATCCTACAAAACATTCTTATGTTGCAAATCAAAAAACGCTGACAAATTTGTCAGAGCCCATCTAATTACATTCCTCAGGAAATCCGCTCTTGAAAATTGTCAGAGCGAATACTGAGCAACCAACAATTCGCTCTGACAATGAGCATGGACTTGCCAACTCGTTTTTTGAAAACAGCTGATAAATTGTCGAAAGGCGGTCTAGATTTTATGAAACTTGATTGATAATTGTCAGAGGTACCTTTGAGAATTGAACACAAAATTAAAAAATTAAAGCATAGAAGACCAAAAAATAAAACTACAATTATTTGGAGAGCTGCGAGGTGGACAAACAAGAGGAGCTGATCAAAGTGGGCGAGTAGCAAACAATTTTATGGAATCTGGCCAATAAAAAGCATTTCGATACCGGCAGCAGCACTTGTGGCAGTGAATCTTTTTCAGTATGCTTCTTACGTTGTTAAATATGCACACCGCCCGAGTCCAAACCTCCGTAGCCTCCACAGCCCACGACCAAACAGCCCTAAGCCTTTGCAGTCTCCACAGCCCATTACAGTCGTGTCTCCTCCGGTTTACTGTGGTAGCTTCCGTTGCCCCCGCCGCTCTCGTTGCTACTGTTGTGGTCACCTACCAGCTACCCTTAAATCCGTATTCAACTAATACGAACGTCGAGTATGATCCGCCTCCAGTCCATGGAGCTGGCTGTGGCTATGAATATTACCTCTGGTTTAATGAGCTAATTCTTATCTTCCGATGCGTTTTGGTTTGTCAATATAGCAGTATGTCTCAGTTGTCAAGTTCTGCTCCCGCAGGCCAGAATTAAGAATAAGCAGTGTACCTCAGCCCCTCACAAAATGCTTCCATTAAAGAGACCATGGCATTGCCTATGACCTCTGAATTTCCCCCAGTGACTTCCATTTTCAATTTTATACACTCTTTCATTATATTTGATTTAGCCCGCCAATTTTTTAAACAAACAACAGCTGTCTTTTTGACGTAGCCTGGTAACACTACATTGTCAGAGCGGCTCAAACAATTATCATAAATTTGTTTTCCTCGTAGTTTTTCAGAACCATCCGACAGTCTAAAAGTACAATACTAATAGTTCAATAGCTTCACAAATCAGTTTAATGGCATGAATCAAGATTTTTCTAAGGCTAAAACGCTTACAAAATAATAAAGATGAAAATTCGAACGGAGTACCGAAAGTTTCGGTACGTACCAGAACCGTAACCGGAACCGAAATACGATTCGGTTTATTCCCTGGTTAAGTGCTAGGGTTACTTGTTCAGTTGTGAACAGTCAGACAATTGGGTGTTTAAATTTAATTTTTCAGTAGATTTTCTGTGAAATTCAGGTTGTAAGCTTTATGGGCGATATAAATTGGAAAATGATTTATACTTTCGAAAAAAGTTCTCCCATGGTCCGAAAAGAATAGAAAAGTTATTTTGCAAATTGTATAAATCCAATATCAATTTTGAAAAATTGGAGATTCGTGGCGGGACATTATTTTTTAAGCCATACGTGAGACATTCTGTTAGATTATTTTCAAATTTCGGAAAATACAAGGTGGGAAATCAACCTATAGACATAACACTCAATTAACCAATTATGATATATTAGTTGAAAACCTGAAGAAAACAGTATCGGAGGCCAAGTCATACTTGCGAGTCTTAAAAAAATTATTTTCTGATACTGTATAGAAACTTGGTATCGTTTGCTTTCACATTTCACCTGCAGCCAGAACAAATACAGGACAATCTGAGCCAATTAATTGCTTTTGTGTAACAGTTGGCAATGGCCGCTCCCGCGGCATGTTGTCATAAATTTTTTGTTTTATTTTTTTTTCAATTTTTCAGCTGCCTTCCGGTTAAAGTTTTTAGTGTGATAAATCTCAATGTAAAAATTTACACACACACACGTTGCCATTGCCAATAAAAGGCTTACTCAGCCACGCCCACATATGCAGAGAACAGAAATGAAGGACGAGGTGGAAGAGGAAAAGCAGCAGCAGCCCAAGCACGTTTGAGTTTCACGTGAAAGCATTTTTAATCAAAATTCCCAACAGGCTAAAGCAGCGCGAGATCAAAAACACTTGCCACGAGATGCGCGCTCCTGTGTGTGTGTGTGTGTGTTTGTTAGCATAGGTGTTGCTCTCTTATTACTTCTTGCCACAAAAGCCGCCACCGCCGTCTGGCACACCTACTGAGCTGAGTGTAGCGTCAGATAGATTGCAACACCTGCAAATAACGTGACTCTGTCTCCTGGCAATATCTTGACTGGGTGCCGAGTGGGCGTGGCAGCTGCAGTAAATCCCCATTTTATATGTTTTTTTTTGTGTTTTTTTGCCTTGCAGTTTTATGCACTCCAAACAAAACCGCGTTACGAATTTTTTGACATGTTTGTTTTTTATGCAAATATCGAAATAAAGATTAGTTTCCTCTGGTGGAAGCAGCAGAGGACGTACGTCCTCTCTCACACTCTATGTGTGTGTGTGTGTGTGTATATATGTTTATGCTCTAAACGTTTAACTAACTGGCGGCGTTAGTCTTTGCGATTTAGTGCTAATGTGGGTATGGCTATGGCTTCTACTGCGAAGCTAGTAAAATTTACTGTTTACAATTTGTTGCCTGATTGCTTCACCCTCTGTCTCCCTCTCTACGCACAAAAACAACAACAACAACACGTTTTACCAAATTTATTGCTAGCGATAATTTTTTTTGTTCTCGGTTTCGTGTATTTATTATAATGCTTGCTGCTGCATTATTATTTCGGTATTCTCTGTTCCTTTCTCATCCCACTTGTCCCGCTCCTAGCTCTGTGTGACTTTGTTTGGCAGTATGTTCAGTGGGAATCTCTACAGCTCTGCTTTTGACGCATCTCCCTTCATGTGATGGAGTACAAAATTCTAATTAAGTGCCAAACAAAATGGGTTAAATAAATTAGGAGTAATGCGGGGAGAGTTGGGTAAGGGCGGTTGAATTTAAATAGTAAATGTGGTAAAACTTCAAAGGAGAATAGAGCATTATTTAAACAAAGTTTTATTTAAAGAAGGCAAAATTTGAAGTACACAACATTTTGTTCAACTAAACAAGTTTTTATGCATGTTAACAGCATGTTAAACACAGACAATATTACGTCAACAGATTTGAACTATAAGAGGGCCACTGTTAAAATGTTTATATGGCCACATCGTTCAGAAGTTTGACAGAGTTTGATGAAGAGTGCCACCGCGCTACTGTAAAGATAGACGCTGCCTACAGGAGAACTCTGCAGTCGGAAACAACGCGGGCTGTAAAAGAGCGATACCGAGAGAAAAGCAGAGAGGACAAGCGTCTTTTTAGAAGGCAAAAGAATGAGCGAGAAAGGCGCATGTATGAGGAAGTCCCTATGATTTTCGGCATGAGTAAGACTCGAAAATTTTATCAACAGATTAGACGACTAACTGAAAGTTTCAAACCCGGAGTCACACAATGCAAGGACGACAAAGGGAATCTTGCAAATGGCGCTAAACAAATGGAGAAGCTTTTTCGTTAACCTGCTGGGAGGCGACGACGAACACAATGCCGCCTCTGGAGAAGTAGCGATGCCACCAATCGACGATATTGAAATAAACCCACCGGACCATCACGAAATCTGTTTAGCCATAAATAGGCAAACGAATAACAAAGCAGCTGGCGCTGATGAGCTGCCCGCTGAACTGTTGAAGACTGGCGGCGGGGAGTTGGTACGGTGCATGCACCAACTCCTCTTCAGAATATGGTTTAAGAGTTTACGTGTAATTTGCCCACTTTTTAAAAAAGGAGACTCTGCAGTTTGCGCCAACTACCGTAGGATCAGTCTCCTTCCCATCGCAAGTAAGATTCTGTCGTGCATTATTTGTGAAATTCTAAAGCCGCTTATTAGCACACTGATAGGACCTTATCAGTGTGGCTTTAGACCTGGTAAATCCACTACAGACCAAATATTCACATTACGACAAACCCTGGAGAAGACCTATGAGAGAACTATTAAGACCTACCATCTTTTTGTTGATTTATAATCAGCCTTTGACACACCGATAAGGTCAAGGTTTTTTGAAGCCCCGTCTATCTTTGGTATACCAGCAAAGTACGTTCGCATTTGCACTCAAAGCTCCGTCAAAATAGGAAAGAACCTCTCCGAACCATTTGATGCCAAGAGAGGTTTTAGGCAGGGTGATACCCTATCGTGTGACTTCTTTAAGGTTGTAGAGAATTTTGTCTACCTCGATGAAAATCAGCAACAACAACATCAGCCTGAAAATGCAAAGAAGAATTACTCTTGCAAACCGATGCTACTACGGATTCAGTAGGGAGTTCAAGAGCAGAGCCTCTTCTCGAAGAACAAAAATTCAGCAATACGGCGCAGAAGCATAAGACATTTACAGCAGCGGAAAAATTCTTCGGAGGATTTGTGGACCCTTAAAAGTTGGCGATGAATTCAGGGGACACCAGTCTGGTTAACCACATAAAGCAACAGCGGCTGCGCTGGATAGGACATGTTACCCGGATGGATGAAGAAGCTCTAGTAATAAAGGCGTACAAAGCAAAGGCGGTTGGGTTTGGAGAAAAGGCAAGAGGGGACGCCCACCACTAAGATGGAATGATCAGGTGGGGAAAGACATTTACAGTCTTGGTTTGAACTACTGGTGCCAGCTCGCGTTAAGCAGAAGCGAGTGGTGGCCGAGACCGTCAAGCGGTTGTGATGATAATATCGGGCCAATAAAGGAGAAGATGACGTATTCTATCTCTCTCTACAACGTCGGCAGAATTATGAGTTCCTTTCCCACTGTCATAAGAGCATGACTTTTCGAACTAACATTTCTAGCATTGAAAACCAACACGTTTTTCTTAGTAAGCTCGATAGCTTCAAAACTGAGGGTCTAGTTCGCGTTGAAACAGACAGACGGACGGACAAACCTTAACGGACCAGCTCGTCATGCTGATCAAAAAATATATATATAAGTACTTTATGTGGTCGGAGCTTATTTCCCTCATCAGAGTAACATATGACACGCCCAGCGCAGAGTGCTTCACGGTGGAAAGGTCTCGCAAGCTTTTATTATCTCTTATCTTAATCAGCAGGCCACAAACTATTGCCCATTGAACAAGTCCAGCAATTCAGCTACCTGGTAGGGAACTCGATGTGGAGTCGCGCCTTCAGAAAGCCAAGGGTTTGGGATGCTGTCGGCCGTTTGGCGATGCTCAGCGTATCCACATTGGCTCAAACTGAGGCTGTTCAAGTCAAACGTAACGCCGGTGCTCCTATACGGTTCCTCCTCATGGAAAATAACACCTTCCATAGTGTCGAAAATTCAAACATATGTGAACCGATGCCTGCGTCGTATGGTCTGTATTTTCTGGGCTGAAAGAATACGGAACTCTGAGCTGCTGAGATGAGCAAATATAGAGAGTGTTGACACCATAATAGGCCGAATGAAATGGAGCTGGATAGGGCAAGGGAATACAAATGTTATCGAATGAAAAGGGAAACACAATCGGAATTAATTAAATATATTAAGTGGTTTCGCCTTTTTCATAGATTACTCCCACAGTTCCAATACACGAACTTTTGTTCTTTAGATGATTTCCCTCAATACGCTCTTGAAATTGATTAATCAACTGTTTTTTCATTTCATTAACTTTACAATCAAATACCATTTAATTTTCTGGCTTCTTTAATCTTATTAAAATTTTCCTTGCTATACAAAAGTTGCGAAATTTCCCAGCCCTTTTGCTGAGTTAAAAAAATTTGGTTATTGATTTAGGTGCTTTCCAAACCGCCTACTCCTCTGCGCCACCCCGGACAACTTGGAAAAAACAAACTTTTTGCTGTTTATAATTTAGTGCAAAATTATAAATACTTTGCCAGTGACTTGCCAGGGCCGTGGCTCTCAGTTTAAGCAAATTAGTTCAATTGCCAGATACTTCTCCCACCCCCGGTTTTGGCATAGAGTTGATTAGGCTTAGAGAAAGAGAGAGCGAGAGAGAGGAAAAACTTTATCCTTTGCACAGTTGTAAATAAGCAAAAGTAAATTTTGGCAAGTAATTTAAGCCACACAAACAAGCTGGCAAACAACTTTACACCAAGCCCAGTTCCCCATTCCCCCCTGGGGAGGTAAAGTTCTTTGCCCAGTTTTAATTCAAAATCAATGTATGAACTTTGTATGCTGGATGGAAACTTTTGATGTCCCACTAACCAGTCAACCCGCCAGCCAACCAGCCTGCTGAAGAAAAAACAGGATATCTACCACCACTTACCTTCATAGATGGTTAAAGTTGCATCTGCGGATACGGCATCACCCACGCCATTCTCCGCCACGCACTCATATGGCGCATCGTCACGTCCCGCTCGCACCGGTTCGATGCGTAAAATGGAAATGCCTCCAGGCTGCTCTAGCACCGTGTATCGTGATTGTGTTCCTTTAATTGGGTGGGAGAGAAGGAGAGGTGCAAAATGTGCACATATTCCGTTTTAAGTTTGACTTAAGCTGACTTACCCGAAACTTTTTTGCCATTTTTGCGCCAGACTATCGAAGGAGGCGGATCTCCACGGGCCGCACAATAGAAACTGGCCACGCCTCCCACACGTACGCCCTGATTTTGTGGCTTCCTGATGATCTCCGGTGGATCTGTGAAAGGTTGAAAAGAACAGAAGGGTAATGGTTAGTAGATGTATAAAAATACATAGAAGCATACGAGGACCACGACTGCGCTGCTAAGTAGACAATATTTTTGTAACTGGAGTAAAGGTAGCGGAGCAACTTCTGTAGAACAGGCTCTCGAAAATTAAAGTGATACAACTGCAGTTTGATAAAATTAAAAAATCGGCATTTAATCAACGTTGTACCAGGTACCTGTAGATCAGGGGCGCCCAGAACGAGCTTACGGCCGCGTGAAAACAAATACAAGTGCACAAAATATATCTCAAGCAATAACAACAAGAAATAGAAAGGGAAACCCGATTTTTGTTTGTGCGTGCTATGTGCCGCCGTGAATAGCGAAAAGAGTTCGGCCACAGCGAGTGAGGCGAGCGCTAAGCAATATTGCAACATTGTTGTTGCTTTTTAATTTGCCACAGACATAGGAGAGAGAAAAAAAAATCACATATGATGTTGTTGTTGCCAGTCTGCACACACCAACGACAAAACCTAAGCTCGAAAAGAAATAGATAAAAATTGGCTGGCTCTAAGACAGAGTTTGTCAAGAATAGCAAGTCCAAAAAATGAGAGTGTATGGGTGTGCTGACATAAAGCGACGTAAACCAGCTCTGAGCTGCTTCATTGACCGCTGGACCGCATCTGACTGTTTGCTCTCTTGACACAAGCCTCGGCATGTGTTCGGCTCTTGTCGGTGTAAATAGCGTAATGTGTTCGGCTCCAGAGAGCCAGGCGTGGCCATCACTGGTCAAAAGTTTTTTGTCCAGTTGTAAAAAATCGTCTCGAGTAAAGCAAAATCGGCACAAAAAATCAGCGGTGTTTGAATGCAGTATTTTGCTAGGTTTTTGTAAGCGAAAAGAAAAACAAGAGCAGAGTATTCAATTAATAGGCTTCTCCACCACCCTCCGATTTCGAAAAAGCATCGAATTTAATTGTTGTCGGCTTAATATTTGATTTAGTTTTGGTCTATGATTGCATCATGTATTCCGTGAGAGCAAAGGCGTCATCTGTTATGAATTCATGCGGAAGCACAACAGATGATTCCGGCCATTTGCAGGGAGCAGGAATTTGCACTTGGTCAGCTTTAATTGCATATTTAAGATCAGAAAAATTATGGAGTTGTCACCTTTGTAATTGAAATAGGTAGACCCGGCTTTGGACAACGCTCGTATCTTGCAATGCTTGTCATCGACAGCACCAATGCAGTTTGGAAATACCCATAATTCATACAAATCTTTGTAAATCTTTTCCCATTCCATGCTTATAGATGGAAATGCCAAGTACTTATTGTTCATCACGGAATAAATAATTGGCATTGTCTCCTTTAAAATTTTGGAAATGGTCGACTGGTGGATTTGAAAACGCAATTGTAGTGACCTTTGACTTTCAGCTGTTGCCACCTTTCTGTAGGTCCAATGCAGTTCCGCATCACAGTGTCCTGCTTCTGAGTATTTGGCTTTCACATTTTTAGAAGCAATCCAATTTGGAGTGGGTTCATGCGAACCCTTGTGTATTTTCGTGACTCTTAGATGTGTTTAAGTTGAAATTTGAATATTGTTACATCATGTATTTGGTTTTGAGTTTGAAAGATTCATTAGCTTCATTTGCACTTTTCTCTTTAATAGTTGCACAATTTCTAATAACAAATTATATCCCTTTTACATTTGTCTTCTCTTTAAAATCTAGAGCAACATTTTGGTATATTTTTCAGGCTATTTTCACTGTCATTTTTCCATGATCTTCGGCAGCAATTTATGACTGAAGCCTTCTTGTTCTCGAAGCATTAGGCAAATCGCTAAACATTTCTTTTTACTTTTTTCATTTAAATGCTTCCCGCGTATAATTTTAAACATGCTCAATAAAGCAGAAAATGGTTTCCAATCTTATCCATTTTGATGGATGCAAAACAAATTAATGACAAATCAATATAATGACAATATATGAGTGTGGCAATGACTATAGCCGTCTGAGATTTTTGTTATTTAGAGATAAGTTTGTGAAATTTTGTATGTTTATATTTTCTTTCATTTAGAAATATTCTTCTAATATTTGGCCTCTATATTTGACAGCATGTCAAAGGAAGTTCGCGAGTGACTTTCAGTCTTTTCCATTTAACAAATTGTTGACTTCTTCAGTATTCAGGAAGCGTTGCTTGTGGTGCAGATTTCTAATTTCGCTGACAATGTGGCACATGGCAATAAAATGTAGCACATCTTCTACAGCTCCAAGGTTGCATTAAGTGCACTGCGTGTTTGACGTTCCCATGTGGTGCTTATAGTTGAGTGTATTTTCATTGCATATAGTTTTCTATAGCTCGTTCGGGTAGTGCTTTGCTCAGTCAGAGATCTATACTAAGTCCTCGTTGAGACGTACATGTTTCGGATAATGTCTGTATGAGAGTTTTTCCATGTGATGTGGTCTGATAAGTTGATGGTAACATCTAGCTCACTGCCTATCCTTTTTACACTCTTGGAAAGACTATTCTCAAGAATATAACTTGTTACAATTTTTGGAAGTCGACTGTCTGGCATGCTCATCACCCTTTGAATGCAGATGAAGTGCAATCGCAGTGTGTCCAAATACAAAGGGCCTATTCCTGTTTCGATGTTCAGTGCATAGTTTGGCGTACTCCTGGCTTAGAAAAAAGCGAATTAGTTTTTTCACATCCTCAAAAGAAATATAGCCCCATAATTGAGCGGCGTAAAACATTATGGCTTTGGACGTTGCCGTGAAGTATTTATACTTAACACTATGTGCCACTTCTTGTTTACCGAGCAGTAACTTCCAGCATGAATTGATTATGTGTTTTTTGAGCTGAATGTTATAGTGAGCAACTTTCTCCAGTACTTCCCCGTTCAAATGACAGTTTTCAGTGGTTGCCGTTCGCCTACTGCCGTCGCGAATCGTCAGTACTTTTGTTTTAGAGACGTTGATCCTCAGGCTCCACTTTTGGCAGTAGCTGTGCAGCGAGTTTAGCATATTTTGAAGTCCTTTGGGTGATTCTGACAAAACGACCATATTGTCCGCGTACATCAGGGCCCTATTTGTCTGACCTGCAAATTTGATGCCTCCAGGAAGAAAAAGGACTATATCGCCTATATATAATGAGAACAGTAGTGGACTCAGCAAGCAGCCCTGCTTGACGCCAGTATTGTTTTCAAACCATTCGAAATCGGTATATTTTTTGGCAGTTTTCAGTATTCAGTATTTTTTCTAGCATATTTTTTGATAAGACGAACAAAATACATTAAAACCACTTAAAATGCACATTATTATCACCATAAAGTTGTCTTTCTCACAATGTGAGCTGAAATTAATGCATTGTTAATAGGTTCAACTAATGTCGTGTCATATAGGCTTAAGCGTTGTCAGATTTTGAAATATTTTTATGAAGAATATGAATATTTGAGCAAAGAGCTGCAGCTTAATGGAAAATCAATAAATAACAGATAGAGTGTAAAATTGGTACATACCTACATACATACATTCAGTTCTTCTGCGTTGTCAGTTTTTACTTTACAACTTTAAATTTTTTTGTTCAACATTTGTGGCGAAATTTGTAAAATTTTTAAGGTGTACAAACACTTTCAGGAAACGCCACAAACTATGCAACATTCTGCTGTAAGTTTCTAAGCTGCTGCTGCTGCTGCTCAGGCACAAGAGGGCCACATATTCGTGAAGGTTGGCGGCCAACGGTTACGTCAGTGAGCAAACTTTTGGTAAGGTTTTCAAGTTGATAGGCATGAGAAAACTTTAAAGATTTGCCACAATGTTACACCGAAAAGAATGAAAACTCTTAGATGTGTTTAAGTTGAAATTTGAATATTGTTACATCATGTATTCGGTTTTGAGTTTGAAAGATTCATTAGCTTCATTTGCACTTTTCTCTTTAATAGTTGCACAATTTCTAATAACAAATTATATCCCTTTTACATTTGTCTTCTCTTTAAAATCTAGAGCAACATTTTGGTATATTTTTCAGGCTATTTTCACTGTCATTTTTAGAGTCATTTCCTGTATAAAGCCATACTCGAAAATTGGTTTAGATAGCTGACCAACTATTTTTAAAGCTCTCAGTGAAATGCATTTTTGTCATTTTCCGTATAATATTTTTCTCTCTTTTTGCACGGTCGCCACGGTCTGTATGTTTTGTATATTTTTTACATATTTGTCACAATATGCTGTCAATACAACGTCCCATGTTGTTTGCTCGCACACACACACGCACATGCACACAGCTATGTGCAACTACGTACGTGTCACACACACATATACAAAGGAAGCGACATTAAAATCTGGCAAAAATCACGAAACGTTAAACAAGCAGCAAAATATTGTCATGTGCAACGTTGGCATACTACTACTATATGCAGATGCAGATGCAGCAGCCGCGGCAGTCGTGTGTCCTGCATGTCCTTGTTCAGCCGTAACGCAAAATCGTTTACCCAACATATCAATTCGATTTATGATTTTTTTTTATAGAAATTAAATATAACGCGTCATGGATGCCCCCAACAGATGAGGTTACCTAAAAACCCAAACTTACGTGTCAGATATTGTATATACGGAAAATCCGAAAAATTTGCATCTGTAATATACGCAGGCAGGCAACCGGGTTAGTGATTACGACGCGAGAATTACGATTTGACGGATTTTGATATTTGATTTTGATGTGGAATTTTATGTTTACTTATTTATTTATTTTGATGAAATTTTTATAGTTTGATTTACTTAAATGTAGCTTAGAGATACATACATACATATAGATACGTAGTTAATAGCTAGATTATAGAAAGCTCTAGCTGCCATTTAAAGTGGTTGTTGTTTTTTGACTCAGCTTTACTCCTCACCTTTTATTTTACTTTAATTGTTGGCCCCCACATTGTTCCCAAAGAAGGTCTTTTAAAAATGACATAGACCAGTTTGGTCATAGGGCAAAGACATAAAAAAACTTACCAAGTTAAAGTTGCAGCCAAAAGCTGGCTAAATGATACCTTATGTACTCTACCTACCTACCCCGAGCACTTTTCATAACGCTCAAGCTTTACAAACCAAATGGTCTGCATGTTGTCCAGAGTTGAGTGAGAGTTGTTCAAAAAACTTTAAATTATTTACAATACTTCACAATGTGCTCGAGAATTTTGGTGGCTGCTCTCCGCTCAACAATGCAGCTACAAATATAACTTGTTTTTTTATTTTATTTTATTTTTGTTTGACCCTCTGGCCCATGGGAGTTTTTATTCTGCTTTTATTCTGACTGCGTTACTTAGTTGCAGTAGTTTGATTAGCCTTTTGAATGGCTTCTCATTTTTGGTGGAGAAGAGTTTCATTCGATCTGAACAATAAACTGGCAAAAGTTTTGCCTGCCGGGTGAGTAAAGTATTTGTCAAAAAACGACGACTTGCTTTTGCAAATGCTTAACTTGGTGAAACAAAATTAAATTGATTTTTGTGTATTTAAAGATTTACACTTTTATAATTCATTTTATGCTCTGTCTAATCAATGCAGCAGCAGCTTAGCAGCTTTCATGTCGGTCAGGAACAAAACTTAGTTAAGGGCATTTATAACGTAAGAGTTATATTGCGGAATTTTCACCAGGCTTAACATTGTGAACATGCGAGTTGTATTTATTTTGTTGATTTCGAAATGTCAAATAATAATTTAAGAAATTGACTGAACAATTTTAAAACCTTCCTGTAAAATGCCGAAAATTTTTTTAATTTGGTTAATAAGGAAAAAAAACATCTGTAGTGGCAGGAATTGGAATAAATTGCGATGCTGAAGTTGAAGAGCCGATCAACGAATTGTATGTTAATCGAAATTAGATTTTTCCGGCGGGTAGAAGTTTTTTTGTTCCGCAAACATAAAACTTGAAAAATAACTAAAAAAAACAAGAAAGAAAGTCGGTCAAGCCCGACTATAACATACTCTGTATCCTTAACGTCGCAGCTCGCATTTGCTCACGAGTTATACTTGCTCATCTCTAAGTTTCACTCTCTCTCTCTCTCTCTTTCTCTCTCTCTCACTAAGATTGCCGTTCAATAGAATGCTATGGTGATGGGTGGGGGGTGGTGGGTGTTTACTGGCCGTTTTTTGCTCATAACTTGAGGTACACAGAGTATATTAAGTTTGTGCAAAAGTATGTAACAGGGAGAAGGAATCATTTCCGACCCTATATATTTATATACCCTAAGTATATATATTCTTGATCAGCATCAACAGTCGAGTCGATATAGCCATGTCCGCATGCCGTCTGTCTGTCCGTTCGTATGAACAAGAGATCTCAGAGATGGTAAGAGACAGAGGTTTGACATGTATGGGACATACATTTCTTATACTTCCAGGCAGATGAAGTTTATTTTCAATTTTTGCAACGCCCCCTCCCTCCCCCTCAATTTGGAAAAAACGTCATATCTCCCACAGTTTTATAGATAGATGATTCGTACCCTCTACTACATATTTGGTAATCAGTATTATTTACCGATTTGCCAAAGAAATGATAAAGATCAAATGAACGATAGTCGAGTTATGGCCGCAACGGCGAAGGGCCGTTTACAAAAGTTAATGGCTTTTTTTGCCACTTTGTGTGGCTTCTAACTTAAATTGATCAGATATATATATATATAAAAAAAGCAAAAGATTGCTGATGATTGAACTGTGGAAGTTCATGAAATAGTAATCCGAGAGATACCCGTAGCAATAGTAGTCCAGGCGGCCTTGTACTAAAATTAAGATCCAAGCTCTTCTAGTCCACTTTTAGGGGTTAAGTTAACAAATTAATTAGTAGTTATACATTATAACTTATAATGTTAAATTAGAGAGATGAATCTTATATTCTGTAACGAAGCTTGAAAAAAGTTTCTGTAGCATAAATGCTGATTTCAATTTGTGTTCCGTTCTTTCACATTTTTTCACTATTTCAACCCAATAAAATCGGAAATTTAGCTGTGTTCGTGTTAATGGCGGAGAGGATGGAGACTGCGTTGTCTGACAACATAAAATTTGGAGTCACTTGAGTTGCTCGCCATTGTCCATCCCATCAAATGTAATCCCCTTGATGCAAAACATGAAATAATGTTTGATACTGAATTTCTATAACCAAGTGTTTTGAACGCGTTTTCTCCAAATTAGCCTGCTCTCCGCTCAGTTATTCTTCAATCTTTCCTCGCGTTCTGAAATTATTCATTCTACTTTCTTCTGAGTTCATTTATTGCAAGTTTTGATCAACACATTTCATTTGCTATTAAATCGTATCTATTCTGAAGTAATTCTATGGAAAGAATTTCTAGAAAATTGCCAAGTAAAAGATTTGTATAACAAATTACGCATACTACAAATTTTTGTGTGCTGTTGCTCATTATAAAAATAAAACCAAGCTTCTGCCGCCCACTCTCCCTCTATCTATTTCTCTCTCTCTGTCTCTTTGCGCTTCTTGAAGACGATTCGTCTGTGGATTTGCGTAGCACTTGAAAGCATTTTACGCTTACGTTAACAGTTTTTATAGCCCAGGCAGCGGCAATAAGCATATTGGTTTGTGGCTGTAATGAGCTTCGCAAGATGCAAAAGCAAATTCTCTGAATTTTTTCATTTTTTTTTTCTTTTTTGCTGTCGCTTTTGGCGCATTTGTAAAGTTTTATGTTTGCTTAAACAATTTGATGGCATGGCAATGACATGGGCATGAGCAGACAGACACTTCCGTGACGACTCATAAAAAAGCGTATCATTAAGGCCATAAAACAGGGATTTCGGTTTATTTGCCAGCGCTTGTTGTTGGTTTTAGAAACTTAAATAAATTTAATTATGTTTGTCTGCTGCTATCGCTATTTGCTGGTTGTTACAAAGATTAAAGGCATAGCAAATGAAATTTGTAGATGGCATAGATATGGAGGGAGGAGGCTTCCTCCAGGCATCGCGTGCCGCCTTTTTGCTGATTTTTCATTTCGCACATTTGACTTGGCAGCACAGGAGCCGTCGAAACTACAAAAAGCAAACAATTTCGTTGTTGATATGTGCAAATTGATTTCAGCGTTTCAAATGTGCAGTTATAGACACACACACACACATATACACAGAAACTAAACCCACTCGCACACACCAGGCAGGCGCTTTCTATCAATTTATATGGAAATTAATACTAACATTTTTACTATAACCCTCAAACAAAATATAAAAAAGGAAAAAAATTGAAAAGCAGCCAAATCCAATTGGTTTTGCCACAAAAATATTCTGCCAACGTTTTGGCTTAAAGCAGTGGTGTATGCCAGGCAGTTCTCTTAGCTGAAAGGGGGGCTTAAAATTTGTGTAATTAATAAAATTGCATTCTATGTTTATGGCAAATAACACACCTGTGGAATATTTGTGTATCACAAAGGCGTGTTGCATATTTTAGGAATTGAGTTGCACTTCAATGTTAAGCTGATACATAACTATTGCATAAACAAATAGCTAAAATTTCAATTGAAATACCAAAGCAAATACATACAAATGTGATCAGCAAGTTCTATGTACAAATATTTTCTGTTGAAGTTTCTTTTTCAACTGACAAAACTCAAGAAATTGAGTTTAATATAAAAATAATATGAATTTAACTAGAAACAGAGATTAACTAAGGAGCGTTTCAAATTTATAAGGCACTTGTTAAATTGCTATTTAAATGCTCGCCAAACTTAAGAACATTACAAAACAGTGGACCCATTCAGCAGATAATAACGATAAGCGAATTCTGTTTTGTCTTTAACGATTAACAGGCGGCTTTAAGGGATTTTGTGAGTTCAGTATTGAAGAGGGAAAACATTTTCAAAATGTCACAAAATCAAATTAATAGTTTTTATATTTCCAAAAAACACTCGCTATTTAGAATTAAGCTTTCGCTACTGTTACGAAAGAGTTTATAATCAAGTTTGAGCCGGCTGGGAATGTCTCTCCACATTTGAACTGGTGACAACTGATTCGAAAACAGTTTTAAAACTGAGGAAAGTGACAGATTTGTCTTAGTTTGAACTTGAATTAGTTTAATTGTTGGTACAATTTCAATGCATTTTCATATTGGTTACAGAGCACACTTTTCAAAAAATTTTAACAAGCACAAAATTGTGAGCCAGTGACGTCACATTGGAATTTTCTATTTCTTCTATTTTTTGTATAATAATTTGTAGCTTTATATTTCCAATTCACACACCAAATATCTTGGTAAAAGCATAAAAAATTTCAGAGATATGGCTAGGAACTAATTTTTAACAGGAGTTCAACACATTTCGAACCGGTTTTAAGATTTGGGACATTCGTGACTATTTTCAGATCGACATGAGCTTACTGAAAAAATTTCACACAGATCGGTTCAGCGGTTTAGACGCCTTTAAGGAACATACGTAAAAAATTTAAGTATGTACGAAGTTATAGCACATATTGCTATCATTTATTTATTCTATTCTTTCAACCATTTTGTTGAAAGATCTAAAAATTTAAAATCTTACTCCCTTACCCATTTATGAAGATTTATCTAGAGATGATTTACTTCAAAGCCGCTCAAGTGGCCATGCCCTTGGACGGTTATATCCAAATCACCCGCATTCTGGAGTCTTCTTTTTCGAGCTGCGTATAGTGGGAGATTTCATACATTTGTGTGAAATTAATAAAAATTTCAGATTTAAAAGAATGCAATCGTTGGTGCTAAGGGCATGTATTGAGTCATCGATACACCGATAGCAGGCGAATTTGTAATCGATACACCGATCAGGCCGAGTACGATTTATCTATCACCTTACCCTATCTCTCTCATTTTTCGTCCTGAAAAGCGCGCAAGTGCGAATTGTTAACTCAATTGATTGGCAGACTCTCTTCTTTGGGATAAATTGCAGCTACTGGTTAGTTGCATTCCTTCTATCTTCATACCTACTCCTGCTGCATGCGCTGGCCAACCAGCGGGTTATTTGGTTTTTTAACAAAGGCTAGTAATACCGCTCGGCTAACCATCACAAGGCGGCCTTTCAAGTGGACACAAATTCGATAAAAAACAAGAAAGAAAGTCGGTCAAGCCCGACTATAACATACTCTGTACCCTTAACGTCGCAGCTCGCATTTGCTCACGAGTTATACTCGCTCATCTCTAAGTTTCACTCTCTCTCTCTCTTTCTCTCTCTCTCACTATGATTGCCGTTCAATAGAATGCTGTGGTGATGGGTGGGGGGTGGTGGGTGTATACTGGCCGTTTTTTGCTCATAACTTGAGTATCGTTCATCCGATCTTTATCATTCCTTCAACAAATCGATAAATAGTTTTATTTACAAGGTATCTCTAGAAGGTACGAACGATCTATCTTCAAAACTGTAGGAGATATGACGTTTTTTCCAAATTGCGGGGGCGGGAGGGGGCGTGGCAAAAATTGAAAATAAACTTGATCTGCCTGCAAGTATAAGAAATATATGCCCCATACATGTCAAACCTCTATCTCTTCTCATCTCTGAGATCTCTTCGTTCATACGGACGGACGGACGGACGGACGGACAAACGGACGGACGGACAGACGGACATTGCTATATCGAATCGGCTGTTGATGCTGATCAAGAATATATATACTTTATAGGGTCGGAAACGATTCCTTCTCCCTGTTACATACTTTTGCACAAACTTAATATACTCTATGTACCTTCGGTACAGAGTATAAAAATTGTGTAAGATACGTAAGTTTTTACTTTTAAGCCTTGTACTGAGAGCGAGAAGATATGAATTTAAACCAAATACTTCTTTCTCATGAGCATCAAACCAAATCCTAAGGGTTTTTCTTTATATGAAGTGTGACGAAATAAATTTTTTGATTTTCTAAGATCGATGCTTTTCGTATAAACGTTTGTACGTTGAACTCTAATATCATTAGGTTATATTGAAGGTGACAATCGTATTTACGGTTGCTATATTAGATTTTAGTGAAATCGGAATTGCTTCAGCAATTGAATCCGACAGCTCAATGCCAAGTGGATTTAAGGGTACTTTATACCTTCAGGTGTAATTTTTCTAAGGTTTACAAAAAATAAAATTACACAAAAACCAGAAATGATATTAAGAAGCGTTTTTTTTTTATTCGATAGGCGATCGGTTAAATTAAGTTTAGAAATTTTTGTTGTGGTTTTTGCAGCGGTTGTTGTTGTATTCCGGTTCAAAGTTGGCCAAAAATTTAAAACATACGCCAATGCTTGCAAAAATTTTTTGAGAACGGATTTTCTGAATGTAAAACTGAAAACGGGGTTTTCTGGTCGGAGCTAGAATATTTGGGATCGGTCAATAAATAGCGGAATTATCGGGTTTCAAAGTCAAAATTTCGAAAATACAATGGCTGTATTTTCGAAATTTTGACTCCCATTTTCGCTTTCGCAAAACTTTTGAGATTTCAAACCGGTTTTTGGACCAAATTGGGACTTAAAATCGTAAAATTTTTGCGAACGCGAAAATGGGAGCATGGCTGATAGACTTTGTTTTTCCTCCTTTATATGTCCTAGCTACGTTATTTCTTAACCGATCCCAAATATCCTAGTTCCGACCATAATGGAGGGTAGTAGGAGTAATTAAAAAAAATATACAGTTCCCTTAATTCGTACAAAAAGGAAGACTTGATCTAGTAACCACAGATTGTCTTGCACCCTTCTATATAAATTTGTCAAAGAAAAATGGCCAATTCAAATTTTAGCACGAAAGCTGATGCGGAGTTTGTAACAAAGCCAACAGGTAACCGCAGGATGTTTCGATTTTTAGTAACATTATAGACGCAACCAAAAATAAAAACAAAAATCACAACTGCAGCTGACTGAAGAGAAATTTTCCCACAACTCTTTGCATTAACAAATAAATCACTTTATTTGGTTTAAAAACATATAGGGGCATAGCTTGCCGCACTTGCTAAAAAATTCTCCCCCACCGGGTCAGAGATTTTCCGGTTATTAAGTTTTAAGTTTTACGTATAAATTTTTTATTTTTAAAGTTTACTTTAAGACAGTTTTCTCTCTTTCGCTCTATCTCTGTTTTATTTTAATTTATTATATTATCTTATTTTTTTCCTTTGTTCCTACATAACTAGGTTTTGGTTTTTCCTCTCTCTCTCTCTTTCTCTCGCTCCCTCTTCTCGAACTCTATATTATTAACGTTTTTGTTAGCTCTAATAACGTCTCTGACTACAATTGGCTGTGAATCGGGGCATAGTTGGCCGGACGGGCAAATAAAATTCCCCCACCGTGTTTGAGTCGTTATTAGTTTATTTTGCAATTTTATTATTTTCTTTGATAGGCTTCCTTAGCTCATAAAATTTTTTGTAACGTATTTATACTTTTGTTGACAGCCTTTGTTTGTCGACTCTAAATAAAATAAATAAATAAATATTCAATGAACTCACAACTACTATTTTACAGGCATACAAACGTCTTAACTTTAAACAAAAGCACATATACAGAGGTGCCACAGAAACCTATTTCAACCAAATTTCAACCGAATTTCAATTCTTAGGTGCCACAATTTCTTTTGGCTGGTTTCAAACCTCCCGTGTTTTGTTAGGAGATATAGCATAATTCACCAGTCAAACAATTTTGACAAGCAAAATTATTTTTGGAAATGTAAACAACATTATTTTTCTGGATAGGTTGCATCAAATGAATAGATTATTTAAATTGTTTTCACATTGAAATATGCAATTCAATAATTATTTGCAAAACCAACCGAAGTGTGTGAAATCAACCAATTCCGACTTGCCACTCAAACTCAGCTGGTGCCATCTATCTATGGTGGCGCCATCTATGAGACAATAAACGGGCTTGGGCTTGTCAAGTTATACTTCATGACTGCCGCGAAAAAATTTTTGGAGTTTGCATTTTAGTTTTGGAGAATATGACTTCAATTTAAACTATAATTTAAAAATGCATCTGGGACACAAACCTTCTAACTTGATTTTTAAATAAGAAGTAGTAATCTCGAAATTAAGTTATCTTTTAGATAACTTAAGCATAATTAATCGGTCCAATTAATCGTTCACCTGATGACAACATACTTGACCGATATTCTAAGTTGAATATTTTCTGATAACTGCTTTCCTGCCCATGTTTTGTATTATCTTTAATTTTATTTGGTATCTAAAAAGTTTTGTTTAACACACCTATTAACGAGCACCCAAGTTTGTTAGCTAATAAAAGATATCCTGAAATTGGATTTTTGCCAAGAGTGTGCGAAAAACGGTTAATTTATTCGCATTTTTACCTTTGTCAAAGTGGTA
This sequence comes from Lordiphosa magnipectinata, assembly GCA_037044535.1. Taxonomy (NCBI): domain Eukaryota; kingdom Metazoa; phylum Arthropoda; class Insecta; order Diptera; family Drosophilidae; genus Lordiphosa; species Lordiphosa magnipectinata. The sequence goes on from JBAMBO010003846.1 coordinate 201,239, forward strand.
AACGCACTCTTAAAAATAAGCATTTCCTTGAAAAAGCTTTTAGAACCGAAAGAATTTCCAAACAATAGAAGGTCTTTAATTTATGTCGTTCGGGTCATGGTCCAGTACTGACTGTTTCGGCTTCGAATTAGTTTTCAGCTTTGCTTAAATTCATTTTTATCTATATCGTTCGCTTAAGTGAAAAACCACTAATGTGGGGTTCAAGTCAGATATATTTCTTTGGCTTCCAGGGTCCTTGGCTTGTTGATGACACAAAATAGAAGTCTGGAGTAGAGCTGGAGAAACATCGATGGTAACATCGATGAATCGCTCATTTTATCTAAGCTGCAGACATCGATAATTTTTTTTCACAATCGATGTGACACGGCCACACTATTTTCTGATAAAATTTACTTGGCGTCTTTAGGAAAGGTAAGATGATCAATTTGCGGTTCTTAGACATTTTTGATATTGGAGGAGAGTCAGTAGCATGAGAGCATTTTAAAAATTGCCGCACTTCACATGATGCCATATGCAACTATCCAAAAAAAATGTAATTGGAACAAATCCCATTGTTTATGATTGTGGTTGATGTTCAACAATTTACATGCTACAATCAAAAAGCGTGCGACTTATTAAAACTCACAAATTTTCCATGATTTGAACACAAACAAAACCTTTTTAGTTCAAGAAATCTTTCGACTTCCCTGCCTTATCGGCGTGATTTCCAAATGTTAGCGAATTGTGAGTTTTTTAAATCAAGTACTTTGGCCAATGAAAAACTAAAACAGTCCCAAACTACGAATAATGTTTATGGCATTATTTAAGAAGTCGCCACTCGGTGGAATAGTTTATATTTAATGATAAAGCCAATTTTACTTCTGTCTGACCATTTATCTACATCTACAATTTTACTCCAATCTCTAAACAACTCCAAAAGCCCCTAAATAGAAACTTTACAAAAAATGTCAGATAGCCTTAACCTTTTTTAAGATGCCACTTTGCAAATTTCTGGGAGAAAATATGCCAGTATTTCACTAATTATAGCACTAATATGCGAGATGCAGAAAAAAACACAAAAAATGGGAAGTGAACTTAAGCTGTCTGAGCCCACTAAAAGAAGTGGCTAAAAAATATTTATGTATTCCGGCATCCACAGCTTCTGAAAAGTCATTCAGTAAAGTTGGACAGACCCTGCAGCATAGACGCTGGGCCTTAAAGCCGAAGAATTTGGAGCGTTAAATGTTCCTTAATAAAAATTTGAATAACTCTAAAAAGACTTAAAAATAAATATTTGATCTAGAACCCTAGAATGGACATTAGTTTTAAAGTTTGTTTGGTATATTTAAACTAAATATATTTTTATCAAATTTATATTATATATATTACAAACATTATTTATTTCCAGTTTAATCTCAAGCAAGAAAATGGTTTAGGACGGTACATTACCAGACTCTCGAAATTAGAGAAGTAAATCATCGATGTACGTAGACATCGATGTTTCTCCAGCTCTAGTCTGGAGGCGTCAAGTCTTGTGAAAGCGGCGGCCAGTCAAAATCACCATTTTTTGACATCAAACGGCCTCAAAAAAAAAGGTTCTATCGCGGCTTGTGTGTGCTGGAGCGCCATCTTGTTGGAACCAGTACTGCACCATACACTTTCGATGAACAATTGGCATCAAAAATTGGTTATCATATAGCGAGGGTATCGCTTGAGGGTTTTCAGTGGCATAAATACGGCAATTTTACCGATCCGTTTAACGTGAAATGAGCTTCATCGGTCATGATGACACAAGTACAGTTCCATGGTAAAAATCTACTTGGACTGACGCTTCAAACGCGCTATGTAATTAGTTGATCTGGCATCGCTGTCAAAAGTTATAGTGTTGCCAGATGGGCCCGTCGAATATGGCCAACCCTGTTTACGATAATCACTATATCAAACTTTTGCAACTGCTAGGACCAATCTCCTAACTAATATTCACACCACAGAACAAATCAATATCATTTGGCATTCATGTACAGATGTACGTATATTTACCCCTTTAACCTACACCTCTGCGGGGTTACAATTCTGTTTGGCCCTCCATGGAACATTGGTAAATTATACCCCATAACTTTTGGCCTTGTTTCCAATATGCCAAAATGCTCATAAAAATTGACCCCGTGTGGCATTCCCAAAAAAGTATGGCATATAAAATCAGCATATGCTTTAGAGCGCCGTAAAGTATGCAGCTGTATTTTATAGCCCACGACCCCTAGTTAGAAAATGGCTAAAAGTTAGGCCTGCTGCCTTTTTTTTTTTAAATTTATGCTTCAGGCTACAATTTTTTCCATGTGTACGACTTTTTAATAAGTGCAAAGTGCGAAGGGGCGTTGAGCGCAAGCGAAAATATTTTGCCCTATTTTATAGGTGGGGGGAAAAAGGGTTAGCCGCTGATGTAATGGAAATGCTTAAGCTGCAAATAGTCATAAGAGATGGAAACTGAAAGCTGAACCAGCTAAGCTGCTTGTGAGTATGCATGTTTGGCTGTGTGTGTGTCGAGGACACAAACTACAAAAGTAGCTCAAAAGATGAGCGAGTCCTGGCCGTCCTCTTTCCCTCTTTTTCTGGCTTGACAGACAGCTACAATTCACCTGTCAGCAGCAGCATTTCCTACGATGAACTGCATTGAAATACGATGCTAAATTTAACGATTCATTGCATTTTGCCATCCAACACTTCTTCTTCCTCTAAAAATTGCAACTCTCCTGCCGCCTCGTGTTGTATTTTTAATGCGGCAACTTTGGCAAAGCATTGCTAAATCTGCTGAGTCTTGAAACTGCTCCGCTGCCTGGGCAAATAAAATACTTATAAAGTGCAGGCAGCATAGTTTTACGCTGGGCGCTCATTTTTATAGCCAACGCCCTGCCCTGGCGTAAGCAACTAAATTTTAATGTTACTTCAAAGAGTAATAAAAAATAAACTTTACGCAAGTTGAGAACATCTCGCAAAACAAAAGGCTGTGATTATTATGGGCCCCGCTCCTGGCAAAGAAGAATGCAATGTAAAATTTTAATTAAATTGCTGCATCAACATCTTCTACTTTCAGCTTTCGGCAACCTGATCCATTTTAAGTCTCGGTACAAAATGTCAACAAAATGCCATTAAAACAATTCATCATTAAATCGATAATCGCTGCTGCAGAACGATAGAGAAAAATAAGTCGAAAGAAAGCTGGCAGGAAAACTTTTCACAGGCCTAAACAGTCCCACTCTGAAAAGGCCGGCAACTTATGGTCAGTCAGCCATATAAATGATGCGGGCTACAATGCTGACACGGAAATCATTAATCAAAATTAAAAATACCGGTAACAAATTTTTAAGAGATTCAAAAGTGAGCAGTTTAAAGCGAGAGAGCAGAAGGAAATTTCACTTTAATTTGAATGTATGAAAACCCTTCTTTTGTTGGTAATGAGTCGTTACCGAAGAAAAATGTTATGTTACGGCATAATAATAAAATATCTCTGCACAGCTGACAACTGTCAGGTACGGATATATCAGTTCTAACTAATTTCAGCTTATGAAAGAGTGCTTTTTGAATTTTGGATAACTAACACGAGTTGAGAGTAAAATTATATATTTCATTACATATTTAAGAGTTTTTCTGTCTGACAGATCTATCTGACTTTAACCCAATTACAGGACCATAATAGACGAGCGCTCATAAAATGTGTGCGGAGGCGAATGTGTTCTTTTACACTCTATCGTCAGCGGAGAGTAACACTACGAGAGCGGATTAGAGGGCGAATATAGTTTGCTGCATAAATGCGAACATGCGATGCTATCGGTAGACTGAACCGCACACATAAAGACGCATAAATACAAAAAAAAAAGACACTTTCAGTCAACAACAAATAACTTAAGAATCGATAGGATAGTCTTCTGATGACATTACCTTGAAATACATAGCTAGAGAGACAACCTGCTCTTTTGTTGAGGATTTATATTTATGCCTTCTAGTAGAAGACAAAGGAACTTCCCATTCCACTAAGTTAAATTTTAATATCGATAACAGACAATGCACAGTGAAAAATTTATTTAATAAGTATTTTTTCGAAATTAAACTTTAAAATTTTTATACTCTGTACCGAAGGTACATAGAGTATATTAAGTTTGTGCAAAAGTATGTAACAGGGAGAAGGAATTATTTCCGACCCTATAAAGTATATTTATTCTTGATCAGCATCAACAGCCGAGTCGATATAGCCATGTCCGTCTGTCCGTCCGTCCGTCTGTCTGTCTGTCCGTCCGTCCGTATGAACGAAGAGATCTCAGAGATGGCAAGAGATAGAGGTTTGACATGTATGGCACATATATTTCTTATACTTGCAGGCAGATCAAGTTTATTTTCAATTTTGGCCACGCGTCCTCCCGCCCCTGCCATTTGGAAAAAACGTGTATCTTCCACAGTTTTGATGATAGATGGTTCGTACCTTCTAGAGATATCTAGTAATCAAAATGATTTATCTATTTGCTGAAGGAATGATAAAGATCGGATGAACGATACTCAAATTATGATCAAAAAACGGCCAGTTAACACCCCCCACCCACCCCACACATAACCGCAGCATTCCATTCAACAAAGGCAAGAATAGTGACAGAGAGAGAGAGAGAGAGAGAGAGAGAGACTTAGAGAGCGTACCGCATTGTGCGTTGTGTGTTAACTGGCCGTTTGACACGTGACCAAATGCGAGCTGCGACATTAAGGGTGCAGAGTATGTTATAGTCGGGCTTGACCGACTTTCTTTCTTGTTTTATTTTTTAAATTTTGACTTATTTCAGCAAATTCAGACTTCTGTCTTTGTTATCTTCTCACTAAGATCGTTTAGATCGGGCTCTACCAAGGGATATTTCAATTATGTATTATTAACAAGAAAGAAAGTCGGTCAAGCCCGACTATAACATACTCTGTACCCTTACACTCGCATTTGCTCAGGAGTCAAACGGCCAGTTAACACCCCGCGCACAACGCGGTGCGCTCTCTAAGTTTCTCTCTCTCTCTCTCTCTTCTCTCTCGCACTAAGATTGCCTGTGTTGACGGTTAGGGTATGTTGCTGTGGTTGTTGGTGGGGGGGTGGGTGGTGTTAACTGGCCGTTTTTTGCCCATAACTTGAGTATCGTTCATCCGATCTTGATCATTCCTTCAGCAAATCGATAAATAATTTTGTTTGCAAGGTATCTCTAGAAGGAACGAACGATCTATCTCCAAAACTGTAGGAGATATGAAGTTTTTTCCAAATTACGGGGGCGGGAGGGGGCGTGGCAAAAATTGAAAATAAACTTGATCTGCCTGCAAGTATAAGAAATATATGTCCCATACATGTCAAACCTCTATCTCTTACCATCTCTGAGATCTCTTCGTTCATACGGACAGACAGACGGACAGACGGACAGACGGACATGGCTATATCGAATCGGCTGTTGATGCTGATCAAGAATATATATACTTTATAGGGTCGGAAACGATTCCTTCTCCCTGTTACATACTTTTGCACAAACTTAATATACTCTATGTACCTTCGGTACAGAGTATAAAAAGAAGTTTTTTTAAGGCTTTAGAAAATAACGGTATCAGGTCTGTTCCCGTTTTCGATTTCGATCAGATTCAGAGGAATCGAAATTGGTAGTTGTTCTTGTTTTCGAAAAACGATCAAGTTCTTTGGTTTCAAAAGTATTAACTTTGAGTCAAATATTGTGATGATTTTGAAGTATCGATAGATATGTTAAGGCTGGGATGACACCCGCTCTTTTACCGACAATTTCTGCCCGACAATATGTCGGGCTTTAATAGGGTGACAGGTTAAATAGGCTGCTCGGCTGAGGCCGTGATCAACTAAAGACCTTATGGCTCATTGTGATGCCTAATAGCGGGTTAAATAGGAGTATGGAGGATTGGCTGGGGGTGAGTGGGTGTTGACGGCGGGCCAGGTCCTCTAGGCGCAGATACCCAGGTCATTAAAGAATGGGTATCCTAGGTTCTGGGTGCGTGAGGCCATTTTGAAGACAACTTGTTTCCTATTCCATTTTTATGCCTTGCAGATGTTTGAGCGCATAGAAGGAAGCACTTCCTTATTTAACCATGTCCGTTATGGCTTGGCAAGCCAAATGTGAAATGTGTTCACAAAAGAAGCGCAACCTATTGGTCAGCGTGAGTCTTAATCAACTTTTTCAAAGGAAAACTTTATTTTTTTATAGAAAATTAATATATACATAATATATATAAAAATGACTGATTTTGTATCATTGAAATAAATAAATAGTTTAATTGCAAGATTGCATCAAATAAAAATAAATGCATTTGTAGCTAAATAAGTAATCAAATATAGCCGCCACAGCAAATTGCTGTCTAGCGACAATATTGTATCTATCCAAAACAATTCTGCCGGCTGCTCTGCTTTCAGCAGCAATATTTTGTGCGGCGAATTCAATAATTGTCTATCTCGTTCTCACCCATTTCGACTCCAATAAGAGCAAAATTGCTGCTAAAAGTTCTCAGTAAAAATAGACGGTGTCATTCCAGCCTTACCATACAATTTGATTTAAGCTTAATTTTAGCAAAGTGGTACCCAGAAATTGCATGTAGACGAAAGCAAAAACGATTGAAATAAAAACGATCTGTTCGCAATTCCGCTTTATTGCATGCGCAGTGTTGCTGAATTATAATTCGAAAACGATTCAAACATTCATTCGAAAAGAAAATCTATTTCACTCTGAAACGCGAACATCATAAATGCCAAAATGTTTGGAACTTAAGGAAAAGCCTATAAGTAGGCAACACATTTTTTAGCCGTTACTCGTAGAGTAAAAAGGTTATACTAAAGTTTTGCTAATGTATGTAGCAGGCCATATGAAATATATATATTCTTAATCAGCATCAAAAGCCGAGTCGATATAGCCCTGTCCGTCCATCTGTCCGTATTTCTGTATGAACACTTAGATCTCAGAGACTAGAAGAGCTAAGCAACCATATTAGAAATGTAGTCTCCTATTGTCTGCAAGCATATAAAGTTTGTTTCCAATTTTTGCCACGGCCACTCCCGCCCTTACAGCAAAAAAAATGTTTAATAACTCCCGCAATTTATAAAATATCGATGTCAAATTGAAAACATACATTTATATTTGTATTCATAAGGATCAGATAATAAATAGGTGTGTTGGGTAACGTTCATCCGATCTTTATCATTCCTTCAGAAAATCGATCAACAATATTGATTGATACCTCAAGAAGATTCGAACCACCTATCTACAAAACTCTGGAAGATATGACTTTTTCCGAACTTAAACTCTGTGTACCTTTGGTATAATTAGGAAAGTCAAAGGAGATCTTTAATTATATTCTTTTAAAAGCGAATTTTTAAGTTGGGTTATACATTTCGGTGGTTTCGGAACTCTGCACCTCATTACCTGAGCCTCTGTCTCCATTTCCATTTCTTCTTTCTCTTGCGCATCTAAGCCGTAGCATAGGCAGGGGCAATATTAAAGGTATCGCGTAAAGATAATTCAAAATTTTCGTCTCGGCTTCTGTACGCCTCACCTACTTTATTAACGTTTTTTATTCAGCGGAGTATATTCCTGGAAGAGGCCAACTAATTTGTGGACGATGCGTCTTATACTAATCACTGCAGCTGGAACGTCCCCCTATAAATTGTGCAGTTGGTGGGCAATTGCATTCGCACTTCATATACTGCTAACCTTTGGGTTCTCATGTTAAATAAAAGTACAGATAGGACAGTCCTGTTACAAGGCAACCTATCTGACTAGTCAAATACGGGAAAATAAATTGTATTATCGATGATACAAAAGAAATACGTTAAGGGGACTCCCTCTCCATATTTCCATTTTTGCCTTCAAAAAGGGACCCTAATGTATATGCCTTATATGGTCGGAAATGATTCCTTCTGCTTGTTACATACTTTTGCACGACTTAAGTATACACTTTTTACTCTACGAGTAACGGGAATTAAAAGTACTGCGACTTGTATTCTAATTGATTTAATCTATGCTTAAAGTACTTTAAATCCTAAATAAAGTCATGGTATAACCTTGATATCGGTAATATGGTTCAAAGCCGCTTCAAAGCCGGTTCAAAGTGGTACAAACCCGATTTGCCATTTGTCGTATTCGACTTCTTTAGTGACGTTGGAATTCACACAAAGACTGTTTGATTATTGCTCAGATTAAAGTGTTGGGAATAATTCTAGCTTGTAGTTCCAGTTTGAGACCAGACCAGGACACCGCAGCTAGATATACAATAGTATATTGGAGCAGAAGTGCTAGTTGATTTAGAACCCAAACTACATACTGATAATGTGTCCGTAGTTGCTGGTATTTGGAGGATTGCATTTTTGAAAAGTGTAAGAGTTATGGTGATTAGTTTTTAAAACTGACCTTTTTTGTCATATTAGGTTTGGAAACACGTCCAGAAAGTTTTCAGGCATAGCAAATTAAAGGCAAGTTAATTATTGATAAGCCTTGAATTAAAGGCAGATTAAACCAAATGCTTAGCATTAGCTTGAGATGAGTTTTCCACTCTAACTAATGTTTAGCATAAAAAGTATGCAGATATTTTTCGAAATTTATTTAAACGTCAGAAATTTCATCACATATTTCCCATTCAGCAGATGTTCCAACTACTTTTTTTTGGAATTTTAATTTGTATGAAACGCACCAAATATTTTTGTCTTAACCACATCTCAGTTTGGCAGCCCAAAAATGACTTGGCAAACTAAGTGTTAAATATTCTTCCAACAAAATTTCTGACAACTATTTCTGACCCAAATGAAAATTTTACATGACATTTTAATATAATTAGTTTCAGCTTCTGGGCATAATGCAAAAGTGTGGCCAAAAAATTTCCAACAAAAATCGCCTTCAGGGCTTGAGGACAGCAAAGTAAAGTTAACTTGACTGCGGTTCTTGTGGCTGGGCTGTTGCCTGGCTGGCTGCGTGGTTGGTGGAGAAAAACTATTTGAATTTGTGCGGAAGCATTTTATCAACCGCTTCATATTTGTGTATTAGGGTAAAATGCTTATGCTTCGCACGCCTGAGACTCTAGACTCTATTAAATGGGGATTTACTTCGCCTCGATCTAGCTAGGTAGCCTATCTATCCATCTATGTATCTAAAATGACTTTTTTCATTCCTTAAAAGAAGATGAAGACATAGGCTGGCCACATGGCAACACTCATTATTTCTATGCAGGATTACCTAGTAAGCTGGGGCCCAGCTTAAAATGCCTCAAACTTTATGAGACGCAACACACGTGTCCTTTTCTGTCCTCCTCCTCCTCCTCCTCTTGCTCTTACTGGGGTATCCATTGGGTAGGCCTTAGCAATTTATGATTGCCTGCGACCAGGACGACGACGACGACGACAAGGAATGTTTGTAGACAACCTGGCAATTTCATAAACTGTGCCGACACTTGCCAAATTGCCAAGAGGGAGGATACCCAAAAACCAAAAACCGAATTGAAGGAGGCTTTGTAATGGTGCCGGCAGCTGCCTGTACTACTTATCGAAGAGGTTCTCTACACTGTGAGGACAAGTTAGTGACATTATAAAAAGAAGATTGTAAATATATAAAAGCTTTATCAATTCACCTGGTGTTAAAGCAAAGCCTGCTGAAACAGCTATACAGATATCCAGCAATCATTTTGAGCTAAGTTATTTGTATCTTGATTAAATAATAATAATCGATTTCGGCGCTTAAAATGGTTTAGTCTAAAACAATAGTGCTGCAGCAAATGACAGAGCAAAACATATGTTTACTCTTTCGTATTACATCTTTTAAATATCAAGACATTGCACTGTGGGCCAGAAATCTCATTTTTGGCCAAAACCCTGGCATTTGTATACCAGCTTAGCTAGAAAGCTAAAGTTTTTTACGAAATGTTCTTAAAAGATTGAACTTAAGGTACATAATTTAAAAAGCAAATTACACAAGGCAACAAAATTAGACTTTTTCCAGAATATTGAAGGGTCGGTGGTGATTCTAGCTGATTTTCGTGTGCTGACCACGAATCTGTATTCAGAAATGGTCCATTACGACGAGATTTTTAGTAATTAGAGCTTGAAGATACAAAAATTGCCTTATATGACTGTTTTTAGACTCGTTTTGTGGAGAACCATTACTTTTTTAGACTGTCTTTGATATTATCGGAAAGAACTACTCCTTAACTTTGAAATAAACCATTCCAAACCATTCTACGATTTTTTCCAATGAAGATATACCAAATTGAGTAATAATATCCGAGTCCCCAAAAACCCAATATATTGATGCTGCCCCAATGTATTCAATGGGTTTTGTTGAAAATTTTCATTGAAGTTCTATACAAATTAATAGCGGGTTGTACTTTTTCTGCAAGGCATACTTTTGTGCAGTAGACAGTTGTGTTATTATATTATCATCGAGACTATGTATTCAAAATGGTATATCTTCGCTTAATATAATCGTACAATTCTTTGCAATAGTTTATTTTAAAGTAAAGAAATAGTAATTTACGATAATATAAAAAAAAGTAAATACAAAAGTATAGGTTCCACACAAAACGCGTCTGAAAAGGATAAAAATAAGCTCAAGCTCAAATTACTGAAAATATCGACGTGATGGAAAATTTCTGAATACGGATTCGTGTTCAGCACACGAAAATCATCTAGAATCACCAACAACCCTTCAATATACTGGACCTTGTTGCCTAGTGTTATCTATTAATAATTAGATATTGCTAGTTCAAGTCAAAGTTGTATATATTTTCAACTTTTTAGTTTTTTAATTTAAAAAAAAAGAAACCTGTGACTTAATCTAAATTTTGCAGAAAAGAATATAAAAGTATCAATTTTTTCTGGAAGAACAAAATTTTCATTAACTGAGCAGTTTGTCGTTTGTGAGTTATTAACCCTAACTGGTACTGTCTTTGACTGCCCAACCCGTCGAGTATTTTCAGTCAATCTAACTACTTTCACTGGTTTTCCATTAATTTTACCTGCTCATAAGATTCATTGCTTAAAACCACAAAATAAACTAAAAAATTAAATTCAAAAACAATTTTTATATTTCAATTTACACCCAATGATTCTAAGAATATGCTATATATTTTAACCCATTCGTTTTAAGATAGTTTATCTCAGAGTTCATGGGCCAAATATCAAGGTTTTGAAAACAAAAGCATACTTTTCGGCTGATTGTATAAAGGCATGATGCTCGATTTCAAATGGGATTACTATTATTAAAGCGATTTTATGAAATCCAAAGCAAAGAAAATAATTAGCCATTTTGCAAGGAAATTGCGAGGGGAACTTTTCAACACTCTCAAAGCAAAATTAAAAAATGGTAACAACAAAGTATAAGATTCTTTCCAGTTTTTATGTTTCTTTATGTTTATTTGTTGCAATCTTGTCCGTAGTCGAAAATGAAAAAAATCAAACTCCGCCAGCTGTTAGTTTTGAATATTAATTTTTTATTTTTTGCATCAACTTAAAAAAGAATCAACTTTGAACGGCTGCCATTCAAAAACCACTTTGTAAAAAGTTTCTAAATTTATGGCAATGTATGTATTCAAAATCATTTCCGACAATCATTTTATCCAGTTTTCCAATCAACAATTGGCGACTTTCCGCCATTATCCACAATATCCTTATCTTCCTTGTAGTTACAGCTGTAGAAACATCGATGGTAAAATAGATGCATCGATGTTTTTATCTAAGCTGAAGACATCGATCATTCTTTTTCACAATCTATATTTTTGCAACCCTACATGTAGATGAGACGGCCATACTATTTGCTTATTAAATGTAGTTGTAGTTGGCGTCCTTATGAAAGGTAAAGTCATACAGGCAAATAATTAGGGAAATTTTTAGGATATTCTAATATAAAATTTTGCTAAATTGGCGGACTTCGCGGCCATAATTGATCAAATTATTAGTGACCATTGTTTATTTTTTACGCCCTGCAAATTCTGCAATCATGGCTATTTAGCCAAATTTACATAAAAATTTCCTAAAAATTTGTCAAATTATTTGCCTTTGTGAACTTAGCATACGAAGCCCAATTTGAGTTTTCTTTTGTTTTTAGAGATTTTTGCATAATATTTCTTTTATTTTAGTGATTTAATTGATATTGCGTTTAATAGCGGTGGGGTTGGAGTGTGGGGATATACAACATGGATATATATTTGCAAGTAAGTATCCAAGAGCGGCGTAAGTATTCAAATAGAAACTTAACAATAAATGTCAAAAATCCTTACCCTTTTTAACGATGCCACTTTGCAAATTTCCGGTAGCAAATATGACACAATTTCACTCAATATCCCACTTATATGCGAGATGCAGCAAAACACACAAAAAGTGGGATGTGAACTTTAGTCTGTCCAAGCAATTTATACACTTAATTTGCTTTAAAAAAGATTGCCAGAAAGATTTTGCAACAACGAAATCAGGACAGTGCTAAGATAGCAAGAATTAAATTTCCCCGTTTTAAGGAGGATGCTTTGATCATTTATGTCCAAGCTGCCAAAGCACTTGAGCAAGAATGAGCACTCATTAAAAGCCAAAAATATACATCAACATTAAACACCACCGCATACACCAATAGACGAATCACAAAAACCAAAGTTTTTCTTTTGAAGTTCGAAAATGTCGAATTAGCCTTCGGCAAAGCATTTGGTGCAGATGCAAAAATTGTTTGGATGCAGTACTCGAAAAAATTCCATCTGTCAGAGAACGAGGATCAGCTCATCTGCTGGAACACCGAGAAAACATATTTTTCATATAAAGTTTACTCCGATATGACCATGTATCTAATGAACATGTTAAAAAATTTCAAATTCTCCAGCTTTACTTGTAGTGGTGGTTGTTATTTGACAATCGATTTTGCTCTTATGTATTGGTGTCTGCATTGCATCACATTTAGTCTAACTCTGTAATATGCCGGCTTGGGTAAAAGAAGGTATAAGAATTTTCAATGCCGTTTTTTTGTGCACACCTTCACTCATTTTAAACAATGAGAAAATTTATAAATTTATTAATAATGTGAGGTGTCACAGGAATACTTTCAAAGCATTTAAAAGACTCCATTTTGTATCCGATAGGAAATGAGCAAGCAGGGTTCATCGCTGGAACATCTTACGCTGATCACATTAATACGGTTCGTATTAGAATAGAGTAATGCACTGAATTTTGGTTTTCTAATTTTGGAAGATTTCAGAAGAATAATGCTACTATTAACGTCTCAATTAGTACAATAAAAATTGTTTGATAGCGTAGAATAACGTTTTTTATATAGTTAGCAAAGAGTTGGAAACCAATTAAGAAACTTTGAACCATACTTTTAAAAGGGTTTCCCAAACTGGAGCGTAGTATTTGATGCTAATAGATTTAAGGAAGTAAATTTTCGATGAGTGGAAGAAAGGAGGCTCATCCGATTTGTAAATATTTAAGAAACTCAACGCCAGGACGTTTGTATATTAAAAGTAAAAGTGTATAGAAACAAGAATTTAAAAACAAATTGAGAAAACTCTTCAGAACTTTTTTCTTATTAAGTTTACCCTCTATTTATTTCGCTCAAAGAAACTTAAATTTTATATTGAAAAAAAAAATCCAACTTTTTCAACTGAAAAAAAGATCCAAATAAATTTTTAAGAAGTTTTCAATTACTTGTTTCGCAGGCCTTTTGAGATCTACTTCAAACCCTGTAAAAAAAATACAACAAAATCTCACAATCACCGATCCAAGTAAGAGTATTTTCTGTTCCTTTTCATTTAAAACCACAAAATGTGTGTTCCTTCGTGTTGTTTTTTCTTTTGTATCTCAACTTATATTTTACGCACGTAAACGCCCCAGTAAGCAAGCTTTGATATTTTATTGAGCTTGTCATAATATTTATGAAATGTATTAGATGCATGTAACCACACACACCCACACCCACCCACACAGAGACAGACGACTATGAGACTCTGTCAACCTGATGATGGGCAAGTGTGTGACAAGGGCACTGAGGAGGGGGGATGACAAGCAAAGACAATGCAAAAACTTTTCCTGGCAAAACACAAAAAAAAACTTTTATTATTATTAGCATTAAAAGTCTTGGGCCCATGGCTTTTGGCTTTTATTAGTTTCAACTTTTGACAGAAATTATATTGAGTAGATATTGATGAGCCTGATGATGATGGACGAAAAACTTTGCTGATGTTTGTTTTTGTTTAATTTTTGGTTATTTATAAGCTGCCAAAAGCCTATGGCAGCTGGTCATTTAATGGCCAATAGCTGTGGCTAGCCAAAAGCCAAGGGAATGCCAACAAAAAAGGAGCCTGTCTAGCACTTCAGGCTGGTTCAACACACGCATTAAATCGGCGCGCCTATAGGTAGGCAACAAAAACAACAATAGCCTGCCAGCTAAATGTGCACAAAAGTAAACAGCCACACTTAAGTCGCGCCAAACAAAAACAATGCAAAAGAACCCAGGTAGCCTCGAAGTTTACCTGAGGCAAACTGTTGGCTGGAGCGCTAGGGCTTAAGTGCCTCTGAACACGTGGCTTCTGGAATGGCAAGTAGCAAAAACAACAACAAAACAATCTCAAGTTTGAGATTTGCCCGAGGAAAAAGTATATGTGTTGGCATTTTAAATGCTGAAAATCCGCATTGTCATAGCTTGATAAATAGCTGAAATAACTTTTGAGAGAGTTGCCACTGTCTCATTGTCCCTTTGTGTTGCTCACTTCGGTGACAAATAGAGGAATTCTTGTGGAATTCAATGGACTGAGACGGAAGGCACATCTTTAGAAAAACAAAAGTTTGAAAGGATTTACAACAGAGATTAAAATCGCAGACGTAACCGTTTACCGAGTCACTATATATATCGATATACATCGTTATTGGAAAATATGCCATTATTGGACCGTACTTTTTCAAGAATAATGAAATTCGCAACTTTACAGTTAAGATCGCAACTTTACAGTACCGTGCGATGATATCAGACTTTTTTTTGCCCAAAATGACGGAATTCGACTTGGTTGCCACTAGACTGTTTTTTGTGGGGCTACGGGAAATCTCTCGTGTGGACGAACAAGCCAGCCACAATTGCAGCCCTGCAAGTTGGCATTGCACAGTGGTCGGTCATGTATGGAGAGAAGGTGGCCAAAAATACTTCCAGTAGAGATATCGATTTGAAATTTTCTTTATATCTGTATAATAATATAATAACATTATACATATAAAAAAGGCTCCGTTGACGACGAATATCTCCCAGTCCTACCCGTCTACATCATAAAATCGAATTATTTTATAATTTATTTTAGGCCGTGATGCTTGAAAAATTAAGGAAATGTTTTCATTATTGGCAAAACAATATGAGTATTTTTGACTAACGTTTTATTTTATGGAAAAACCTTTTTTCCAAAATTGAGAAATTTTTACAATATTCAGGGGTGTCCTGGAAATCTCTAGAGATTTTCGTATAAACGATTCCACTTCGAACTTAACTTAGAGTACTTTATTTGTGAAGTGAAAAGAATAAGAACGGCTACTACATCATATGGAAAGGAAACCGTACGCATTAAATCTCCTTGGCTTTGAGCAGGCTGTTTCAAATCTCTCAACTTTCGTCATCTAATTTAGTAGCCCGGCATATTTGTGCCCCTTTTCATATAAAGTCAAACAGCTATAATATGAAATGATAACGTTTATACGAAAACCTCTAGAGATTTCCAGGACACACCAGATTATAATTTTTAGTAAAGTTTCTGTTTCAAAGTGATTAAAAGTGTAGCCGTAATTTACGATATGAGATTTAATTTGATCGAATGCGTTCCGAAATTTTTCAGCATTTAAGCTTTTGCCATATCACTAAATATCAAAAATATAGTGCCCAGAAAGCTCACACTGATACGATGTTCCTATAGCAAGCTTATGAAAAGAATGAAATTAAAATATTAAAAAAACATGAAAAAGAAAAACAAACTCAATGCAGTACCTACGAACGCACGACAGACAACGGGACAAGCACAGCGAAAGAGAGCAATACGAGGAGAGCACATAATAAAATCGCTTGAAATTGAACAAAACATATATGTATCTTCTTTGGACAATTGCACAAAATCGTGCAAAAACGTGCTGCTGATTTTAACAGCTAAGACTCTTTTAATATTGATTAATGTGTTAAAAAAAAGTTTAATTGGGGAGACCCGGAGGTAACACAACTTTTACCTTCACTGAAAATTAATGTTTTATGCTGTTGAACACGGAAAATTACAATGGAAGAACATTTATTTTTATAAACACATATGGCATGCCAATTAAAAAAAAGTTATGAAATCACAATGTCTATACCATCAAATTTAATATTCATTTTAATTTAGGTTTATTAAATAGTAGTTTTAAAACGATTTTAGTTAACTTAACACACGATTATTTATAGTGACGCGCACACTGAGAGTTGGTCGCTTGTTATTCGCTTTCTCTTTTCGTGATATTCTCTTAACGAACGTGTCAAGCAAAACAAAACAAATTATTGCTTTAGCAACTGTGTTCTATCTATAGATCGATGAGGCATATTTGGCGGCAAAATTGTATTATTTTTGGCCTATGGGACCGACCACTGTGCATTGGTGAGATACCGGCCGAAATGCTGGAAAATAGATGCCAAAATTGGAGCTTACGGATGGACCACGTTAGGCGTAGCTGCCTGCAACATTTACATGAATTAATCTTTGAAAAGTAATTTACTTACGACTGCCATTGGCTGGCATTGATGTATCGCTCCAAATAAATGTTTCATTCACTATTGCAATATTTCTCTTTTTTTTTAATTTTCAAATAAACGCTTAAAAATAACACTTTATATTCTTAAGCGCTATACCAAATTTTTTTAATTTTAAAACCCAACTAATCCTGAGTGTGGCACGCTGGACTGCTATGTAAGGTAAAAGACATCTTACCGCCTCAAATATACACTCTTGTGAGAAGCTTTCTCTCGGACAGGACCTTCTCGGTAGTATTGGAAGGAGCTGTTTTCTGCGTGAGGGTAATACGATCTGGTGTGCCTCAAGGAAGTGTCCTTGGACCAACCCTCTACTCTCTCTACACTTGTGAGATGCCTATTGGAAGAACATTACCCATTGAAGACCCCCAAGACTTACTTAATGGCACTAATTTCGTTCTACAATATTTGTATCGATTCAGCAGATGGGCAAAGCGATGAAACATTGAGCTTAGCCCAGCTAAATGTGTGTGATGAGTGTCCAGGCGTATTTCTCAACGATCAGCTATTAAATATTTTGGAATATATCTGGACAAGCGCCTTACATTCGGAACCAATATCAACGCGCTTGTAAGGTCACTATATGGCAGAGTAAACAAAGTGGGATTGCTTCTCTCTAGCAGACAAGCTCTCACTCCGAAATAAGGTGCATATATACAAAGCTAGCACCTGCCTAGAGATATGGGATCCAAGTATATGTAATAGCTGCGAAATCCTATCTGAGAAAAATCTGTGTCCTTCAGTCAATGGGTCTGCGTAGACTATCGGGAGCACCCTGCTATATGTGAATAAGACGTTTGGAGAGTGACCACCTCAGATTTATGAAGTAATCAATAAACAGGCAGGTGATTACGTGGAGAGATTAAAAAGTCACCATAACACACTAGCAGACGAAAGAAAACAGAAAGTAGATTATGACGACGCCTCAAAAAACTGTTCCCTAGGGAACTTCCTAAGAGACAAATATACTAACTTAGCAACTACCTTTCAATTCATAAAACGACACCATCAATACACTGAACATATTTTATATCATCACAAAACAACTCACCCTTATCAGACACTACACCCGAAATTAAACTTACATAAAAAGATCTATGTTTGTAAATGAATTAACACTGGGAGTGGACTGTATTTTGTGTATTTAGTTTATTTAATTTCACTGAACCGAACATATTTTTGCCTGCCTGATGCGATAAGCTGCTGCTGCTTCGTTTGCAGAAATGTGACTGGCGCCAAATACCAGAAAAGATGCTGGCGTGTCGGACAAATACATAGAAGAGGATCCCGTTACAACAAAAGGGAGTAAGAATGATCAAATACTGGTTACTGTATACATACATATGTGTGTAGCTAAACGTTTAAGCATGCAGGCGCGTACATTTAAATGGAAACGACTGAATCGAAACAGTAAGAAAATATAAGGGCAGAAATTCAAATTATTTAAGATTAAAGTTCGGAGGACGAGTAGTTCCCAAACAATTTAAATAAAGTTGCCATGAAGTGAGAAAAATTTAGAAATAAATAAATCATAAAAATAAAACAACGAAACACCCTTCAGAAAATATTGGCATTTTAGACGTGTTTCAACAAGCGATACAACGAAATTCCATTCGTGTGTTCAGTGCAGAAGGTCCTTAGTTCGATTTTCATACTAAGCAAAGCTGCTGTTGATAGGGCCCTAATACATAATAACAAATCCAAAGAAATGTCTCTTTTTTGCCCCATAATTATTCTTCAGATATAAGAAATAAATATGTATCTAACACAAAATGGTAGATGTTTTAAAGGAAAAAAAATCTTTATTTTCTTTAGGTTGTAAGCATAAAATAATAATTTTCCAAAATAGCTCCAACTGATGCAGTCTTGAAATTATACTTTTTATTTGATGCCTCAACTAAACAAAACATATTTCACACAAAAAAGAAAACATTTTTCAAATTAATTTTCCCTAGCAGAAATTTTCACAATCTGTTATGTCAAAGCCAAATTGAACCAACTATTTAACCTTTCCAACTGATTCCTTCATTTCCAAAACAAATATATCCGATCCTTGCCCACAAAAAAAAGTTTCTTTTGTCTTCATCTCACCTTAACCTTTACTTTCAGAATTAATATGTCACCCCCCTCCTCCAAAAGCCAAACAAACTAGCAGACAGACAATCTTGTCAAGCCCATGCAAACACACCTAACCCGACCTCCGCCAGAACCCTCCTCCATTCACTAAACCACCCACAACTTTAGAAAATCCAACAAAAGCATAAATGTTTTGTCGCTAAGCCTATGCAATGGTTTCTCTTTGGCTTTTGTCTTGGTCTACTCTTTGTTTTATTGTTTCTCAAATAGCTGCCAGTCGCTGACTTTTTATTATGCAGCATGCGTCGCGAAGCGTTGTGATTATGTTTGCTGGGAATAGTAGGGGGATAGGCATTATTTGCAAAAAAAATCCACGAAAAAAAACAACTTTGTCAAAAGAATGAAAATATGTACATTTACAGTTTGATAAATGTTCCTTCTTGAGGGCTTATGTAAATTCCGTAAAGTGAACACCGCAGGTTGTCCATAAAGTTATGGAAGTTTCAGTGCTTAGTGAAAGTTGCCATCAATTTTCAAAGCTGTTGCAATGACAGGCAATTATGTGGGGGTGTGGAAGACACGGAGAGAGAGAGCGAGAGTACATAAAGGAAATATACATTAATGTGGAAACAAAACAAAAACACATTGAGACGATTAGGACGATAATAACAAGCGACAAGTTTATTGCCCGCACACACACACACACATCACAGGACTGGCAGCTGGAGGTAAACTCTTGCCTGCGCTTGGACAGACAACAAGCCTAAGCTTTTTGTGGCTTGAAATCTAATGCGCCAACAAGACACACACCCCCCTCCCTTACCACCTTAAAAGCCAAGTCCACTAATGCCAACAGCTGGCGACATAAATATCCTCCGCAGAGAAAGTCCAGCGAACGAGGGCGTGAACGGGAGTAGGGGCTTTTGTTTTTGTTGCGCTCCACCAAAAGAAGCGAAACCACTAAGTAAGATAAGTGAGGTCAAGCAAAAGGGGTCATGTGCGCGCATTGTTACCACCTCCAAGCCACTAAGGGGAAGCAGAATGCTGCTGACACCAAAACCAGCGCCAGCAAGTGAAAGCGCACAGCCATAGGTAAGGCACGGATTACTTAGTTGAGACATTGTTGTATGGAAAGGGGGGATAATAAAAGTGGTAGAGAAGCAGACATAAACCAAACATCGTGTTTTATCAGTTGTTTCTGGACACTTGGTGAGAGACTTTTAAAAGTTTTTTGCAAACTTGTTTACTTTTCACTATGTAAATTGCGATTTAAACAAAATTTGAACGAATTGCATATTAGGTTTCTTGTTAACTATAATATATTTTATTTCCCGCTTACTCTAAATACACAAAAAAACACTGTGGGAGATCCTTCCCAAGTGGTCGGCAAAGGTTAGTTAACTGTGTAGAGGGCTAGGTCCATTCGAATGTCAGATTTGTCTGTGGGATATAGCTGCAAGCTTCTTCGTCGGCTCAGGGTCAGAATCAGACTCTTCGTCTTTCTCGTGTTTGAAACTTTGGCAAAAGTCATTGTAGGGTCATGTGTTTACATCAGCCAGTTACTTGTTGAAGACCTAACCATTTCTGCGATTCCGCTGCGGTCGTGAATATCTGCTTTATGATGTGTTTTGATTTGTGGCAGACGCCTACCGATACCGAGTCGGATGATATGCCTTGAAAAGGAAACAGAACTAAAAGTGTTTTTTCCGTGTCCCTCAAAACTTTTTATCTTGTAAACCCTTAAAGGGTAGGTAATCTTGTCTTCAACGGTTTCTAGTTGTACATTAAATTACAAGAAAATGCATTATATTTCTATGTGGCGCTTGTGACCTTTCGTGTCAAAAAATGGTTCAATTAAGTTTCAATGCTTACAATATTATTTTCTTGTTTGAAGTAAGACACACCAATATATTTTCACAGAAATTGGCTTAAAGTCTAATATGGAAATTTCTTGTAATTATCGCGTTTTCAAATTCATCCACCATCATAAGCAATCAATTTCCCCTTCCTTAGCAATGGCAACAATTATAGCATTTGGGCTTACCACAAGATGATACGTGTACATTTCCTAAATGCCTTCTCATGATAAAACTAAGCTAAACACAGGTATCTCTACACGAGATGACTTTCTCCTTTTTGCCATGTAATTACTTTTTTCACCTTTCTGATAATGCGCTGAATCATGTAAAATAATTTTGGTTATTGGCAAAGAAAAAAAATAAATGTACAACTTAACTTTTTGACAAAATGCCGGTATGCTGCTGGTACTGTCAATCTCGCCAATCTCTGAGCTACCCACCCCACCCTGCCTGCCCAACTCCTCAAGATGACTATACGCTTTCATTATTCATTATCTATGCGTAAAGCACAAATCCGGAGCTCAGCGGTTTGGGTTACTTTGGTTTGATTTTAATTAATGAAGCTACAATATGACAACAAAGCTTAACTAATTAATTTGTGTGGCCTGAGTTGAAAACAGATTTAAGAGTGTGAAAGTAAAAAAAAAAAAAGAAAGGATGAACAAAAAAACACAGAAGGCTTAAGGCGCTTGTTGCCTACGTAACTTACAAAGAAAATGCAAAATCAAATTATCAGAAAAATATTTCAAAAACAGTAAGTAAGGGGTGTGCTTTAAGATGAAAGATTAAGAACTAAACCAAATATATACCTCAAAAAGGCAAAATGGATAAAAAGGACGTCTCAGCATTCCCAAAGCTAATAATTGTTGTATAATTAACAATTGTGAAAATCCAAAAATTTTATTTTAATTTGAAATGAGCGCGGCAGAGCCTTAAAAATTTGAAAAAAAAATTTCGCATACGACACAAATTCATCAAATTTAATTTTGCACAACAAAATTATTAGTTCATTTCAATTGCTGTCTTTTTTTTTAAGTTCAACAAGGCAACTACATTTGTTGAAATATGGCAGAAGAGACTACTATTTTTTTGGTCGGCTTACTGAGTCCAATTTTTGATATCACGACCTCCTTGCCAGCGAAAAGGTGAGTGCTATCTGCATTTTAATACGGCACAAGATGCACAAAGCTTGTAGTTAAAGAAAATGCGTACGTAGTGCCTTGCCAATTGCAATCGGCATGGTAGAAAGCTCAGATTTCCATACAACCAATTCACTTTTTATACTCTGTACCGAAGGTACATAGAGTATATTAAGTTTGTACAAAAGTATGTAACAGCCAGAAGGAATCATCTCCGACCCTATAATCAGATCAAGTTTATTTTCAATTTTTTCCACGCCCCCGCGATTTGGAAAAAACGCCGTATCTCCCACAGTTTTGATAATAGATTGTTCGTACCTTTTAGATATCTTGTTGTCAAAATTATTTATCGATTTGCTGAAGGAATGATAATGATCGGATGAACGATACACAAGTTATGAGCAAAAAACAGTTAACCGGCACCCCCCAAGCTCAATTTTTGGGATAGAGAGAAACTTAGAGATGATCTTATAATAAAACGAGAGCGTAAGTTAAAGTCGGCTCCAACCGACTTCGAAATACCCGTTACTCACGGAAAGAAACGTTGAATAGCCTTCCTGTGTGTCTGAGGCAGGACAGCCGAAAAGTATGCAACATTTTTTTAACTCGGCTATTTATCATCCGATCTTGATGAAAATGGGAAGGCTTATAGATGTTGCGAATATTAATGTAAGTTTTAAATTTGAGATCGATATCTCAAAAATTGTGGGAGTTATTCAACATTTTTTATTGTGGGGGCGGGGGTGGGCGTGGCAAAAATTTGAAATAAACTTGATCTGCGTGCAGACAATAGGAGTCTACATTTCAAAATTGGTTGCTCTAGCTCTTCTAGTCTCTGAGATCTAGGTGTTCATACAGACAGACGGACAGACGGTCAGACGGACAGACGGACAGACGACATGGCTATATCGACTCGGCTGTTGATACTGATCAAGAATATATATACTTTATATGGTCGGAAATGATTCCTTCTGCCTGTTACATACATTTACACGACTTTAGTATACCCTTTTACTCTACGAGTAACGGGTATAAATATTGCACGATAACCACGTGACTCCTTGGATGTATTATAATATTATAGTCGGGAGCATATAAGCTGGTACAGAGTATGTTGTAGTCGGGCTTGACGGACTTTCTCACTTGTTTTTCTTTATTTAGTTTACAAGTTCTATTCTATATATACATATACTAACTATATTAAGGTCCGATTTCTTTTCTTCCAAATAGCTGCTATGTGTCAGATAAACTTACAATTTGCTCTGTTAGTTTATGTGACACATAGCTCTATTTAGAAGATGAGAAATCTACCTCAATTAACATAAATTTTATTGGTAAGAAAACCGAGCTCTCATTTCTAGTTGTATTATTTTGATTTCTATTTTTAAGAACATTTTACTTATAAATAAATATTTTTTTGTAGTGGGATTGCAATGAAAAGTCATAAAAAACATTGCCTGAAGATATTCTAGAGTTAAGATAAAAGGGGAAAGGAATAAAAGAACTATTGACTCTAATTAGAAGTCCACCAGCACTTGTTCCTAATCAGGTTGCCATACTTGTCTTTTGTTTGTTTCTGATAGATCGTGCTCTATTGTTGACTTTTTATTGGCTCTTCTATAAATGTGATACATTATAGGTATGCCGTCTGCATTTTGGACGATTTTTTTTTGTCCAAATATACGAATGTTTCGGGTGGCACCGTACGAAATAAGCGTCACTCTCATTGAAATTCGCTTTTATTAAAATGTTTTCTTCGTCCTGCATACATCTCATTATGTTACTTCTGGTTAAATTAATGATGTGCTTATCAATTCTGACTATTTGTGTGGCATTATAGAGCTTTTTGTTTGAAACACTACTTTCGAATTTTCTCAGCCTTTCTATGTAGGATGGAGAAATATTATACCATATCGAACATCCATACGTTAAAATAGGTCTGAATAGAGATTGTGGTACATTTGGTATGCATAATAAGCGTTAGTTGTCTTCTTGATTTGCATGTTTATATGGTCATCATAATGTAGGAATTTATCTAGATAAATACCAATATATTTGACTTTCAAAAAGTGGGATCAGAGAGTTTGAACATGTTGCAATTTGGAATTTTTTCCAGTTCTTCCTAATGTTGTAGTTTCATTTACCCAATTAAGAGCAAAGTTGGTTGTTTATGAAGGTGGTTGTTTATTTTAGACACTTTGTTCTCAGAATGATATATCACAATATCGGCAGCAAAGGCTATTATATTGTCGACTTTATGTAGGAGGTCATTTAAAACTAAGCTGAAAAGGATTGGGGCATTTACCGTGCCATGTTGGAGGCAATTAATGACATTAAAGTCCCTTGTGATCGTGGAGTTAATGATGTTAAGTCTAAATTTTCTTTTCATTATCTATAACCCATTCATCAAGTGGGGTAGCATATCAATGACCTTTACCAAGAGTATGTTCATTAAAAAAATAATGTACATTCAGAAGGAGGGAACAAATCTTTGAGATTTGATTAAGTGAACTATTTGACTTTACCCATGACAAGGCTAAGGAAGAACTAAATAATTCGGAAGAGTTAGAAAACCTGGATGATCCACAAAGCACTGACAATAGTGATATGAGCCGGAAGTGCAAAATAAAAGAAGAAGAAAAAGGGAGCGAAAAAACTGGATTTATTACCCCCAAATTGGTGGCTGTTTAGGATATTATATTAGCTACATATATGCAATATATCATCATCCGGCATCATCCGATGCGGCCGGTTCCGACAAATGTGCAGAGTATTTGTACTTAAAGACTTCGTGCAAAGTTTGGTTAGCATAGAAACAGACGGAAATGGCTATATGAACTCAGATCGTCATGCTGATAAAGAATATATAATATATTCTTCATGTGGTCGAAGATGCTACCAAACATCGTTACAAACATCTGAATTATTTTAATATAGTGGTATAGGGTATACAAAAAGATGGCTCAGTTGACAAAAACTTTAGAGCCTATACGCTCCAGTTAAAACTCTACAACAAATATTAAAAATTTTATAAATCTAATATTGTTTCTCAAACTACAACAAACTAAAACCCCATAAAATTTTAACAAGGATCTTGCTTATTACTTGAGCCAGAAACAAAGTCAAGATGGTTTTGCTAATGTTGTGAAAGAGTCGAGCAACAAACAATGTAAAAATACCAGACAAATGCAAATCAACTTGCCTCTAACGGTGAACACAGAGTCTGTGAGAGTGTGCACCACCCACAAACATACGTATCGATAGATTGATGTAAAATTGATGCCATGCAGAGAGGGTTATTGTCTTTCAGGCCAGCATAAACAACAAAACAAAAACACAAAAGAAAAAGTTCAAAAAAAGAGAACAAGAAAATTTCAATAATGCTAAAGCATTTATTTTTACTTGAAAGATGCAAGAGCAAAGCAAAGCAGAGCAGAGTAGAGCTGAGCTGAGAGCTGACAAAGTCGAGGGCACTTCGGGCAATTTATGGCATATGTTACCAACACACATACACACACACACCCATATGTAAATGCTAAAATAATACATGTGCGTATGGCATAAAAATTGATATGCCAACATTTCTTTTCATGTGTGAGTAATTCACAAGTTAAATTTATAAAGTTTTTAAATAAAATATAAAATAATATGCAGATGGTAACAGCAAAAGCTAAAGATGAAACCCTAGGTGATGAACTAGATAGATGACCTACAAATGGCAAAGTAAAAAGAGTTTTCGATTATATCTAAAGTGAAACTTAATTATTGGGAAAGCTGTTGACGAAAAACAGAGCTTGAAATCTAAATTATCTGTTGCATGGCTTCAATATTTCGAAAATTGCCTTGATCTTTCTATTTCAAACATCTGGGGTCGGCAATGAGAGCAGAGAAGTTGCCACTGGCAACTGGGAAAATATTCGTTCGCATATACAGAGACCGCGGAGTGTGCTTTTAGAAGCTTCTCCTTTTTGCTTGGCCGCTGCCGGACAATAGAGAGCTTTAAAGCTCGCTGGTTGATGGTGATCACATGAACAACACACCATTTCTCTGCTCACGAATACTATGAAAACTGTTTTCGTTTCCGTATTCAATCGAAACTATAGAGTATCAAATTCTCTTTAATACTCCAAGTATCAGGTTGATATTTTCAAAAATACTAAAATGATATTTCGAGGATATCAAATTGAAACTAACATGCAACAGGTTGAAACTTTTTTGAAATCATTTTTTAGTATCAATTTGATACTTGGTCTTATCAGTTTTATAATTCAATTGTCAAACTATTAGTATCATTTTGATACTAGATTTTATCAAATTAATATTTTTTCTTATCAAGTTTGTCGAATAAATTCAGTTCTCTACAATCTGCCATTAAAATTAAAACAACATATTAATAACTTTTTACTTTACTTTGAACTCATACAAAATGTATTTTATTCACTTATGAAATAAAATCGTCAGGTGTGGACACGTCACTATGGAACACATTGTTCTTTCACTCTGCATGATCCGTGTCTTGGCGGATGTTGTTTAATCAGAAGTCACTGCACCTCCTGCTGGGACCCATGCATGTAAATCTTTACGCCATCGTGGAGACCCGAGATGAAAACGCGAAGCTGTCTTCGTTTTAAACCTCTCGCAAAGCGCTGAAACCGCCGCAGCAGCATTGTAGCACGGTATGTGTCTTGTCTAAAGAATTACATATACATACAAGCACTTCAAAACAACATGATACAGAAAGTTAGACGACGACCGCAAGGCATTGCTTCGCAGACTTGATGATACTCCCTGGCTCTTCGTTGCATATCCAGCCTTCCAAGCTTAGTCATAATGGTAGCTGCGAAGTAACAAATTGCCTCCAAATATTCCTTCGACATCAGCATGTATGGGACTAAATTATCTTCGGCTATATGGCCAAACACAATCCGTTTTTGGAAGCCGTAAGGTTCGACAATTCTGATTTCGCATTATTTGATTGAAATCGAAAATGGAAATAGGTCTGTATATATAGCAGCGACTTAAATTCTGCCAACTTCTCTGCTCACATAGCAGACCCTTGTTTTGTATTTATATTTAACCTTTAGAAGCTTTATAAATATTTTTTTAAAACAATTGATTTATGAGTCAAATATCTGGATCCATAAATTACAGGGTATGCATTATTTGTTTCACCCATTCCCCATCGAACAACACCAACTATGTGCAGAAATTATGTCGCACAATAAATTGAACTTTTCATAAATTTTCAGCACAAATTGGCAAGGGTCTTGCTGACTCTCACTCTTCCCCTACCGTCTTCTTTCATACCCATTCTCTGGGCTTTGGGCCTGCCTGACATTGTCAATGTCTTGGCCAGGGCGAATACTGAATTTATGGTTGCCAGCTTTTAGGCTTTGTTTTGCTGCTTATTATTGTTATTGGCACCAACAGTGACATATTAGGAGGCGGCCGCCTGTCTCAGCTCATTTGTTGGCCCTGGCCTGGGATCCGGCCCAGTCACTGCGTATGCCGGATTATTAATATTAGAAAGAGAAAAGGAAAGAAAAAAGGAAATATATTTTCTACTGACCGGCTGCTGTTTTCGATTATTGTCCACTGTTTCTCGTCCCCCGTAAATTGTTATTGACAACAGAAGCAGCAGCGCGGCACAAATTGGGCGTTGTATTTGCGGCTTTAGCCTCCGTTTCTTTTCGTCCATTTGTTGTGGTTATTATTATGGTTGATTTAGTGGCCACAAATTGAATGAATTGTCTTATTTAACCGAAATAAGCAATATATATATATATAGGGACAGAACAGACAAGTTTTAAATTCAATAATAATCGCCAAATGCGTGCCATCAAATCAGATTAAAAGACAAAAAGGGAACGTAGACGGCCGCAATTCAATTGAATTAATTAAATGCCAACGCGGCAACAGGAAACATGATGGTTAAGAGTGCGGAAGGAAGAGAAGGAGCAGCCAGAGACAAATGCTGACAACTCTGCGACATGACAAGCTCAAAATATTAAAATAAAGTTGTAATTAAACGCACATTCCGCCACATTCCTTACCCGAACCACCATCCCATAGAGAACGACAAACACATGTGAAGTTTACAGCGAGCAACAGTTGGTGGGATAGATGAAAATCACTCACAGAAATGCCACATGCTGAGAGCTGTGGATGATGCCAAGTGATGCCAAGTGGGGGTAGAAGGAAAGTTGGTTAACCACTCACAACTTTCGCAATTAGAAAATTTCAAAATTTCACTGAGAGAAATATGTCTGGGTTCCCTTTATTTGGTTAAAGGAACATCCCCAACTTTAAATCTTGGCACGTTTTTGCTGCTTAAGATTATAAAGTTATGTTTGCTCATATTTATAAACAGATAACTATAAAGAACTTGTTTCAAGAACCTTCAGGTCCTATTATTAGTATGCTTTTTGTAGAAGAGTTGATGTATGCCAAACGGGGTTCAAAAAGAGCCTCTTTTGACTTTTTTTAGACGCGTTTTGTGGGCAACCTATACTTCTGCTTTGACTTTTTTTGATATTATCAGAAAGAACTGCTTTTTAACTTTGAAATTCTGTAATTATTGAACCTAAGGTTTTGGTTCGAATCTGGGCTCATAGATTGTTACATAGTTGACCGACTTTTGCCTTTACTTTTTTGATCAGGAGAAGTCGAATGGACCACATTCCTTATTGTTATCACTCATAGGCCCACTAAAAATGCTTACAAAAGAGCTAGGTATTTAAACTTTCGAAGCTAGCCACGCTCTTAACGTACACAGATGAAAAATGTAGGGAACCTTGGTCTCAGGATAAGCACAAACGTTGTCAAAAACAGTGTAAGAAACAGTCAAGAACATTTGTCCTCATTAAAGTTGAGAATATTTCGTTCTTGTTTTGAGTTGACGGCAACTCTATTTCTGAACAGGCTTTTTCCCACTGTGTACATAACTGTACGAGACTTGCTTTCCCCTTTCCACCTTGACTTTAGAGTTGGGCTGTTCATGAGTGAGTGAACAAAATGAAGTTGTTCACTAAACTGGACAAGTGAACATGTTCTTCTTCAATTGTTGGTTTTTATTCAGTGAATCTTGTTCAGTGAGAGTTGAATAGTCTCTCTTGCTCAGAGAGTTGTTCCGTGAGCTGTTCAATGAAATCTTCAATCTCTCTTGCTCAGTGATATGATCAGTTTCTTACCTCACAAGCAAGCACCCTGCTACAAACCAGATGTCCGACCAAATCGGTCTTATAAGCCAAAATGGATTACAATCTTTGTGTAGAAGCCAGCACCTGCATGTAGGAGCCAGCAAATAGACCGTCAATTGGTTCGAATATATGCTAATCAGCACCATGTCTTGGGGTTAGATGGCGGGCAAGTGAACAACTGAACAGCTGAACTACTGAACAACTGAGCAACTGAGCAATTTGAGTGAGATGACTCCCTTTGAAAAAAAGAACAAGTAAATATGTTCTGTGAAATGAGTAACCTTTACCCAACACTACTTGACTTATGTTTTAGTTACATGGCGAAGTCGAAACATGGATTGGATTTCTAAAACTCATCTGTAATTATCAATTCAAAAGATTCTTTACAATAAAATGATGTTTTCCGGTCATAATATTAAGAAAGTTATTAATGTTCTTAAGAAATAGACTTAACACATTGGGTACGGGACTTAAATATGTGAAAGGTTCGGTTCATGGTTCGGTTCGAGGGACCAAAAAAACCCGAACCGAACCGGTTCTTTGCGGTTCGGTGCAGGACCGTTTTGCAGCCTTAATAAGAAGCAACGATATATTTAGCAAAACTCAAGTACAAAATGACATTTCCAATATTAAAACAATAATTTCTGCCAGTGTAATATTTTAAAATGAATAACCCTCACAGACAATGGCTGACAAATTTTTTTTAGCATTTTTACAGACTCTCTTGGCAAGCTGTTGGCATTTTGCAACCACCAACAGACGTTGCTATCTCCACACTCCTTTTTATGCCGCAGTGAAGGAGACAACTCTCTTAGCTCCTCCCCATCCAGTGGGAGCGGTAGAACTCAGCACCGCACACGCAGGCATATTAAAATATTTAATTACCATGTAAACTTACGACTTTTTGTTTTTGTTATTGTTTTAATTGTGACAACAACTGTCATAATAATGAATATGATGATGTTTGCCAGGCGGCAGGCCGCAATGTAAAATGCACAGCAAACGCACAAGATGATGAGAAGCAGGAAGGAATGGAAAGGGGGGAGCTCGTCGCAAAGCTTTATTACATTTCGTGTGTGATTCATTTGTGAGTGCCTGTGAGTGTGTGTGTGTGGCGGTTTTCTAAGAATTGTCTGCCACTTTTCAACACATTGAGCTGTCTGTGCTCTCGGTTTGGCCGTGCCTTCTTCGCCTTCTTGCATGTTATTTGAATTTTAATTGCAAACTTTTGTTGCATACTTTTGGCGTGGATTTATTTTATGGTCGGTGCTGTGTGTGGAGGTTCTGTTTCTACTTTTTCTTCACCCTTCTGCTTGTGCTCTGCGCGCGAGCTCTTTTAATTAAAAATGCTTGGCGGTCTCAACGGTTGTCTACTTTGCCGCTGCATTCTACTTGCGGTTTTTACCATCAGGTGTTACCAAAATGTAAAAAAAGGGAAACAAATTAAGCCCATTTCTAATGGGTATCGACGGGACGATACTAAGATGAATGAATTTTTAAGAATTTCTTTGGAAAGATTAAAAAAACATGTGTACAATTTCGAAGCGGAAGGTGTGTAACGCCGGACTTTCACCTACGCAAAACACACAATCATTAAATATGCGAAGAGTTCTCTTGGTCGAACGAAAGTAAATTGAGAAATGGATGACCAAGTTAGTAAAATCTACAAATTTATGATATGCATTAGTCCTCGTAAAATGAAAAATTGAAAATGGTAAACTCCAAAAGTTTACGATACGCCGATAAAAAAAATAACCACCTTTTTGATGCAGTGGGCTATGTTGAAAAAATCGATCGTAAATAGTTAAAGCATTGTAAAATAATATAAAGAATCGATTAAAAATACTTGGTATCGAGCCATTTCGAGATTTTTCTCTTAAAAATATACGGTCACACCAAACAAAATTCGAATCAAGTGTCCGTTTGACCATCTAGCCTGTATATAATAAATCCTCCAAATCAGGGCTGCAAACCGGTTCGTAGTCGAACAGCTCCGGAGTCAGAGAAGCCCAATCCGAACCTGAGCAGAAAACATTTTTCCATCCGAACCTGAGACCGGAGCAAAAAGATCCAAAAGGGTTAAGATCACAAAAATGTTTGTATTCAATTTTTCCTAGTTGATATAAATTTCCAATATACGTAATTGCAAACATACATATTTAGAAAGTGCTTAGAAAAGCGATCTCACATATTAAATTCAATCACAATTCCTACAACTGAATATTAATATCCAAGAAACCAAATATTTTTGACCTTAGAACTAAAATAGCTTGCGTATAAATTAATTCAGCGATTAATAAAAGTAATTCAGCGATACTGAATTGTATAATCGTCAAAAGGAACTAATGAATAAAAGCTTGATTCCCTTGATTCGCAAGTTTATGGTGTATATTTAACGTGAAAAAAATAAGTTGAAAAAGTTATGTTTCAATGGCCCCAAAGTTTTTGATTAATTTTCCATTTTTGTTCAAAATTGGGAAATACATCTTTCAAAAACATTGACGACCCGACGCATGTGCCACAGATTTCATTGTTGAAATTTTGATGTATACAAAGAAAAAAAAATATGCAAAACCTACACGAAAATGTAGGATTTCTACATGTTTCGACCGGGATTTTCGACCCATAACGTTTTTGTAGCTTTTCTGCAAGTCGCGTGTAGCTTTCTCATTTCAATACGTTACGTGTATCTTTTTCTACCCTCCGCGTTTAGCTTCCTCATTACTAAACGCGGCGTACAGAAAAGCTACACAAACGTAATGGGTTGAAAATCCCGTTCAAAACGTGTAGAAATCCTACATTTTCACTTACACAAAAATAAAAAAAAAAATTACTGCGCACTTTTTATTGATTTATTTTGGTTTATATGCGCGCGCGCTGCTGCTATCTTGCAAGCTCAATTATTTCGCTATGCGCATCATTTATCTCAGAGCAGAAGAGGACCACCAACCCACACCCCCCCCAACACCCACCAAGTTTGGTTCTGAAAAATATCACATTAAACAAATTTACATTTTTTTTTTTTACTAACTCTGGGGTGATTTGAACTCGGGGCCCTTGGACTGAAAAAAACACGGTTGGAACGACGCCTTAGACGGCTGAACTACGCAGCGCCTTCATGGCAAGGCACCTAATGTGTTACTTGTATTGAGTAAGATGTACTTGTATTAAAAACATACAACAATTTTTGCTTGCTTGTAATTCTTAAGTTCGAATTCAGTGCTCTGAGCATTTATATACGGGACTGAAATTTGCACACGTTTCGTGTAGATTTCAAACATGTAGCATTTAGCATTTGCAATTCTAAACGCGGCGTGTAGAAAATCTGCACGTCGCGTGTGGAGATCAGTTTTCTAAACGAAAAATGTAAGAATTCAGTACTGATTTCGAGCTACATTTTTCGTTAAGAGTTTACACACGCGCATGTAGGATTTCAATATCCACACGCCGCGTGCAAAAAAACTTACCCGTTCGTGTGGTATTCAGATTGCTGCATGAAAAATGTTGAAATTGTTTGGAAATAAGCTGATTTTCTCATGTCGTGTAGATTTTGCATTTG
Organism: Lordiphosa magnipectinata; assembly: GCA_037044535.1. Lineage (NCBI taxonomy): Eukaryota > Metazoa > Arthropoda > Insecta > Diptera > Drosophilidae > Lordiphosa > Lordiphosa magnipectinata. Next base: position 233,840 of record JBAMBO010003846.1, read on the forward strand.
TCCACGCAGCATTTAGCTATTCTACACGCGACGTTTAGATATTGAAATCCTACACGCCACGTGTAGCTTTCTGAATTCTACAATTTGCGTGTGCAATCTTGCGCCCTGCTAAATACGATTCGTTGAGCTTTGACGTTTATACACGCGGCATGCAGCCAATTTTGATTTCTCTGTGTAGCTATAGGGGAATGGGTAATTTTTAGTTTAAGCTTTGCGGCTTAATAAATTTTAAATTTAAATTAATTTTTTTTGTTTAACATTTTATTATCTATAATACAAACGAAGTCCGTTAAGGGGGCGCCCTCTCCAAATTTCCTTTTTTGCTTTCAAAGATTATAGCTTTGGCAAAACTAAAATTGTAAAGAACTTAAAAACAGGAATTAACCCCGAATCGACTTTTGATGTCGGTTGCGGGGTCTAACTCGGCCGATAGCTATATTTCGTTTACTACTATACCATGGGAAACGGACATAGAAGCAACCTATCTGTTCTTACACCGTTAAAAATAGTTTTAGACCAATATAAATGCCATGACTGAAACCGCAATTCGTTTCGGCTTTAGTCCCTTCTTAAAAATGTCGTTTTTCATGTATTAGCTGTTTTTGAAACACAAGTATCAGTCGAGGGCCCTTTTGACTTTTAATCCAGCCAATGAGCCAGCATTGTTGAAAATTTACTGGAATACTTACTTATGATTAACTTAGCGATAAACAAAATTCAGTGATCTTTTGAACCTGCTCCGTGAACCCGAACCAAAAAAGTTTCGCTGGTTCGAGCCTCGGAGTGAACCCCTGCCGATTTTCAGGTTTTCAGCCCGGCTCAAAATAGCTCCGAACAATCTCTAACCAGACCTAGAGCTACAAGTCTGTTATTAATTCCACCAGAGGAGCTAGAGCAACCAAATTTGATATGTAAGCTCCTATTGTCTGCACGTAGATCAAGTTTGATTCAAATTTTTCTCACATCCAAATTAATTGGAATTGGAATTAAATATTTCGCCCACTGAACAACGGGTTGATCGAAGTTATACGCTCTCGTTGCTTATATTCACGTATTAAGTTTTGACTCTTAAGTACAGCAAAATACACAGCCTTTCAAAGTCAGCTGGTTTACCTCATCAATTACTACGGCGGATCACAAGGGGTTGCTCTGTAGATAGTGTGTGGTAAATTTACAAATTACCATTTTACGAGGGCTTGGATTGCAGGATTGCTGTGCATTTAAATTAAAGCATTTGCTTGATCGTTCAAGCATACACAACATACTCTCAGCCATCAAAGCTTACATACAAGCGGCCGCATAACCCAGTTTTATTGGGTTGAGATAGTGACCGAAAATGAAACAAAACTTGGAAACTAAAATCAATCTCTGTAAATCAACCAAATGCATTTTTCAATATGAGGTCCAAAAGTTGGCCGTTTATCCAAAATTACTCTAACGTATTTATACTGTAGAGCTTGAGGAATCGGCTCTCCGTTTAGGCAAATCCCAGGACATACCCAGATTGACTTTGCCGAGGTTTACCCTGATGATCCATCTGGATGCCCACTTTCCAAACACTTCGATATATTCCTGTAGCAATTCGCTGCAGTATCGACTGCAAAAGTGGCGACTATAAGGTCAAGCGGGACTTCCAAACATCAACTCTTTTAATCTTCTACAACCGTCTTTCCCTCTTAGGAACACAGGAAGGCTAATAAACATTTCTTCCACTCAGTAACGGGTTTATTGAAGAAGACTTTAACTTACGCTCTCGTTACAAGTCTACTTTTTCTCGTTTCAATTTAGTAGAGCAAATAATAACGATTAAAAAAGGAAAGTGGAAAGCCCGTTTCGAGCCCCAACAAAGTTTAAGAACCGGACTACGCTGGCTGTCAATATCGGCAATAAATTAGGCGAAACATATGTCTATTGTGTACTATTGTGGTATACGAAATTTAACAAAAATTAAAAGCTATATTAAACTATTTTATTCAAATTCTAGAATCTGACGTTGCCTATTTGTACCTTTTGTGCCCTTTCAAAGAGTATTATTTTTTGGCACAAACTTACAAAAGTCCTTTTTTTCGGTACGGTCCCCCTGATCTCTTTTTTTTTTGAGTTTTTTCATTAAATTTAAATGATTTCGAAAACTTCGTTTTTTTTCGGCCTTTACTAAGTACGCCATGAGCTATTACATTTGAACGTTTGCCCATTATTGTTTGCTCATTGGAACTAATTAGTTTGTGCTGTTGTCTACTTATTGGTTGTCCCCCCACTCTCACTCTCTCTCTCTTAGTCAGAAGAAAAAAAAAGATTTTCAATTGAAATTGTCAGGACTTTAGCACTGACTCTCCAAGTTGCTCTACTTAATATGCAGCACACAATACACATAAAACATTAATAAAGCTTGTTGTCCTTTTTGGATGGCTGCGTATTCGTGCGTCCTAAAGATTTTCTTAAACCAAGCAACAACAACAAGCCAAAGCCCTTGTCATTACCAGGGTGTCCTGCTCTGCTCCGCTCAGCTCGGCTCTGGCATGTCGTCTCTAGGCATATGCTTAGCATAATTTCGGGACTGTCTGTTTTGGTATGCGGCCTCTGATGCTTGGATACGTTTATGGAGCCAACTGTTGTAGACAACTTTGATTTGGGCCTGCAGTTTAAAGTCTGGCTTAATTAAAATAGGCAAACGCAAAACACGGCACGTTTAAAGTTTTCTTTTAAATTATTAACGGACAGTTCACTTGGCCATGGTTCATAACATAATTCAGTCATATAAAATTTGTCTAGCGTAAAATTAGAAACGAGGACGAGACAGCCGGCGTTGCGTAATTAAAAATGTGGAAAAAAGCATAGCATACTTTTTGGCATCGCCCATTGATATGCTGATGAGAGGCACTTGAAGGAGGCGAGAGAAACTGAAACTGCTGAGGCTTGACATTGAAGTGACTGCTTGGAGTGAAAGGAAGTGGGTGAAGTGTGGAGTGGGAAGGAGCTGGAGTGTGTGTGTGTGGGTATGTGTGTTTGTGCGAGGCCTGTTTACATAAAAATTTAAAGCAAAACTCAGTGATTTTTATGCTTATCAACAGCTAAATTGAAAATGATGCCAACCAAGTCGACCCCCCGAAAGCGTGAGGAAATAAGATTGGGGAGAACAGGCAGGCTTAATATTGGCAACAGTGGTAAACGATGGTAAGGGAAGTGGGAAATGAAAAGGCAAAGGGATATTAAGGCTTAAATAAACAGTTTTAGCAACCAAAACAAAGTCTTACTGTTAATATCAGCAGTCCGAATATTTCGATTCTATTTTCTGCATTGTTAAAGGCAAATTGACCAAATAACCTTGTTTAGGAATTAGATGACCTTTATACCTATTTTTGTGCCAACGGCTGTAATTTCACTGTCTGCTCTTCACCCACCTATTTGTTTGTGAACGCATCGTTTGCTCCCCACTGATCAACAGTTAATGCACACGCATGACAACAGTGTGGGAGGCAAAGATCGTAAGACCTAGCTTCGCTGACACATTGATTTCTTATCTTAGTTTAGTTGCATTTATACAGTCCCGCCTGCAGCACGTCTCAAACTTCATATGTACATTGTATCACACATAAAGTTTTAACCTCAACCGGAAAACGATTAATACAGTCCACTTATTTCGAAACAAACCTTAACAAAAATGCCTAAAATACCTGAAAAATAGTCGTGCCTGCACTGTACCTTAACTTAAAATGAAATTATTTTATTTTATTTAAGTTGCAAAATACTGTCTTAATGACATTGACTGCACTATATTGCTTGACGAAATAACAGTTTTTTAATACAATCCAATACCTATTGATAATTGTTTTGCTTTCTGGGTACTGTCAAGACAAAAATCCTGTGCGGACGTCTTGTTGTTAATACGAGTCGCAGTAAAAGAGTTCAAGTTAAAGAAAAAAGAAACTATAAACATGTGGGAAAACTGAATCAGACTCGGGCTACTACGGCTGAATTTGTACTGAATAACTCTTGCGAGCGATGTTACTTTTATTCTAAATATTTAATCCCTCAAGTCTAACTGAGCTAACGATGTGTTTACAAGATACATGCGTGTGAATAAATGATCTGCGTTGGTCTAAGGCGGGGTTTTAAACACAAGCATTTCAAGTGGTTCCCACCGGATGACCTCTTAAAGTGGTATCTCGTCTATCCTGATCCTTGTTACTGACGCTATTAACATTTAATGTTTTTACAAAAACTGATCTTACATAGTTTCTTATCGATAGCGTCTGTGGACTGAAAGAACAACTGATACGCAGCTCAGGATTATATTGCTAACAATTATTTTGGATGTGATGAGCGAAAATAAGAGTTGTCATCTTGGAGAATCAACAGCGCACAAATTCATTAGACATGCCAAGGGCCGCCTTCTATTGTCCCAAAGGTCGCTGGGACGTCGTAGGTTAAGACGTCTTCAGAGCTCGATTGTCGCCAGATCAGACGCAAGTCTATTAGAGTGGGCCACTATTACTTTCATGATACCTGCTGGTGTGCACACACATACCAGGAACCTGGCATAGAAGACTCCAGTTTCTTGAGGGTAGTACAGCATGCCGAACCCCGCAGCGGGGTCCTGATTTAACAAAGAGCCCTTGCACTTTTTACCTGGATACAGGCCTTAAATCAAGTTTTTGCGTTCCAATAAAATTGTTCTTAAATTGAGAACATTGTACTACAATTGAGAAAAACCGTTCTTACACTGTTTTTGATAACCTTTGTGCTCATCTTAAGTGCAATGTTCTCGGTTTTGTCCCTCTGTGTGGTCTCTAGGATTATTTTTCTGGATTCCACCTGGGCTTCACCGAGTATCTCCACAGTAAGATTCCCGGTTGCTAACATAATTACACATTCCTCTGTGCTTCAACAGAAGTCTCTTTGTAAGATCTGCAGTCCTCTCTGGGTTCAACCGAAGAGTCACAAACTAAACTGTAATTTTATCACCTTGATTTTATAAATCTGTCAACCTCATATATTATCATTTCGCTTATTTTTCTGTTATTAAGCAGTAAGCAGATCATTGTTAATTTTTATATTTGCTATGTAGGAAAATAAAATATAATAATGGTTTATTAATGGTTTTAATGACTAGTTTTTGGGCATTTTTAAAAGAAGCTCTTTGAAACTGAGCTTGAAGTGAACAGCGCAGTTTGCTGATGGGAGGCCCTGAATCAGTGCTCTTCACACAATCCTGATAACGGTGCAATGTTACATCTTTTTTGATTTATGAAATATTCTTAATTTATTATCTCGTAAAAGAAAAAACAATCAATTTTGTGCCAACTTTTTGAATTTATATAAGTATTAGAAATGAGTGAATTAAATTACGTATTGTTGTCTCGCCGACCGCTGGACTGTTTTGACTATTTTGTGTGCACAAAACATGCTAAAATGACTTGCTGGTAAAAGATTGACGAGTACTTATATATATATATATATATGATTTACGAAATATATACAAGCACAAGTATGTGACACTTCGTCGCATTTTATTATTCCATTAAATACATTTCGATTGAATGGCGCAAGACATCAGTGCTCATGTGAAATCTGAGATCTCTTGTTTATCGCATAAACAGCGCATGTCAAACCGCTGAGTAGACAAACTCTTAATCCATATGTATTTATATTTACATAACGATCGTAGACCATCATCTATTTACATGGCGATTGTGCCAGACAACAATCCTCAGGCTGCCTTTACATGATTTTCAGTCATAAATTTCACACAGACAGGGCCTACTACTTAATGACCTTTACTTCTTTTAGAAACGGTTTTCAGTACTGAATTCACGGGTGAGTTTCATGGGTAGTACTGAAAACAGTACTGAAATCAGTGATTAATTGGAACAATTCTTACTTCTCAGGTCTGAATTCAGCACTGATTAATTCAGTATTAAGACGTAGAAGTGTGGGGTAAATATGGGGCAGCATTCATTTGTAGGTGGGCTAAAAACTACTCAAACTTAGATGAACTTATTATAACCCACTATTCCTTTTCTTAAGAAGCGTATAGGCTTACTGAGATTGGGGTTAATAAAAGTATCAAATTAGGGTGGTCAAAATTTATATGAAGAAATAATTTGTATGGAAATTGATATTAACCGCATGACTTATCGATTTTCCATATACTATCACAATTGTAAAGGAAGTATTTTTGAATAATTGTGCGAAAATTTGACCTCAGATGATTATTGGAGTGTTGTCACTAAATTTAACAATTAATAAAGACATTTAATCCACAACTTTAGCCCACTGTGCACTGTTCATTCAATTTGACAAAGCCAAATAAACGCACATACACACACATGTTTGCGTTGATTTTCAATCGAAGTCGCTTTTTCCTTTCTTATTCCCTTCCAAAAATCTCTTTCAAAAAAAAAAAAAAAAACTTGTTTGCCAACTTTGCGGTTTTTGAGGTTGACATGTTGCCATTTTATGGTGACCCAAAACAAGAGGCAGCAGCTGCTCTGATTATGATGACTGACTTTGCCGCTGCTCTTTCGTAACAAATTTGTGCCAAGCTGTCGAAACTTTTATTTAAAATGGGTTTCCAACCAACCAACTAACACACACACACTCACTCACACACACGCCTCCTTTCAACGAAGCGAAACAAAAATTATTGTATCCTTTTTGTGTTAGATTTGCATTTCCTGTCAGGTAATTACCTTTGGCAAACGAGCCGTTGACTTGGGCCCATCATCAATTTCACTCTCTCTAGCCAGGCGCTCTAATTAAAGATACCAATCAGAGAACATGCAAAGGTACAACGAACCTTCATGGCGGTGCATATGGCAAACGGATATGCAGGAGGCGGATATATGTGAAGTTTTGCGAGTGAGTCTAGGAGTCTTCGAGTGTGCCTGGTAATTGATTTGCCTGGCAGTGTGTTGTTTGTTTGGCTGGTTGGCTTTGTGGGCAGGGGTTGGGGATGAAGGGAATTTAATAAATATGAAAACATCAAATTATTTCAAATGTCTGTCTGACAAACGCCCGTCGAGCACGGCAGCTTCTAAGGCCTTTTGCATAATTTTGCCATTTCTCCACAACAAATCGCAGTTGATTGTTTTTTCACCCCCTCTCCGCTACATAGCTGCAGCCAGCCTTAAAATATGCAACGAAACTTTTGCTCAAAGCGTTGGGAGCAAATAAACTCCGTGCAATTCCACACAAAAAAGGAAATCACAGCGCCGAGAGAACTCTCCCAGCAACAACAACAGCAACCAACACATTCGCATTAAACTGAAACGGAAATGCAAGGCATTCTTATGCATATCCTCTAAACAAGAGGCCGCGAGAGTGAGAAGGAACAAGGACTGACTCGCAGCTCGTTTGGGGAATTGTTGTTGCTCTCCTCCACAGGCAGAGGAATTTTTCATACGCAAATTAAATCTACTTCCAGACTGCCAGCTATGTAAGCCAGACAGCCAGCCAGCCAGTCGACCAAGCACGCCCACGCTCAGCGAGTTTGGTAAATATTCATTACATAATAAACTAAACAAAAATACATAAAAATCTCCACACGAAAGGGAGAGGAGGAGAAAGCAAGCGAGAAATTATGTGGGATATGTGGGCAAATCAATGACATGTAAAAACTCTAATTAAACGCACATTTCTGGCAAGCCATAAAATGGGGTTACACTGCACACAATCATAAACACACTGGGGCCTACTTCCTTCCTTCCGGTTTCGGGGTGGATTTTCTGTTGGGTCAGAAATAATTGAAGGGTATGATCTATGAACGTTGTGTATTTAGATTACAGAGGTGCTGAAAGGATTATAGTTCTAAGAAGATGAATGCGGACAGGAAGAAATAAATTGAGCAACAAGATGGCTGTTAATAGTGGTAAGAAATTTTAATTTTTGTATAAAAATATAATCACTGTGTTAACAGTGGGGAGGAAATCTCTCTCACTAACATAGAAAAGCCATTTGGGGAGACACACAAAGGCTACTGACAACAACTTAGCGCTGTCTCGTAGAGCCCAGTTTTTGCTGTCAATTGGCTTTCGAATTCCCAAGAGGTTATAACAGCGCTGGCAAGAGGAGGCAGCTGCAGGCTTGCAGTTGTGAGGCAAAGACCGTTGAAGATTAAGCTGGGAAGTTCGTGCTGTATGGTCAACCAGCCTCATTTGTGGTGTTGTGTGTTACTGTTTAAAATTATAAATCTATCTATTTATTTAATGTACAAACATTCAAGAGTTACAATAAACAAAGCTAGTCACAAAATAATTTCGATAGAACAATAAGAACATTGCGAATTAAATTAATATTAATAAAAGTTAAAATTAAAAAAAAAATAATTGAGTTAAATTATAATTATTTAAATTAAATTGAATTTTTTTTTGTACCTAGTATCATTTTATTTTGGTGTAGTTATATTTATATTCATCTTGTACTGTAGTGTGTGTTGAGTTGAGCTCGAAAAATTGGTGGGCTTTTAATTGATTTTAGTTCATGAGGAAAGTTATTCCATAGGCGAACAGGTTATATAAAGAAGTGCTTCTCTGACGCAGACAGCTTTTATTTTTGACAAATTACATTGTTGGATATACATTGAGATATGCAGGTTCCTTAGTGATTATAATTTTGTAAAGTAATATTAATGCTCTTCAGCTTGTAAAATCATTTAGAGTTAGATTGTAAATTTTATAGGAATGGTTAGAGATGCTGTCAGTTCGTATTTTTTTAAAAACATACCTATACCTAACAATTTCATTAAATCAGAGCTCGCAAAAAACTGTTAAGACTATCAGCGTGTCTGTGTAAAGCTGTTATGTTACAGACACAACCAAAAGAGGTTGCAAGAAGACACTTTTAATTCTGTTTTGCTCAATAGCTGTTTTCGCTCAACCAAAGATCACTTTTTTCGTTTTTGTTTTGCTCATATCTTTCACTGACCGTTTTGCAGAGAGCCGACTTCCAAAGTGTCTTCGACGAATGTAAGCGAGTTTGTGACGGCGATGCCAGTGTGTGTGTGTGTGTTTGTCTCAGTCAACGATCTTTGTACAAATGTGTAGTATGGAGAAATTTATTATTATTAACCTATCAAATGAAATGCAGAAAATGTTAGCTTTTGGTAATTCCTTAACGCCTAAAACCCATATTTATTTAATTATGTACATTGTACATAAGCCCACCGCCTACCACACGAACAAAACAAATAACACTTTTTGCTGACACTTTTTGTGTTTTGCTCATTTGAAGACAGTTTTTGCGTGAGCGCTCGCTCACAAGTGTTCCTCTCAGTTGTTATTGGCAGACCGTCTCGTTTGTTTTGATCAACCGAAAATGCTCAAAGAAAACACATGAGGAGAGAAAAAAGTGTTTTGCTCAGTGAGAGACCGAGTCGTCTTTGTTTTTTTCTGTTTTGTCAGTGGGCTGATCGCACTGAAAAAAGTGTTGAGGGTTATTTGCGAGCTCTGCATTAAATACTACCTTCAGTCTTTGTTTACTTTCCGCATCACTTTGCCCAAATAGCTCGATTTAGCTATAAGAATTCGTAGGTTTTTATGTAGAAAGTTTTGGGTCAAGTATAGTTGTCGAAGGCCGTATGTCTTACTAACTGCCTTGTTAATATGGTCAGTCCACGTCAAATTTTGGATAAATATAATTCCAAAACTGTTTACCTCTTCGACGTACTCTAATTCTTTATCATTAATATATAGGGTATCAAGAGTACTAATATCAATAAAATTTTTATAAATTACGAGGCATTTTGACTTTAAGGGAGTTAATCCGAGCCCGTTTTTACAGCCCCTTTCTGCAATTGATTTTAGTTCAGAGTTAGTTACATCTACACATTCATTAGTTTTACATAACGGACGACTAATATACAATTGGACATCATCAGCATTCATATGGACAAACCATTTCGACAGGGTATTTGGGACAACATTCACAAAAAAAGAAACAATATTGGACCTAAAGTTGAACCTTGATTAACACCACGTGTAATTGATAAGAATGACGATACACTGAGGGAGGATACGACAGTCTGAGGCATGTGTATGTGCAAACATAACGTTACCTCGAGCCGGCTAAAGCTTGGTTGTTTAAAAAAATAGTAATTAAGTTTAATGTAGGGTGGCAAGATATTTACCAAATATATATATCAAACTTTCCCTATGTTGAAAAAACATCATTTCGATATTTATTTTTTGTTGTAAATAAAATCGATATTTTCAAAAAATAGCCATATCTTTAAAATAAATTTCAGAATTTTCTGCCTGCTGGAATGTTGCAAAAGTTCAATTTTTAATTCCTTGCCAAAGTTTTTGAAAAATTATTGGTATCCCAGATACAAAAATTTCTAAACGAAAATTCAATGACAAACAATCAGGCTTTAATAATGGTAAAAGTTGCACAATAGCAATTTTGAAAAATAGAAGAAAGCTAACTGCGGCTCGACCGAAGATTATTTACCCTTGTAGCTTGTATAATTTATATAAATTAAGGTTTTAAATGTTTTTCGTCGAACATTATTAGCAGAGTTAACCGATAATATTCATAACTGGAAAGCTTAAAAACTCCACCATTGAAATCAAAAAAGTTTTTCTCACTAGAACTTCTTTTTCGACCGATGGTTCCTATGGCAGCTATATGCTATAGTCATCCGATTTTGATCAAACCTTGCATAATTGTGTGGTAGCATATACATAATATTGATCAGTAGCGAGTTCACAAAAAAAACATGTTTGTCCTACTAAGACTTTAATTCAGAACTATATTTTGCAGCTATACTATATAATATAGTTGACAGATTTTCATCAAACTTTGTGGAGTTATGTGACAACATATGAAAATGGTAAAAAAAAAATTCTATTGCAAGATATGCATTTAATCGCTATCGAAGAGATCAAATTGCTTGCTATGTCCATAAAATTTTTGACCTAGCCTTGAGACTATAAAATTGGATTAGACTCAGAACATTAATACCGCTACATAAGATTTTAACAACTAAATTCGAAAATGTACAACTTGTGTCATCAAGAAGGATGACAGCCGGTTAAAACTCGATATTTTTGTTTTTTGATTTGTTTGTTGATTTATAAGCATTATGTTTTGAGTCCTTAGGATATTAAATAATCTAAACCAAAAAAAAACGCCTTTGTCATTATAAAGACTATTTTCCGACTGCTATCAAAACCTAAAGATCAGAACTCTAAAACACTAAAAAATATAGATTAAATGTACTTTTATAAGTTTATATGTAACTTATGCATGAATTTTTATTGAGGAAAGTTGCTGATACTGAAAACTTGTATGTTTCTCATAAGACAGTATATAATCAATTTTGTCTTAATTTTATACATAAAGATATATATTATGTAGAAAACCAAGATCAACTTGATTATATACTGTCTTATGAGAAACATACACAATCAATCAAGTAGAAACTGTGTTAATAGTAGGGTAAGTACGAATATACTTAATTCGAGTAAAAAATTCTTATTTCAAGTTCGGGATATATTGGGAACTTTTCAACCCCGAAATACTTGATTTAAGACTATTTCGAGATATGCTAGGTATATTTCGAACTGTTTTCAAATCTTTTTGATCATACTTTTAAGTTGTAACAGTCTTAATTCAAACTAAAAATATGAACTAAATACTCTTCGTTGAAATCTAATAAATTCTAAAGACAACGCCAATACATTCTTGAAACATAATAAGGGTAGAGAATGTTTTTGTTAAAGCCCATAAAATTCGGAAGCTATTCCCAACTTGTTCTTGAAACTTGGTCTATGTATAAATTGAAAAAAATCTGGATAAATCCAAAGGCAATAAATTAATCAAAGACCAAGATGATATTACTGTTGGTCAGAAATCTACCCTCACTCTAGGATGAAATCTTAAGAGCAGATTCGCTTAAATATAATTCGCATTTCCGATGCCTACTTTTTGGAAGTGGCATTGTAGGTTTATTTTGTACTCAATCCAAGATTTTTTGTACTTGAATTAAAAAAGGTATTGTCTAACATTTTTTGGCTGACTATAAGTAAAAAAATCTTGGTTCAATAACGTTAATTCTTACTTCCATAATATTAACTGTCGTTTTTTGACTTTATTATGTTTCGAGAATACTTGAATTTTTAAGTATAAAACGGTATAGATTCCATGCAGATCGATCTAGAACTATGTCAGTAGTTTTTTTTTCTGAGTGTATCAACGGAACTTTTAAGATTCTAATGATTACTTTTGGTTTGTTGGAAATGTTGTGGAAAAGACAATTCAATTCGGGAAAAGTCTAAGAAATGAAAGTAAGCGGGAAATTTGAAAGAGGATGGAAAAAATCAAGAAACTAGTTGGGACGGTAAAACGAAGCAGGCGACCTTTTCGCACGCATCTTGATAAAACGATTAAAACTATTTGAAATATTAATCCGATTTCTATCAAAATTGTCAGGATTAATTACCAGTTGTTCATATGATAGTTCCCGACTTTAGTCATACAATCCGAATGATTGTAGTTGAAAAACATAACTAAATTGGCAATTTTAAAATTTTGAATGCGCTCCCATTGAAATCTCTTTCATAATTTAGACGGGTAGATAGATTGAGAATAACTTCTCAATGCCAAACACAAACGCTTCATTGATTGAGTTTTGCCAAACTCCCAAAATTCCTTAATCAAAATCCGTTTGGATATGTTTAGGAAATTTTGCCTTCCTTTTATCTTCTTCTGAAAATGTTAGCTATTATCTGTTCAATACTCCAACTCTAGCCCCAAAAACTAAATCCCATTTCCCAGCTTAACCTTTTTGGCCACTTAAAAGCTTCTCTGCATTGCGGCTAATTGAAAGCTCTCTAGGAAATGGGGGGGATGGATAAAATAAGTAAACCAAGGGTTATATCAGTCATGACCTTTTGCGGCAAAACTCTTTTCCAGCTCTTATCAGTTACCAAATGGAAATTAATATTTAATGCGCCCACATTGTTTTCCACCCCCTTTCGCCTCCTCTCAGCGCCAGAAGCAAGTTTTTTGCTTAGGTCCAGAGCATTGAAATGTTAGACGGCTGCTTAAGCCTCATTAATAAATAATGAACGGCATATTTTGCCAGAATCTGAAATTTTAGAGACTCCTCCGCTTCCTGTTGCTATTTCTGTTGCCAGTTTTTCAATAATAATTTTTTCAATATAAAAAATAAAACAGCATTGATAAGCCAAAAGTTTTGCCCTTCTCCCCAGTGGAAAAGGCACAAAAATTTGTTTTTAGACCAAAAACTTTATTTTGGCTGGTTGCCCTGGTTGGTTGGTTGGCTGCTTAAACGCAGACAAGGCAAACTTTTGGCCGCAAAAACTTTTAACTGGCTAAAACCCCCCTCCTCCCGCCCGTATACTTGTTGAGGAGAGGCGACGAGCATCTGCTAAGACAAACATAAATTACATGCCATTGTCCAATGGCAAAAGTTGTGCTCCTTTTTACTTCTGTCTAATGATGCCACATTCAGCGGGCATAAATTAGACCAAAAAGCCGCAGCGTTTGCCGCTCAAATTAAATGTTAATTTCATGCCATCATAATCACCAATGTCGTCCTAGTCGACAACACACACATGACCTCATTAAGGCCAACCGCTCGCCGGCCAGCAACAACAATATAATAAAAGGTCCACAGCCACAAAACCACAACCGAAAGCACCTACCCGATTGGGTGGGGTCAGGCCACCAAAACAAAGTCGTCGTCGCGCTTCGCGCTCTGCAAATAAACTGTAAAAATGTTTACCGACAATTTTCTACACAATTTTACGCCGCAAGACTCGGACACGGCTTGGAGGGGGTTGGCGGGACTGCTTGGAATTTTCAGCAAATTAGGGTGCGCATGAGGTCATATTAATGTGGTTAATTACAATAATTAGAAATTTAATTAAGGTGCGTGTGTGTGTGCGCGTGAGTGTGTCTGTGTGTTTGTGTCCACTCAAATCGAATTTACATGCTAAAGCGCTGTTAAAATACGAAAAGAGAAATTGTATGCCATATATTTATACCATAAATACAAAACAATATAATTTGTATGTTGTTTTTGTGGGGGGAAACCCTTTGGGAAGGAGGCAGCCACTCAAAGGGCTAACTAGTAAGTGAGTTGGTTAGTTAGTTAGTTAGTCATGTCGCCCTAACAGAGTTGTTGTGGTAAATGGGTGGACTTAAATTTGGGGAATTGTGAAAATGCACACTGGGACAGCAAACCGAAATTTGGGACAAAAGTCGTTTTTTGTGTAACAATTTTTTAATTGGTATTTATCAAACCCCTCGTAATCAATCCTAATTTATGAATTATTTGGGCTTTCTTTTCGAAAAATTTGCTTTTGAAATGATTAACTCATCTAAATTTTCTAACAGCTCAAAAGTATGAAATTATTAGTATTTTCCAAAAATTTATTTTAAAATTTGCTTAAGTTCTATACTTGAAATTAAGTTAAATTAAAATAATAATAAAACACTAATTACACTCTGCAACACTAAAAAGCTGATCGACTCGAGACCAAAAAATTCTAAAAGGGTATGATGTAAGTACAAAAAACTTTGGTTAGCTGTCCTTTTCGTTTTATTGCACTTCACTTCTGATTGGGATTTGCAACTCCATTTCGGTTTGACGTCTTAGAGGAACTTGTTGCTCTTGGCTTGGCTTACAAAACATTCTAAAGCACCAAGTCAAAAGTTCATACTCAAAATTCCAAAAATGTCTCAAAATCATCATGTTTTCTCCTAATTTTGCACTGTTTTTTCAACTTTGTCTTGAAACCTGTAACGAATTTGTCTAAGCAATACAGGATAAAAACGTAGCTTAGACTTAAAAAAAGCAAACGGTTGAAACATACCAACTTTATCGTTTATTCGTTTTTCCGAGTTTTTATGACAGTTGAATATACTTTTGGGCCTATAGCTATATGAAAGAGTAATTAAATGAAGTTGGTTCGTTCTAACGGTTTGTTTATTTTGCTAGCTACACCCTTGTTCTGTATTTCTTGTCTAAATTTTTAACGGGTTTAAAGATGAAGTTGAAAAACTATAAAAATAAAATGGTTAAACTTGGTTTTTTTTTGGCAACTATTGTAATTTTGAGTAAAAAGAAATGTTTTGTAGGCCAAGCCAAGTGCATGAACTTTGCTAAAGATATAAAAGATGAATTCCAAATTGTTTACGGAGATATGGAATCGTAAATCCTAAAAAAGCTTAAAAGTTCAAAGTGCAATAACAACAATAAAAAGAAAACGACAGCGAATCAGAACAAACCCAGATAGGATTTTTATACTACTATCACACCCTTTCAGAATTTTTGGTCTCGACGCGATGAACTTTTTTGAGTTTAAAATTGCGTCACAGTGATAGCGGTTGCGTTGAACTCTTTAGCGACATTGTGATTTCACCAGCCAAAAACTAAAAATACTTGACGTGGTGGGCAGTCAAAGTCAGTTCTTTTCAGGGTAATTAACTTAAAGTTTAACTAATATAATAGTTCTAGTTATTTTGAAAAAAAATTGTCTTTAATAACGATTTCAATCAAATTTTGTATTAATAACTGGAACTATTATATTTGTGACAAGGAATATGTGAAATATGTGTGACAGAGACCAAGCAGTGGTCTCGGTATCTTGTATGTCAGGTTTCTTACGTCTGACTCGCGGTGTTCCTCAAGGTTGAGTCTTTGGGCCCTCACTCTTCTCTGTGTATATCAACGACCTTCCTGACTGTCTGATAGGCTGCGATGTCCATTTGTATGCCATTGATGTACAACTTTATGTAAGTAGACCGTTACGTGAAATACATGAGTGTGCTAGAATTTGTAGTAGGGAAATTGGCGAGTGGGCTAAAGCGAATGGCTTGGGGCTAAATCCTAAAAAGTCGAAATGTTTAGTAATTTACAAGAAGGCCCTTAATGTCTGTGATTTACTAAGCTGACAATAAACAATTTTATTGTACCACTTACCTGGGAATCCGATTTAACAATACCCTAACGTGGAGCGACCACATTACGAAAGTTTCCGGGACAACATTCGGGTTGGTTAGGCAGTTGTCGCTTACTCAAAAACTCATTCCTCTTCATCTAAGGCTTTTGGTCGCTAAAACATGTCTCATCCCAACTCTATTTTATGGCGTGGAAATATTTGGTATTAGTGATGCAAGCAGTATGCAAAGGCTAAAGGTGACATTTAACTCCATCGTAAGATGTGTTTAATCTTGGTCGTAGAGACCATATCGCGCACTTTGCTAAATAAATTCTTGGCCTAGATTTAGAGTCGTGGATCAGACTCCGTACTTTATTATTAGTCCATAAGATTACAAAAACTTGCTGGCTCAACACGAACGAAAAACATAGTTTGCCAGCGAGTAAGCCTGGCCAGCTCAGAAAAACACTTTTTCATTTAATCTGACCGCTGTTGGAATAACCTGCCGGTATTTTAAGTCTCAGTTAATTAATCATCTCAATAGACAAACATACGGGGGTGTCCTGGAAATCTCTAGAGATTTTGGCCTCGGTTGTAAAACGACCGAGATATCGATTGGCGGTGTTCCAGAACTTCAAAAGACTTCGTTTTCTTATTTGAAAATTAGAACAGAAATAGTTCCAGTTGAAGTATCATCTTTAAAAACAGCGCTGCATCTCTCGTAAAAAAATGTCCCTTCTTTTAGTTAAGGGATAATTTGATGTTCAAGTGATATTTATGGATTGTGTTATATGTTTTATGAAGCATTTTTAAATTATAATTAAAATTTATATATATTCATATCATATTCTCCAAAAATAAAATGCGAAATTCAAAAATATGTTCGCGCCACTCATGAAGTATAACTTGTCTACCCTTATTCAGCTGGCTGTCACATAGAGGGAGTCACAATCTGTAGATGGCGCCACCTGAGGTGGTTGCTTTTGACTAATATTAAAGACTTTGGTTCGTTTTGCGAAGAATTATTAAAACGCAAATTACAACTAATTAAATAATTTTTCATTTGATGCAACGTATCCAGAAAAATAATGTTGTTTACATTTCCAAAACTAATTGTGTTTGTCAAAATTGTTAGGGATGTGAATTTTGCTAAATCTCCTAACAAAACACGAGAGATTTGAAACCAACCGAAAGAGATTTCTGGGACACCGCGAATTGATTTTGTGTTGGAATTTGATTCGAAGAGATTTCCGTGACACCTCCGATAGATTTTATAAACGTTTTGGAAAAGAGATTAGTATTGTATTAGTTATGTTAGGATTATATTTTATGTTTTATATTTTTTACTTTTTTATATATTTTGTATTTTTCTATTTCTTGTGATCTCTCTGTTTTTGTGACCGATCCACTAATTTATAGTACTTATGTACCTGTAGCATTGGGACAATACTGAAATAAATTGAACTCATTAAAAAGTATTTGGTCGTAAAGAGAAAAGTTTTTACAGATTAAAAGCGTTGTTTCTTTAAGTATGTACGTATAAGACTTTTTGAAAAAATCAAGCTGTTGGAAATCTCCAGAGATTTTGGCCTCGGTTGGTTTGCAAAACGCTCCGTTGGTGTCCAGAATTTCAAGAGATTTCATTTTCTGATTTAAAAATCTAGTTAGAAGGCGTGTGAGAGATTTCACTTTCTTATTTAATAATCTAGTTAGAAGGCTTGTGTCCAATATAAAGTTACATCTTTAAAACAGCGTTGCTTCTCTAGCAAAACGAATGTCCCATTTTCTAGCAATGAGTCAGTTTGATGTTTAATTTAAATTTTTTGATTGTTTTAAATGTTTTACACAGATGGCGCCACCATAGGTATATGGCGCGAAAAATTATTAAAAGGCAAATTTTGATATTAAAACAAATTAAATATTTAACTAATTTGAGGCAACCTATCCAAAACAAGAAAGAAAGTCGGTCAAGCCCGACTATAACATACTCTGTACCCTTACACTCGCATTTGCTCAGGAGTCAAACGGCCAGTTAACACCCCGCGCACAACGCGGTGCGCTCTCTAAGTTTCTCTCTCTCTCTCTCGCACTAAGATTGCCTGTGTTGAACCGTTAGGGTGTGTTGCTGTGGTTGTTGGTGGGGGGGTGGGTGGTGTTAACTGGCCGTTTTTTGCCCATAACTTGAGTATCGTTCATCCGATCTTTATCATTCCTTCAGCAAATCGATAAATTTTTAGTTTACAAGGTATCTCTACAAGGAACGAACGATCTATCTTCAAAACTGTAGGAGATATGAAGTTTTTTCCAAATTGCGGGGGCGGGAGGCGGCGTGGAGATGGAAAATTGAAAATAAACTTGATCTGCCTGCAAATATAACAAATATATGCCCCATACATGTCAAACCTCTATCTCTTACCATCTCTGTGATCTCTTCGTTCATACGGACGGACGGACGGACAGACGGACATGGCTATATCGACTCGGCTGTTAATGCTAATCAAGAATATATATACTTTATGGGGTGGGAAACGATTCCTTCTCTCTGTTACATACTTTTGCACAAACTTAATATACTCTATGTACCTTCGGTACAGAGTATAAAAATGTTGTTGTTTACATTTCCATTAATTTTGCTTATCAAAACTGTTTGGGTGATGAATTTGGCCAATTCTCTTTACAAAACCGCCGAAAACAACCGAAAGAGATTTCTAGGACACCGAAGAATTGGTTATATATTTTGACTTACAGACCAAAACTTATTTAGACTTGTGACTCACAAGTTGTGAGTGTTATTTAGACTTCTCAAAACTTTTGTTGTTTTGTCTTACCGTTAAATCTTCGCAACCACTTACCCGATTGGTGTAAAGTTTTGACACAATATAGAATTGAAACCCAAAAAGTCATTGTTATTAAAATCTCAATTTTGACATAGCTCCACTTATGCTGTTATTCCTTATTGCCACAAATATATTTCTCTGTAAGATTTGGATACCTTGTAATATATTGAAAAACTTTCCAACTTAGGTTTGGTTTATCTACATCTTATTTAAATTTTATTTGACTTGTATTGAGGAACCATTAAGTTTCGTCAAAATATTCAAGTTCTAAGACTGGTGTACAAACGGCAGAAATTTGGCGTAAAAATTCGATTTATGCCCACTGTTCTATGCAAATTAAACCATGATGATGAATATTAATTTCTAGGAAAGCGCGCGTGTGTGCGCGCCCTTGTGTGTTGTAATAGAAAAGGGTTAGTGCTCTTTTTTTTGGATTTGCGAGGGCAAGTTTTAAACTTCTACGAAAATGGGGAAATGTGAATTTCGTGGGCTTATCAAACATTACCGAATCTAAGTAAAGACTTGATAAATATTTTGATGATTGTACATCATCAATTGTAATGGTTAACAATTTGTTTACAGAATTCCGATCTGGTCTCACCAGCTCACTTGTAGGCATTAAGGCATTTTCCAAAAGAGTTCCAAATAAAAAAATAAACAAAAATTGGTTCATACCACAAGGTCAGATTTAAAAGAGCCCTGCACTGTAGGAAAATTCCCAAAGAATGCAAAAATAACTGGGCCCCGAACGATAAGCTTGAAATCGTCGATAAAGACCCATTCCATAGAGAATCGGAAGGTACGTGAAGTTTGTAGGTACTTTACATATTATGTGCAAATATGCATCCGTGTGATCCTTTCAAAGAAGTACTCGTGGATATTTAACTACAGTCTGAAAGATATTTGTGCCCTGGATTAAATAGAGATCCATCACAACCCATCAGAGACCAGAAGTCATGTTGGATCGATCTAAGCAAATTGAAAAAGTGCTGGAGTTCAAATGATACCATTTTGAGTTGTAAAACGCATTTTTGTCATAAAATGTATTTTCTCCAAAAAGCCACTGACTTATCAAACTGCCTTTGGCTTATTTGAATGTTAAATGGAAAATGTAACATAACTTTTCAACTTTGTAACCTTTTAGTATTTTTCACTATATTTTGCCAGGAAGTAGAACATCATTTTTATCGCCTTACAACACTTCTTCCTCTAAGCGCACACAAATTGAGCTGAAGTTTCATATTTTGTCATGTCTTTCCCTTCCTCTTGCTCTGTCTTTTACTTGCTGTCATATGACCAGCACTTAAAGCACACGTCGCCGGCCCTTTCCCTCCCAGTTTTACCAAGAATTCCACTTGGTTTGCATTTTGTGTGTGGGCGCGTTAACTACTTGCCGCGTGTTGGCGGTGGATCAGAGGGCGCGTCTCTTTTTTTCATAATGCTGTGCAGCAACTATCCAAGCAAACTTTCCAATTGTTAAAACTTTGCACTTGAGCGATTTTTGTGTAGCATATTTTTTGGCATATTTGCGCGCTCGTATGTACCAAGCACTTTGCAAAGAAAACTTTTCAATGTGGTAAACACACGCAGGCACACACACAGACACACGTGCATACATGGACACAACTATTAAAAGCCAGCAGCAGCCGAGAGTAAAATGCATAAATAATGTAGGCAAGGCAGGGGCAAAAAAAAGCTGCCAGAAGAACACAAAAAAAACACATAAAGAAGAAATCAAGAAGAAGCCACAGATGGTAGGGAAGAGTCGAATACTGAATGCACTTTGGGGTGGAAACAATAATATTAATTTTTCGAATTATAGAAAACAGACTCAGAAATTTTTTAACGGTTGAGAATTTTGTCGTAAAGAAAACAACCTGTTATTTTTAGAAAATGTATAAAATGTTTAAAATTCTTTAACTTGTATGTTACACATTTGTATTGATAAATGTTAGTTAAGATGCAAGCCAAATTCCTATTTTAAAGTAGGGAGTCATAGAACAAACAGTGCCCAATGTGACTGCTGTTTTTATACCCTGTTCCCATTAAAAAAGGGGAAAAGGGAATCATGAAGTTGTGCAAATGTATGTAACAGCCAGAAGGAAGCTTCTCCGACCCTATAAAGTATATATATTCTTGATCAGCATCAACAGCCGAGCCGACGTTTGTCCTTCTGTGTGTATGAGCGCGTCGATCTCAGAGACTATAAGAGATAGATACCCAAATTTTGGCATGCACATAGGTGTATACCGTAGCCAGATCAAGTTTATTTCAGATTTTGAAAATATCCCCCCCTCCCCCCTTAAACCGCAAAAAACTGTCACAGCCACAATTTTAAAGTTAGAACCTGGTAAGTTAATGTATACTATCCTAGGTCTTATATCTAACTACTCTCAAAAATAAAATAAGATACGAGCAAAAACACAAAAGCTATTAAACAATTTAGCTTGTGGGAGCGGGCGGGGGGGAATCAGCCACTTCATGCAGGCAGCGCTGCCTGCGCAGGCCGCGTGTGAGCGTGTGTGTGTGCTCGTATGTGTGTATGCGTTTGTGTATGTGAGTGTGTTTGTATGTGTATCTCAATTGAACAGGGTATTTTGTAGTCGGGAAACTCGACTACAGCGCTCTTACTTGTCGCATATTACAGCCGTCCAAATGGCATGGATCGATTTTAAGGGTCTTTTATTAAGATTCTTTTATTCACAGTCTTATTGGCAAATATCTAAATGAAAAGGCATTCAGCTAGTTTTGGTACATGTGAAATTTTGAGTGTATTCAGAATAAACACTTTAAAAATAGTTTGTCAATCCTTCAAGTGTTTAACACCGAGTTAATGAGTATGGCAAGCTGGTGCAGTTTCTAATTTGTATCTGACACATGGCGTCTATCAGAAAAAAGAGAAATTGGCTGTAAGTTACATATTTCGTCAACGTGGAACATAAGTCTAGTAGTAGTAGTAATTCTTTACTTAAAATATTTTGTTAACCTACTTATTGCATTTGTTGTTATTAGGATATAAGTTAATATTTTAAACAAGAAATTTATCCTTATCGACTTTGTGTCTAACCGTCGATCACTGCTACCCAAATTCTTTGCTACGCAGTCTAATACACCTGACTTCCCAGGTCTTCCCCAGATATCAGATCGTTCAACTGCATAATTAGGAACCCAAGTAGCGGTGTTACCGTTTTTAAAAACTGTCTTCAAAAATTTGTTTTCTTAATCTTAAAGACTTTCTTATAAAACTTAATAGTGCCGATAAGTTTTCGCCATAAAGATAATTTATTATCTCGTGCAGTTGTACAGCTGCCTTGCCAAGATGGAGCAATCGGTGCTCGCTCAAAATGGAGCAAAAGTGTACAATGAAGATGAAGTGTACAATAATTTTTTTTTCTCGCAAATTGCACAGTGAACAAGTGTTATTGCTGCTAACCATATTAGGGACAAAGTTTAATTCAAGAATCTCTCCTCTAGCCTTAAAGGTGGAGCGAATTTGATCCACTGTGAATGTGTCTTTGGAATAGTTCCTTATTCCAAAGTCATAGTGCAACCCTTAATAAATAAGCCGTCAATGCATGTCTGCCTGTAAGCTGCATCCATTTCAAAAGGCGTTGGCTCCGCCCAGGATCCCCAGCTAGAATGATCTTCTACACTCAAGCACAAGCTACACTCCGTGAGTGCTAGTTAGGTTTTCCCAATGAAGACCTCTCGACCTCGTCATATTCCACGATACCCCATACTTGAGCGCCGTAGCACATTATGGATCTAACTCAAAGAGTTGATATTTAGTGCTGATTGGTACATCTTTCTTACTTAGTAGCGAAATCCATGTACAGTTGGTAGCCATTTTCGCATCCTTAAGCAAATGAAATTTAAACTGAGCTTTATGATATATCAAAATACCCAGATACTTATACTCATTAATTTTCATTGAAGGCTAGTCTCCTCCAATGCCTCTTAAAAATTTGAATCTTGGACTTTTCTGTGTTCACTTTACGACTCCACGTTTTGTAGTATTAGCTTATATCCTAATAACTACAAATGTATTAAGTAGGTAATTTAAATATTTTAAACAAATAATTACTACTACTTTATAAGCCTAGTGTGACCATACTTAAGTTTGTGGTATTTTTTAATAAACTGGTGTTGGGTCAGTCTACTCGATTAGCACAATTTTTTTTCGAAAAAAAATTGGCAACTTTTCTGACAATTATGATAAGAACTGTTTGGATATGATATTCAAAAACAAAGCTGACTATTGACTTCGACTAATCGCTTTAGCAAATTGTTGCTATTTTTATTAAGCAAGTGCAACTGTAACTTCAGCTTATTGCTAACGGCTTAAAGGTTCAAGAATGTCGACGTGACATTGATGTTAGATCTACTGTTCAAAGTAAAACTAGGCCCACAGCCTATTTACATAGACTCCACAAATGAGATGTCAAGCGTAACATTAACCTGTTAAACGTAACATTAATTCTAAGCTGCAAGCATGCAGAATGTTAAACGTGTCGCAATCATTACTTCTGCTTCTGCTTCCCAACATTTTTGTATGAATCTTCTCGTTACTTCGCATGGCCGTAGAGGCCTTAAGGCTCGAAAATGTATTCCCAATGTCTTATTAGACCGACGTAGACCCGTTTTCGCCAAACAAAATTCCCGTTACTTGTTTAAAGCTTGCAACTTCTGCATTCAGGTGACAGCGTCCGATTTTTTTATTTTCAAGCAACGGGAGTAACTTTAACGGGAATCATCTCCTCCGCTATAAAGTATTTTTTACACATCAAAATAGCACAATTAAAATCCGATTGTCAAATTTTCTGCTCACACTGGCAACTTTTTACACTTTTTTTTGTTTTGCATTGGCAACTCTTCCGAAAAGCGCGTCCCATTTCGTTTTAATTTGTTTAGCCTCTACGTGGAGAAGCAAAATTCAAAATTTTAGGAAAAGTTTCTTAAAATTTCTAAAATATTATAAATATTTCAAATTTAAAAAATTACAAAATTTAAAAAATAACCGAACATTTGAAATAAGTTATATTGTAGTAATGCAAATGCAGATCCTGAATTGTTCTAAATTCTTAAGTTACGCCGTATGAATTTTTATGAATAAATAATTATTTATAACTATGAATAAATAATAAATCTTAGAGACATACGAATCCTTGAACAACACAGTTCAAGACTATGTTAAATTCGCTATTAATGAATCTTAGAGCGCGTTCACCAGCATAAATCGGTGACAAAAAATCGACTATTTTTGTTAGATTGTGCTGGTGAACAGGCATGATGTGCAGTCATGATTGCTAATTTTCGTGATTGTGTTAGATGTGAATACATCAAAGAAATAGTTTGTTAGAATTGCTTGATTGTGATTTGTTATCGATAGCACACAGCTGTCAGTTGTAAACAAACAAGTAATTTTGTCAAGGCAAATGCAAAATGAATGTGGAAACCTCTTTGTTATTAATTAATGAATTGGCAGAGGACGTGGATTCGCAAGTAGCTCACGGAAATTCGTGCAAGGCCCTGAAGTCTTTACTGGTTGTTGCGGAGGAGGAAAACTTGAAAAGCCGCCTCTTCAAAAAGAAGCACACAGTACAAAAATATAGAATGGACAAATTCAAGGAGAATTTCATGATGTCCTGTTCAACGTTAAAGACTCTCGGCTCATTGCCCATTAAATACTTTATTAAAATAAACATTTGCAGACCCTTCTTTGCGTTGCCCTGGATGAACTAATAGCGAAAGTAACTCTTAATAAAACCCAGCGTTATGTAATGTGGCTGCTGGCAAAAACAGGAGTTCTTCAAATTACTAAATGACCGTGTTGATATAGGAAAAAGATCTGGCCATCAGATATTCGAGTTTGTTGCGTACATTCTCGCCGGGATTACAACAAATATTAAATGGCTAACAAAGCTTTGAGGAAAATTCAAAGGGAGGAGCAGTTGCTGCTATTAACGACGGTCATATAAATTCAACAGTCTGTTCTAAATTTTATTTAGCTATTAGTTGCCAAAAATTCAAAACTTCCGCCAACAAAAATATATCGATGACTGTTGCCCTAAAATTCTATCAAACACGTTCACCAGCAGCCAAACACTTTTTTGTTGATTGATGATTTATGTTAGATGATTGGTGTGTGCTGGTGAACGCGCTCATACTTTTTCATAAATTTCTAACGCGAACGGTAGTTTATACACTTTATTCCGAATTAACTTAAAACACACATAAATAATACGATTATGTCTCTTAATTAACCCAAAACCTAAATTTAATTTGTCACACAAAATTTCACTTTTCAGAAGGATGCTGCTGACCTAAATCGTACATATATAACAGATGCTTTCCCTTAGTGAAAATACCTTTACGAAAACTTGAGCACAGCCTCTGTCAAGTTGACAGTTTTTCCTCTTTTCTTTTTCGACTATTTTTTTTTGCCATATTTTCTTTCCTTTTTTTTCCTTTTTTGGCTGGCAAGTTCTTTTCCACACATTATGAAAAACTTTCTTCTAGCGCGCACTGATAAACGTTTTCCAAGTCTAAGAGGAGTCCACCTTTCTCTCTCTGTGTGTGTGTGTGCGCGTCTAAGTCAACACAAACAAGCGACAGCCAGAGAGAGTACATTAGGCAAATGCTCAAGATAGATGGGATGGGGAATAGTAGGGGTGTACGGAGGCGAGGGACTTTGCGTGTTTGCAGCGCGTTTTGAGTTACCTTTTGCCAAGTTGTTCGCTGTCATGTTACGGCAATTTTACGCCCTTGCCATTTCAGGGACAGAATGTAGGTGGTGGTCGTAGTCCACGCTTTAAACGCATTTTGTCCACTTTTTTTATTCCAAATTTAAGCCACATGCGTCGTCGTCTATTTCTAAATGCATTAAACAAAACTTCAGTTGTTCGCTTCAGCCGATTCCTTCTGGCCAGCTGCACTTGCTGAAATTGATGCTCGGACTGGCAGGCTGCGAACCAACAATTTTTCGGTGGTCAGCGTAAGCATTTTTGAATTTTGCATTTTTAGCTGAAGCAGCTGAGGCCTATGTAAATATGCCTAACTAAAATCTAAGGGAGAGCTGCTCTACCAAAAGCCATTCAGTGCACTAATTTGAAATTATGCCGAGGTAGGCAAATATGTGTTCGAGTGAGAGGTTGGGCGCAAGCATTGCCAGTATGAAAGTTAAATGAATGAATTCGTTAACGAGGGTCTTTAAACTGTCTGGTTTATTTCGAACAAGCTTAGCCTGTTAGGTTGTTTCTTTAATTGCAGTTAATCAATGGACCAAATTTGAACAAAAAGTGGGGAAAAAGAGCGCGTTAATATACAATTTTTTGTTTTGATTAAACCTTCAAACTTTAAGTAAACTTTGTAATCAAATCAACTAGAGATGGCCGTACAGGAATCGACGAACTAAAGTGCTGAAAATTTGCACATATTCCGCAAGTTAAGGTTAAAAGTTGGCCATCAGCTGTGCTACTTATTCCCTCAAACCTTGAGCAGCTGAAGCCAGACTGGCATTAAGTAATGGCATCTGGGCAGCTATATTATTTCCAATTTTTTGGAAATTGTGGAAAAGACATTTGCAGGTCAATTTTTTGGTATTACAACTTCATGATCAACTTGCTGTCCCGGTGCACGTTTTTCGGCACCCTTTAGTATTTTAAACACAATACGAAGAAGTGAAGCTTACATTACAATGGTTATCTATCAAATCTTCATGATAATCTAAACTGAATTTAAAATTTAGCAAATTTTGCAATTTTGTGTACCTTTCTATTTTCACCATCCATCTAAAATTGAGTAATTTTCGCAAGTTTTAAGAGCTTTTAATCTTTACCATCCGTCTATTTACCCGTCTTTAAAATAATCAAAACTCATTATAAAAACGGACCGTTTGATCTACACCTCCTATTTACCCGTCTGTTTTCCCCGTCTATTTAACCTTCTTTATGACAATCTAAGCTTATATATGAATTTCCAAAATTCAGGATTTTTTGGACCGTTCGAAGTACAACTTTCATTTACCCGAAAATTTTTTCTTTATTTATTTAGTTTAACAATGTTCCGTCTTACTTTACGAAGGCCTACTTAGAAACGACAATCAATTTTCTTTAATAACAAAAACAGAGGAGTGAGATTAGAAGGTATGATAATGCAAGTTATAGTTTAAGCAATGGTTTCGAAAGGGTTCGTGATGAGCATAGTTTGTTCTAGTAACGTGTTGTGGGACAGCAAGTCTTATATTAGACAACAAAACGATTGATTCCATTTCCCCTGAGAGGAGTTTATGAATAACAAGTAAGAAAGTCGGTCAAGACCGACTGTAATATACTCTGTACCCTCCAGTAGCAGCGTTGTTGCTGCGCTGCAACAGCGAACTTTCTTTTGTTCATAACTAAGCCAATAGGTGGCGCCACTACTTGATTTTCAAAACTGACCAATAGATGGTGCCACTACTGTAACTATAATGGCGATTTAGGTCACTTTGATTATTAAATATAAGAAATACAATATCAGAATGCCAAGAGTTCAATGTGCTAATGTGTGTGAGTTAGAGATGTATATAAAAAAAGCGGGAGTAACGAGTAACCACTGATGTGTGAATCAGTCAGGATTTGTGACCGGAACTGTAGTTGCAACTGGATCTATGATTGGTGCCGGATGAACTGGATCCGTCACACCATTTCAAAACTGACCTTTGATTGGAACTGACTTTTGGTTATAACTTGAGTACAGAGCTACATCTGATCTTTATCATTTCTTCCGCAAATCGATAAATAATTTTGATTTCTAAATATCTCTAGAAAGTACAAATCATCTATCTACAAAACTGTGGGAGATATAACTTTTTTTTTCAAATTGCGCTGGAGGTGGCGTGGAAAGAATTGAAAACAAACTTGATCTGCCTGCATCAAGTATAAGAGTACAAGAAGTATATGTCCCATACATGTCAAACATCTATCTCCTACCATCTCTGAGATCTGAGCGTTCATACAGACGGACAGACAGACGCACATCTCTTTATCGACTCGGCTGTCCCTGTTACATATTTTTGCACAAACTTAATATACTCTGTGTACCTTTGGTACAGAGTATAAAGGACACTATGGCAAGTTCGGCGGTTCTTAAGAGAAGGCAGGTTGATTAGGCTTAATCTTTGCTCCTGAGGGGGAGGATGGGTGGTAGTATCCCAGTTTTAGCCTTGGAGAGCGAAAATTAAGAGCTGCTTCTAAACCGATTCTAGTTGATCTTGATATTTTTGACCAGACACACGACCCATATTCAAGTATTGGTCTCACTAGGGAAACATACAGTTGCTTAGTGACGTAGGGGTCTTTAAATTAATTGGACCATCGTTTAACAACATCAAAAACTGCCATTGCCTGGTTTGCAATGACTGCTATATGACTATTAAAACATAACTGGGGTACAAATTGTACACCCAAATCATCCACTTTGTAGATTCGTTTCAATGAGATTGTATAAATCATAAGTCAAATGGTTGATTACGACTAAAGGTCATACATTTACACTTGCTGAGATTAAGAGGAAAGTGTGAGCACCAAGTAAATCTTCATAAAAATCTAAACAAATTATAAAATTTTGAAAATTTTCGGGTTTTTTTTGGACCGATTAGCTGTTTGCGAGTTTGTAATTGGTATTCTGCAATTCAGGGCGGAAACAAATCCCACATATCAAAGATCTTAAGAGTCCGTCCAGCCCTTCTTGAGTTATAAGTTGTGTAGCTAACACGGCTTTGTTTGAAATATTTAAATTTTTTATTTCCGTTATGGTATTTTTTAGAATTTTTGTTAGTTTTAATTTTTCCGTATATTTTGTTAATTCTAGAAATTTGGTTGTTTTTGATATCTATTATTTGGTAATTTTTGTAATTGTCATTTAAGTAGTTAACACCATTTCATGTGATTATAAATTCAAAAATCGAATCTCTAGTCAAACTCAATCGCCCTTGCCTTCCCTTCCTCTCTTGCTGGGCCATGTTAACTGACCTGAAGCAACACTTTATCATTTTGGTCAATTCGGAATCAAGAGAAAAGGCATTGTCAAACCCAAATTGTTTTGTCCCCTCAAAGTTGAGAAACTTGAAATCGAAATACAAATTTCATGAACAAAATGAAATGTCAACAGTAAATTTACCTTCTTACACTTTCCCTTTTTTTCAGTATGTTTGTTGTTGTTGATTATTTTCTTTTCTAATGCAGCAAAGCTCATTTTTCTTTTTTTCTTCAAGAGGGGAAATTTTCTTAATGGGATTTACAAAACGAAAATGCCCAAAGAGTGAGCGAGAGATGATGATGATGATGATGGTTTCGGGTCTGTAAAATGGCGCATAAATATGTTGAAAATGGACTTGAGAATTTATTTACATAAAAAGGATTTAAAAAATCAGAGAGGGGGGAAGGAGAGAGAGAGCAAGCCCAGTGATTTGTTTGCCTTTGTTATTATTATAAGCGGGTGAGTGATCCCTTTTTTTTCTCTGTTGGTCTTTGGTTGCCTAGTGACACAGGAGAATGGGGAAATTGGTAAGGTTATCTGACAACAACAACAGTCAATGACCATAAATCTAAGCCAAAAGCATATATTTTTTTGTTTACCAGATTTGAGCAGAAATGGTTGGGAAAATGCTCTCAGTTTACAATTTTGCACGAAGTTCATTTAAAATGATGCCGACTCCTCGAGGACGAGAGAACTTTTGTCGCGCTCACTAAGCAGCAAATCCTTTCATCCGATTTAAGTAAATGCAAACAAAATAAGTAAATAGCAAGAAGCAACACTTTTTGTTGTTGTTTCGCTATCCTAAAGGGGCTTTACTCCCGCCGGTTCTTCTCCTGGCTGCCTCCGTCGTGAGCCACTTGGGTGAGAGCTTGTTAAAACTTTAAGTCCGTTTTACTTAACGTGGCTCGTTTTTTTTTTGTATTTGTGTTTTTGTTTTTTTTTAGCTGACAGTTGTAACTGTTTCCGTTTCTTCTTCAGTATTCTGCTGTTGCGTCTCTCTCAGTCATTTTAATTTTTAAAGACCTTAACGATTAAAGCCTTTAACTATTTAACACATTTGACTTTTCTCCCGATCTCTCTCTTTGTCATGTGATTTTTTGCCATTGACAGCAGCTCTAATTGACTTGCATTGTGGCCGTCTCCCTTGCACTTGGCCTGACAAGCCTTGTAATTAGTCAACTTGCTTTCAAACCACTACGGGGGATTTTTTTCGTCTTTTTCTCTTACTTTCTTGCTATTGACACTTGGCCCTAAGCTCTGTGTGGAGGGCGCTTTTAAGTTTTTAATTGAAAGTCGTTTTTGTGGGCGCCCGATTAGGGTTATTAATAGGCCCATCGGTGGGTGTGACTATTTGATTTCTGACTTGAGTTAGGAGCTTCAAGTGGTTTGGTTTTGGAGGTGTTAATGAAGGGCGATTTTTGGGCTATTCGGGCATACATAATGAAAAGGAGAATTTGAATCGATTTTTTAATTGTATAACACGCACTTAGCCATAACGACTTTCATATTCAAAATATTTCCTTTGTGAATAATTTATACATTACAATATTGCTGCTGTGAAGTACCTTTCAATGTAAAAGCTGCCAGTCTATTTCTGTGTTACTTTCGGTTTCAAGTACTTTTTGCTTGAGCTGTACGTAGTTGTTTAATAACTCTTTAATGCAAGGCGTGAAATTTAAAGTTTAGGAAATTAAAAAAAAAAACCTCTTTCTGGCTAGATTCGATCAGGCGCCATAGCATAGTTGTTCCGTCAATAGGCCAAAAATCAAAAAAACGATCACAAAATATTTAGACAAAATGTAAACATATTGTCTGTTAAATGTCCAATCTTCTTAATGGCAAGGCGGTTTTTTTTGTAAGTCTAAGGGGGCTTTCTAAAAATTGCATTGATAGCGTGGACACGTCTTCATTTTCGCAACGCAGCTGCACTTAGTAAGCTTTTTTTAAAACAAAGTGGTCAATCATTTAGAATGAATTTTGAAGTTGAAGGTATTTACCTGAAATCCAGATATTAATAATTAACTTACTTGTCAAATTCCACAAGATCTTTAGCGTTAGCCTTAAGTTTTGGATTGCTCTCAGGACTCTAACTTTTCTTTACAAAATTATAATTACACAGGAACCTTTATACCTGCATCAAAAATTGAGACCTTCTTTTTCACAAAGAACACACAACTTCATAAGTATTCCCGAGACTTAAAATGTTAATATCCTACAGGCAGTTCTTTATTAATGCAATTCGTCTGTGGAATGACCTACCTTATATTCTTAAAACTATTAGAAGCATCCCGCAATTCATGCACAGCTTAAAATACATTTACAAAATGCAGAATAAAGTCTTAGTGGTAAGTAAAAATAAAATTACATGAAATACACACACTCACAGACAAATAAATAAAGTCTTTCATCGTAAAATCCTGTCTTGTATTGTAAAAAATATTAAATTTTCTATGGTTTTTGACCTTATATTCTTTGTAATAGTATAAGTTAGTTTTTAGTTTAATTATAAGTCAATCTTTTTGTTCTTGCAGCGCTGGGCTAAAATAAATTGAAATTGGTTGTGTATATTTTTCTTCTAGTTCCAATCCCGAGTGGGACATAGGGCATCAGGGTTGTGTATAACTTTGCAAAACTATTTATTTATTAATTAATAATTATAATTTGGTTTGTTTTTCTCTTTGGACTTGATTTTTGGTATGCGCTTCTTATAAGTGTGTGTTTGCCCGCCTATATATTTTTTATCTATAGCACAGAAAATGGAACCAACGCAGAAAAATTAATTGAAGTTGTACAAGAGAACATTGAAACCAACGGCTACATTCCCGAGTTGAGCGTTCCAAAAAGTGCTGATCGTGGTCGACCGAAAATAGATTTTATAGTCTTTTAAAAGGACAAAACGACGAAGAATGGCTGAGCTGTCAAAAACCGACGAATCTGTTGCTTCTGCCTTGCGCTCATGCTCATTACATCCAATGCTTACCGAAGTTAATGTCGATGAAGTCGTGTCACTTCTCGTTAAGACAAATACATATAAGTGAGCAACAAGTTATCCAGAAAAAAATCAGATATAATCAGATATCTATGCTGGAAGATATCTATACTGGAAGTATTTTTGGCCGCTAGCTTCATATAAGCGCAATGACTCCTGAGTGTGATGGCGCCACAGAAATTTCATTGTATGCCCAAGAATTCCGTATTCCACTAGCCCCCTCATTAAGAGGCCAAATATTGAAACTGAGCCAATTATCTTGGAAAATAACAAAGTTATTAAAAATTTGTCCCAACCGTTTCAATGAAAGCTATAGGATATAGTCGTACGATTGGCCAATTTTTTCATTATATATTTAAAATAAATTTTATATTTTTCGTAAAAATTTCATAACGATATCACCACTAGAAGTATTGATGGCCGCGGCTCCATACAAGCCCAACCACTGTGCATTGGTACCACCGTTATCGCCCTTCTATTACTCTCGGCAAGGTATTTCCGAAATCAGGGAAAAAGTGTGTAATAATTTCTCCGTTTTTAAAGTCGACCCGATGACAAAAACAAAACGAGAGCGTAAGTTAAGGTCGGCTCTAACCGACTTCGATATACCCGTTACTCATGGAAACAAATGTTTTATAGCCTTCCTGTGTGCCTGAGGTGGGTCAGCCGAAAGTATGCAACATTTTCTTAACTCGGCTATTAATCATCCGATCTTGATGAAAATTTCAGGATGTTGCGAATATAAATCTAAGTTTTAAATTTGAGATCGATATCTCAAAAATTGTGGGAGTTATTCAACATTTTTTATTGTGGGGGCGTGTTAAAAATTTGAAATAAACATGATCTGCGTGCAGACAATGGAGTCTACATTTCAAAATTGGTTGCTCTAGCTCTTCTACTTTATATGGTCGGAAATGATTCCTTTTGCCTGTTACATACATTTGCACGACTTTAGTATACCCTTTTACTCTACGAGTGACGGGTATAACAAAGAGCGTAAGTTAAAGTCAATCAACTTCGATATTAAGGGTATAAAATGTGAAGAAATGTTTAATAGACTTCCTGTGTTCCAGAGAAAGCCTTAAAGTATGCAACATTTTAGTAAATGGACTATTTATTATCCGATTTTTATGAAAATTTTAGGAATTATAAATATTGCGAATATAAAAGTGACGTCACACAGTAAACATTTTATAGCCTAGCATATTGAACAATTTTTCAATCTTTCACAAACTTTAAATCAACTCAACAAATCTTAGCTCAAACAAAAATTGAACACAACTCTGTTGAAATTTGGTCCGCTTTTCAACAACCAAAAGCCAAAAAAAAAAAACAACAATCAGTTTATGCAAATCTTTGCATTTCACTCTTAACTGCTTCTACTGCTTCTTTCATTTTTTTTTTAACCACTTTGC
The DNA here is from genome assembly GCA_037044535.1 of Lordiphosa magnipectinata. NCBI lineage: Eukaryota > Metazoa > Arthropoda > Insecta > Diptera > Drosophilidae > Lordiphosa > Lordiphosa magnipectinata. The sequence continues at coordinate 267,009 of JBAMBO010003846.1, forward strand.
TGGCCAGTTTAATTAGAAAAAATGTTAATTTAATGCTTGGCTGATTTGATTCCTGACTTGTTGGACCTTGGTGTGGTTTTAATTCTCGTCTCTTGTCACTTGTCTGTTTGTTTTTACTACTTCGAAGACCGAAACTATGACACACGGAATGCCAATTGTACTGGCCATATGCTCACAGTCATATTTTTTGAGCACAAAAAATTGTATACGCTCAACGAAAAGTTTGTAACGACGCGAATGTGTGCTTAATGATTCATGAGTCATGTGAGTGAATGGGAGGCTGCGTGTGTTTGTGTTTGTTTCCCTGGCCTGGCCAGAAAGTGCTTAACTCGTAATTTTTAGCGCTACGTGCAAATAAGGCCACTGAGGCCGCTCCGGTTTCGTTTAGCGACGCCCGTCCAGTTGCTCACGGCAACAATTTGAGTGCATTTTATTGTAGTTGTTGCTCCTCCTGGCCCTCGTTCTCTGTTGTTGTGCATGAATATTGCAGCTGATGAGGACTCCCCACTTCTCTTGCTCAGCAAGCGGGAGCAAAGGGTCAAAACTTTTAATTAATGTTTATGGCTGCACTGCGGTTCTAGCGACTCACACGCTGGCTTTTAAGTAGAATTTATTTTTTTTTTGTTGGTTCTGTGTTTTGCTCTTTGTCTGCGTCTTTGGTTAGTCTGGCAAGATGCGACTACAGCCTAAAAAGCAGACTTCATATTTTTTAATTAATTCGTTATTTTTTGAGGCGTTCTTCAGGTTTCATAAGATATAATCATTAGTAAAAAGAAGGGGTGCAAAAATAGATTTTTCATTGCCCACTTTCGGGGGTAGAGCTCGAAATTTAATTTTAGGTTCTGTTGAACCAATTCCAGAGCACTTTAAGAAATCAGAAGAAAGAATTAGTTTTTTATTCAACTCTATTGCTGAAAGCGACAAGTCGCTCTCCCACTTAGGCCACATTGGGTCCTTTGCGATGCCATATTTATTCCCTATTAACCCTATTGAAGACTGAGGGGGTCCTCGTTACTGAACCATTGTGGGGACGGAATGAAGTTGAGTAGAGCTGGGATCTCCAGCCCAGATGTCTCCTAAAGGTTGAGTAGCACATGTTGACCATGTGTCCTGAGTCTCCTTCTTCTTAAGGCGGGGCAATGGCAAAGAAGGTGTTGTACCGATTCCTCCTCTTCTTCGTATCCGCAACTTCTGCAGAAGTCATGATAAGTGACGCCAAGGAGTGCTGCGTGTCTGTCAATAAGACAGTGACCAGTGAGCTACTGCACAGAAGGAAAGGGTTTTCCACCGATTCGTAGCAAGACGAAGTGTTTCAGATTTTGTGTGAAGCTTATATGTTGCCATAGGCATCCCTATCGTGCTCTTCTCTGAAAGGAGCTCGATGGTGGTACCTATTCTGTCCAGTTTGTCCGCAGACTCATTTCCTTCTATGTTGCGGTGTCCGGGCACCCATATTAGGTGTATACTGAAATATCGTGCGATCTCATTCAGAGATAAGCATTCCGTCATTCCGTAAGTGTTTTTGCATTGTTGGTATGTGAGTCAAGTGCTTTAAGGGCGGCTATCTAAGTATAAAAATACTTTTCCTTCTTTGACCGTGAGTAAGGCAGCTTCCTGGATGACTACCACCTCTGCTTGGTACACACTACAGTGATCAGGAAGGCGGAACGATAAGTTCAAATCTAGGTTGGGAGAGCAAACGCCCCCTCCTACTTTTTCGTCGAGCTAAGAATGAGTGAGAGGAGAAACACTGGCCGTGTTCAGCAAACTAATTGATCCCTGAACAGCTATCAGAAAAAAAGTATGCATCGAAAAGTTTTTGCTATTGGAGGGAGCAGTATCACTTTAAAGTAGCGTACTATATCTTTGATACATGATTCTGTATCATGATACCACAAATTGGGTATCATAATACCGCATCACTAGAGTTCGGTAGGAAGATTATTGCAAATTTTAACTTAATCAGGGAGCAAGTTGTTCTGCTGAACACGGCCATTTGAAATGATTGCACACATTCAAACACCGAGTTGTTTAGTTTTTGTTCTCTGTGCTTGATGCGTCTACAGCGGCCAAGCAAATCAAAGCTTTTGAAAGTTATTTGTCCGTTCTCTGAATATGTATTCCAATAGTTTCACAGTTGACAGTGGCAACTTCTCAGCTAACATTGCCGACCACTGCTGTATTTCTTCAATTATTTTTAAAGTTCTTCGAATTTCGTCCGAATCAGAGCTTAAAACCGGTTGAACCGCTCTGGAGTCGTTCCTTTCCATGAAGATGAAAAGCAATCTTTATGCGTTAAAGCTTTGGCAAAACTATCATTGTAAAAAACTTAACAATGTCGCATTTGTTGTATTATCTTTTCCTGCAACACAAGTATCAGTCTAGCGCACTTTTTCTTCTCATATATTTGTTGTATCCGATAGAGTCAGTAATAATTAACGATTGCTGAAAGAAACACTAATGATTCACTTATACCAAGTTTGTTAACTGAGGGAATAGAATTCCCCCCACTAATACAGAAGGGCCGAAATGGGTGCACACACATACACAAAGTCTTTTGTCAATTTGGCGTTGTTTGTTGTTGGCAGTTGTTGCCCTTGTGCTGCCTTTGGAATTCCCAAACAGTCATGGCAATGGCATCTGCCGACTTGCAGATGATAGGCAAAGCCTGCTGGTGATAGAATCGGAAGGTTCTTGAAACAGCTGCACAGTCGAACCTCCTCCTTTGTGGTGTGTGTGTGGGTGTGTCTTGTTTTAAAAGTTATGAACAAGCATAAATATACACAGAAATAAAAAGGGCGAGCTTAAATCAAGTCCAAAAAATTGATTTGATCTCGACCTTCGGATTGAAATTTCCAGTACAAGTCGTACTAGATTCTACTTGAATCCAGCACGAAAGGATTGGAACAATCCTAAAAGGCTTGGATTAATCCGAAAATGCTCATTTCAATGCTCATCATCACATGATTCTGACTCGAGATTGAAGTAAGTAAGGAATTCCACTGTCAAAGCAAAGAGCGAAAAGAAACGGAGAGCAAGTTAGAAAATGAGAGTAATAAGCTCTCTCAGGCTTAATGGGTACACACATAATCATATTTTTCTGACAGCACAGCAGCTATTGGTGGTGTGGGTTTTTTGCGCTAACCGTTGCCTTGGAATTCCCAACCAGTTATATCACTTCCAGTATGAGAAGGTAGCTGCTAAATTGCAGTTGATGAGTCAAGTGTATTAAAGAGACTTCAATAACAACCAGCCTTCATTGTAATGTTATTTGTGTCCTGTTTTTACAGTTGTATACAACCTAATGACCTGGAGCCGGCTAAACTAGCTGTTCGCTCTCAGCTACGCTTTTGTGTGCATTTGGAAATACGCCCGTCTCTCTCAACTACTGTGATTTCCTATACGGACAATATAAATCTCAATGTAGGATATAAGTTTCTCAATGCGGACTATCTCTCAAAATTGAGAGGCATTTTACATTTTATCTTTAATACTCATTGCTCCATGACTTATTGACCTATAGCCAGGTAAACGTCCGATGATCCAAGCTCGAATATGATATTATCAAGCCTCTTAACTTCTATATATGAAAAAAATGCTTGTTTGTTTAAATTTACGTACATGTTTTCTGAATTAGCGAAGAACAAAATCATTTCTGACCCCCGGCACGAACCCGAACCTAGGTTCAGCGAGCTTCTGAGCCCGCTTCGTGAACCCGAACCCAAAAAGTTTCGCGGGTTCGAACACCGGAGTGAACCCCTGCCGGTTTTTAGAAGGTTTGCTGCTCTGGTATGAACCACTATGAAAGTTGTTTCTTCGAAATAGTTTTATTAGCCACAAAAGTGCCGGGCAGTTGGGTCAGCAATCTTAACAGCCGCCCCACGTGTTTGGCCATATTTCTTCTTACATTGCCCATATCACATCTCCTAGCACAAATGAGCTTTTCCACTTTTTTGTCTCACCGCCCACACAGCCACGCCCAGCATTTTACAAATGAGCCACGGTAAATGCGTGTGCACTTTGTTAATGCCTCGCATATCATTATATTAGCAAACATGGCTGCCTTGGCTTGCAAAGGAATGTACTGAGAGCTGCTCAACAATAATAATGCTCTGACATTTATCACAGTTTCTTGTTTTTGTACTCGGTTACTTGGACAAGTGACCAAGGCAAAGTGGCTCTAAAATTTCAGTGCCAAAAATGAGAAAGAAAAAACACAGATAAATAAATGTGGGCAACAACAAAGAGCAAAACGCCATAAATCTAAATAACAAATTTTTACGAGAAACGAGACCATAAATAAGATGTTTGTGGCGGGCCTAGCCGAAAATAGTGTGTGTGTGTGTATTCCCAGAGGCAGGCGGCAACATTTCCTGAGAGTTCTGTTAATTTAATATTATTACTTTTCATTACAAAGGAGAATCCTCTGTGTGTGGCCATTTTAGTTGTGTAGATGGCCAAATGTCAACGCATTAATGTGAGCAGAGATGGACGACTGCCACAATAAATCAACATTTATCTGCGACCATTTCCGAAAATTGATAAAGCCAAACGTTTGTATCTTATTTTTAGCTAATTGCGTGGAAAAAAAAGAAAACTTGTATAATGCCCTAAAAAGTAGGCAATGAAAATTTAACATGAACCACTTTCCATCTGCTGAAAAAGAAAATAAACTACTCAAAGTTTTATCAAAGAGCCCAACCTTTTCCCAGAGAGTGTGTGTCGGGACCAATGAGGTGTGAAGCTGAACAGTCGCAATTGTCTTCGGGCGTTATTGTTGTACCAGTGTCTAAGGTTGCCTTCAACTAAAAGCAAATATGGCACTAAGGCGAAACCAAATCAAATGTAAAGCTGTGAACGTGTGTGTGTGTGTGTGTGTGCTTTGTGGTCTGCCACGCCTGCCTGCCATACACTCCACTGGTCTACACCTTTTGTAGAAATCCAACAATGTCAACTATGCAACACAAAAGCGACAATGCCGTTGCTTTGTCTGACTGAAAAAGCAGGCGGTGGAGGAGCAAGTCTACCAGGGGGTGGGGGGAAGTAAGAGTGAGCCCTTCTGGTTGTTGTTGGCACTTTTTATGTGCCGTACAAAAATAGCTCACTTTGCCGCAATCCTCATTCTCTTTTTACCTTCTTTTTTCTCTCTATGCAGCTGCTGCCGTTTTTCTTTTTATTATGCTTGCAATTTGCATTGCACTTTTGCTTTTTTGCATTTAAGCTTTTCCGTTTGCTTTTAAAGCAAAAGGAAACTCAAATATATAATGACATTAAAATGCGCAGATTTTTCTTCACGCGTGCTGCTTCAACCCCTTGGCGTGTGCTCTACAAAAACAAAAACAAAAAAATAGAAATAAGAACATGCAAACCATAACTACAACTACTTCAGTTTTATGAGTCGCGGCCTCTCCTTTGGACCGACCCCCCCACCCCTTGCTACTGCCATTGACAATTATTAGGCCACGCCCTTTGTCGTGCTCATAAATTTTGTAATTATTCCCCTGCGTGCACAAAGGAAAACTAACCGAAAAAACACATACACACGCATGCCTAGCAAATTAGAGAAGTGTATAAGATGAGTGGGGAGATCGTGTCAGGAACGACTAAGAGTTAGTGAAAGTTTTATGTCTAATATTATTAATAAAAAGCCGTAAAATGCAAAAGTTGGAGACTAATGTTTGTCCTAACTCTGAAAGTCATGCTATTTTCGCTTTCGCGATTTTGAGTCCGGTCTGAAATCGTAAAAGTTTTGCGAAAGTGAAAATGGGAGCATGGCTGATAATTGCATTCTTTTTATAACCTTGACCATTAAAATTGGGTAAAAAGGGGATCACTGTCTATTTAATCTACATCTATGTCATATCTATATTTAAAAAACGCATTACCACCAGAAAGATGAAAGCACTCATTGCTTGTCTATTTTTGCTTTCATTGCTTTTACTGATCTAAGCAATGATTGTATGGAGAGGCAGTTGGCAATCATGCTTTCTTCACCGAAAAGCCTACTGAAGAGTCGTTAGGAATGAAACAGTTCTGTATAGGCAACCAGCTCTTTTTGGTGGTACAATGCATAAGTTGTTTACAAGTTGTAAACAAACGCAACTTTTTCTGACCTAGAGCCAGCCAACTCACACTAATTAAACATTAGAAAGGTCGCCAAATAAATTACATATTTTAAAAACCATAATAAGATCCGACAAAAAACACCGCAGTTGCCAATTTAGCTTGCTTTTCAGTATGGCGGAGAGGAGGTTACAGCGGCGGCAAAGACGACTACGTGTATGGAATGAAGACGAGTACAGCGCTCTGACATGTGAAGTATGACAAAATATGAATCACTTTATTTAAAAAAAGATGATTTTGTAATCCGCTTCCCTGTAAAAAAAACAAATTCTTTGTATATCTACTCTTGGCCCCGCTAGAATGATCACTGAAAAAAAAGTTCAGACTCTAGCAACAGCCAAAGATAAAGCAGTTTTATTCACAACAAAATGGTAACACTTTCAACCATACCACTTTACCATAATTTCAGGCTGAAATTTCATAACATAGTTTCAGGCAGGGATTTCACAAAATTGAAATCCTCAAGCCTTTATTCGCCGAATTTGGCAAATAAATAGCGAAATTTGCAAGTGGTTGAAGTGTGAAAGCAACAAGTCTGCTGATGAGTGAATTGGCGTCAATTCCGAAACAGCTGTCCAGACATACCAATGCTATTCCAAAATGTTGTGATTTATCCCAAAGAATTAATTTTAGCGAAGATATACCATAACAATAACATAACAATAACATAACAATACCATAACAAATAAAATTGACAAAATTGTCTGCTGCCCAAAGCTATGATTTGCAAAAACAGTACAACAGGCTAGTAATTTTTATATAATTTCAATGAAAATTTTCAACAATACCCATACTTCGGGGCAGCAACAATAGAAACGATTTTTTGTGAAAACGTATACAATTACTTAGGCCCGATTTTTAATCTTCTACATAGAGCTATATGTGACATAAACTTATAAATAGCAGAGTAAATTGTGAGATTTTCTGACACATAGCAGCTACCTGGAAGAAGAGAAATCGACCCTAAAAATGGTATGTCTACATTGAAAAAATCGTAGAGTTCTTTGGGATGGTTTATTTCAGAGCTAAGAAATAGTAATTTACGATAATATCAAAAAAGTCAAAACAAGATTATAGGTGCCCCACAAAACGCATCTTAAAAGGGTCAAAATCGGCATTTTTGTCACTTTAAGCTCAAATTACTAAAATTCTCGCCGTGATGGACCATTTCTGAAAACAGATTCGTATTCAGCACACGAAAGTTATCTAGAATCATCACCAACATTTTAATATACTGGAAAAAGTCTAATTTTGTTGCCTTGTGTCAACCATTGACCTTGAGCCAGCTTAAAGCAAAAATTTTGACCGATGACGAAAATATGAAAATCGTTTTGTATGGCTCTATATTTGAACTGATATCAGAGACAAGGCTGCAAAGCCTTCTCCGAAAGTTCGAAACTAGCGTTAAGTCTAAGGTTCGGTTCCAAAACTTGTTTGGTTTCAGGCCAGGTTCACTGCGCCATTCTCTATATAATTTTTTTCTACAAGCTATCAAGTGCCTTCTTTGCTCGTAAAGCTAACCGTGAAACGAAATAGAGACTGTTTGAAAAAATCATGAATATAATTTTAGGAAATTTAATTAGAAAACAACCATACTACTGTGATCAAATTGAAAGGTGAATTTTCTTATATTTTCAAAATGTTTATTTATTTATCTAAATCTATTCCATCCTGTTATGTAAACGAATTTTCCAGTTATCATAGCACTTCGCAAAGTCCTATTTCGGAAGCCTTCGGAGCCTACTGCGATCTGGCTTTTACCATTCTAATCTCAAGCTATGGGCATAGGAAACCCAATATCTCTCTCTCGCTATTCTCTCTCTCTCTCTCTCGCGATATTCTTCTTACAATTTACAGAGAGCTCTCCGATTGACCGCTCGCACATTAAACTGAAAGGCTCAGCGTAAACTATTTTCTTTTTCTCATTTTAGTCACATTGTTCCCAGATTACAGAAAATTGAGAAAGGCAACTGCGGCTTCTGTCAACTAACAAGCCCAAAAAGTCGTATCATTCCAATTCGAATCATTACTATAGAAGTAGCATACCACTTACTTTTTAACTATATAAATGATGACTTGGGCCTAAATAAGGTAAACTATACTCGAATTTAATGATACCAAGGTAAGGTAAAAAGTACACAAAACATGAATCGAGGTATGTACCTAGGTACAAATACCTTCCTAACACTGAATATATGTATGGTCTTGCCTGGGAAAGCGGTTACTGGAAATAGCGATTTTGACTTGACGTACTTGAAGACGCATATATCACAGAAAACTGACTGGTTCGAAACTACAGGTTCAAAAGTATAAAAGACCATCAAGCAACAAAAGCACTTAAAGATGTCACCGGATCTGTAGGAATATTTTATGGACTTCTCAGGCAACTGTATCTGACTAAAGACTTTTTAGCAACCAAGCTGACACATTGATTGCTAACACATATTTAACTTCAAGACTATTTTATGGATTTGGTATTTCTTTAATTTCAATAATTTTAGTAATATCGCAAGAGATATATAATCGTACTAGTTTTGACCGAATATCAGACGTTTCAATAACTATATTTAACCTTTCATTACACTCTTGGATAGGACTAAGAGCATTGACACTTCTTCATAAGATTCTATACACGAATGAGCCGTCGTATCTTTTTTGAAATGTTAAGCTTCTGCGCATCTAGAAGGACGTGCAACTTAGTGTGATTACGATACAAGGTATCCAGCTCCGAAAATCAATTCTTGTTTTCCGCTGTTCGCAGTTGGAATCAACTACCGCATAGTTTGAAAACAATAAACAACGCCAAATAGTTTAAATTGATTTTAGAATCTCATCTAAAAAGTGAATCTACTTATAGGGACACAATAGGAACGAAAAAGCATAACAAAAAAAATAATTGTAATAATTATTATTAATTTAAATAGTTCGTTTACTTAAGATTACATCTAAGTCTAATTTGTAAGGAAGCTCCTAGACCGATCTTATAGCCTATTTCCGCCAAAGAAATGAAGCTTAATTTCTTGAAATGAACAAGATATGAAGAAAATGATATCATTTCTTCCATACAAATTGTTGTTGCATTTTGCCCTTCATTTCTTTCATTTCTCAAAAATGATGGCATTCCCCACGAAGGAATTTGGTATTTTTTAAAAAAGTACTCGCTACTCTCTATCACTACTCGTTACTCTCTGGAAATAGAAAGTGTCATCACCAAGTAACTGTTGATATGAATTTAAAAAGTAGGCGCAATTTTGTTTAAAATATAAAATAGTCAAAAAAAGATTTCTATTTAGCTTTCTGCTGATAATTCAGGGCGTTAACAATGCGTTCGCCCAGGGTAATTGCTTTCCTGCCGGGTATGTCTTTTTTTGGGTAAATATTGCAAAAACTCCCCGTGAGTTTGAAAGTGGCGCCTGTTGTTTAAATCAAACCATTCAGCTGTTTTTGTCAACGTGGCATTGCAAATATCAAAATGATGAAGATTTGTCAATGGAAACAGCATCATTTTTAGAAATGAAAATGATAAGAAATGAAGCCTGTGGAAATAGGCTATAAGTCGCGCCTAGGGTCTTTTACAAGTAAATTTGTAAAGAAAGTCTGAGACACCTGATGGATGGGGATCTTGGAAAGTATTATACCAAGAGATATTGATAAAGGAAAGAATATACGATCTCACTCGCTTATGCCTGGGTCTGCCGTGTCCGCTTCGGGTCTGGAAGGGATCCTCGTCCCCGATTTATAGACTACAGGGAACAGAACGGGGAGGAATCCTCGTCTGCGTCTAGTTAACTACGGGTCTAAGAGCGGGAAGGAATCCTCGACTCTGTCTGACTAATTACGGGCAAAAGAGCGGGAAGGAATAAACGCCTCTGTTTAGCCAACTACGGACGAAAGTGCGGGAAGGAATCCACGTCTCTGTTAAACTAACTATGGGTAAAAGAGCGGGAAGGAATCCACGCCTCTGTTTAACTTACTACGGGCGAAATAGCGGGAAGGAGTACAAGTCTCTGTTTAGTTATCTATGTGCAAAAGAGCAGGAAGGAATCCACGTCTCTGTTAAACTAACTACGGGCGAAAGAGCGGGAAGGGATCCACGTCTTCGTTTAGTTAACTACGTGTTAGTATAGCGGGAAGGAATCAGCGTCACCAGGGGAATCAAGGAACCTAAAGGGCAGAAAATTAAACACAAGCGGTGCCGACTTTTTATTCAATCCAATTTATTTCTTTTCCTTTTTTTTCATTCACTTCCATTATAGGCCTCGCTGCACTGCTGTTCTCTTGTCTTCCTTTTCCTTACTTACTTTAACAATCTTTTTCACTTCATTTCCATTGTTTATCCTCCTTCTTTTCTCGCTCTCGACTCAATCATCGATTTTGGCGGTTACGCACGCTGCCTCGAATCAAAAAAAATTTCGAAAAAAAAATCCAAAAAAGATCGCGCGCCCTTAGGGATGGGTTGTTTGCCGGAACAAATGGCCGTTGGGTTTGAAATTATATTAGCAGGCACAAATGACCGTTGGGTTTGAACTTAAATTGTTTATTGACGTTCCTCGCATATTTAGTATTGATATCGTGACTATTCAAATGTGACGTAGTCACACATTTTATGTCATTATTACGAAGCTGTTTCTAGGTAGTAAGTAAAATCAATACACATATAAAAATATAACTGTGCCCTTGTGACTATCGCAATAATATACAAGTTTTTGTAACTTGTAGCTTTAAGATGGTATTTCAAAATAAATTAAAAAAAAACCTCGCATGGGCTATATTAGTCACAGGCCAACTGATTTTAAAGTTATACATTCTTTTCAGTGCTCTTGGTCTTTCAATTCTTAAGTATGGCTGGAAAAAAATAAACTCTACCGAGTTATTGATTTAGAGGATTCTCTATCTCCAACAAGCTTTTCGACTTCGGCTTCGTGAAGCTTGATCAGTCAGTAACAAGTGACGTGCATTCTTTTACGAGAGCACGCATGCAACTGAGTGAAATCTATGTTAACAAAGCGCACAGTTTTTCGACTGACGAGTCACTACTGAGGTACGTCCGTCAAACTAAAAAGCAAGCTTTTTTTATAACTCAACTTTCTAATGAAAAAAACTACAAGATAGACAATCTTAACGACGCCACAGAAATCCCGAGTCTAGCTCAATCAACTCCCCAGAACCATGATAAATTTCAAATAACTTTTCCCCACTTTTGGTTCATAATATTTCATGGCAGTCTCCTCCGCGATGTGAGTAGTTCTGGATAGCTTAGCGCACAAAACTTTTGCCATATGTTAATTATGGCTTGGCATTTATTTTTAGGCTTAATATAGCATGGCGTATTCATATAGTTTTTGCCATTTACCAGCTTAGGTAGCGATTTCTGCTCTGGCGTTCTACTTTTTCGCGCTGTCTAAACGAAAACTTTTCAAATTATCGTAGCATCAACTTTTTTCTGCTTTTATTTTTTTTTTTTTTTCTTTTGCGGAGAGGAGAAATATTGCGGGAGTCCGTAGTCCGGAGTTGGAGAGTTTGCGGCAAATTAATTAAAACTTGTTGCAAAAGCGAAAAGTGAAATGAGTAGTTTATGCCTTTGCTTTGGCTTATGTTCGAGTACATTTGAGTTGAGGTTGACAATTGTTGAAAGGGCTTTTGTGTCATAATTTCAACAAACGACAAATTAGCTGGACGGGATGGGCGGAGCGGAGCGGGGCAGGTCAGCAAATATCCATTTACATGCAATTCAGGGGGAAAAACAGCAAAACACACAGTTTTGCATATGTTGTCTAACGGTTTGTCCCTCTGTCAACGCCTGAAGGGTTTTTACTAGTGAGAGAAAGCCGCAGCCCGCAACGAGTTGTACAAACATTTCACGCGGCAAAGTGCCGCATAAATTTCAATTTAATGGGCATATACTCGTACTACGAGAGAATACACAAAAAAAGAGGTGCGACAAACTGCAAAACATCAACAGCAACAGCAACAAAAAGGAAAATATATCAGGATGTGCAATGTTTGTGCTGCTTGCAGCTTGTTTTTCCGACTGTCTTTTACCTCCCCATTCCCGCCCCTGCTCGAGCGGCAGCTTGTTTATCGCTCGCCAAATGAAATGAAGCGGCTGTATGAAAAGGTGAGTGAGCGATGAGGGGTGAGTTCGGCGCAGAGGCCGCTTTGTTGCAAAATATGAGACACATTTGACTGCAATTTAAAATCCCAAACACTTTGATTGTTATTTGTTTTTTCCTCTTCTACTTTTATCAAGGAAGGAAAAGAAGGGTGTTTTTGGTGTTAAGTGCCGTCATTCGTGGAGTGAACACTTGAACACTCCGTCTTGCCCTCGAAAGAATTCTGCCTAATTGAACCTACAAACACTTAGGAACTCTACTCAAAAACTCCTACCCAACTCATCTCTTCGACAAAGTTGTACCCAGCTGTGTTAGAAAGTAACTTAACAGCTAACTTAACACTTTACTTTAAACTTAACTAGCGTGTAAAAGACTTAAGTGTTAAAGTCCAAAGACATTATTAACTTTTCTATTTGTGCACATAAAATTAATGAATATTTATTAGGTAGAATTTGGGTTTGTACTCACGGACTGCATCAGCTTGTGGGGTTGTCCAGATGATAAGCAACAACACTACAAGGCTGGATGTTGTTGCAACAAGACTGGATACTGCCATCTGCAGACCCATTATTTATATGTATTTATATACAAATGTTTGTATGTGTAGGGTATTTAAAGCAGAAGACAGTCGTGGGAGACAGTAGTGGTAGAACAACAACAACGACAACAACAATGATACTTAAAATGCAAATTTCTAACTCTCTCTCACTTAGATTTTTTCAGTCAGACTTACTCTTCGGCTGACTTTATCGTAATTTTTTGCGCTAGAGGTTTGTGTATAGGATGGTGAATAGGTTTGTGTATAGGATAAAGAGTTTGTTTTTGTTTTATTATTATTTCAGTATAGTTATTATGATGATTGGATTTAAAAAAGTTTCGATACGTTTCAATCGTTTGTTAAATACATTTTCGCAAGCCGAAAATCATCGGAGATAACAAGTCGCGTTAATAAATGCGATGTCATCATCATATTATTGGCATGATATTGTTGTCACGTCAATTTTGGTGTTTGTTGTTGTTGTCCAAGTAGTTCAAGTTGAAGTTGTTGCGGTTCCATTTGGTATTCCAGTAGAGGTGCCATGATTGTTGGTTGTTGTTGTGGAGTTGGTAGTTTCATGTGGAGGGAAGCTGTTGTTACTAAAGAATTTCTTTCGTTACCTGCTTAAAGTTGAACTTAATACTTAAAGAACTCTTCTTATATATATTTATCATTTGTTAAAAATATAAAATCAGATATGCAGTTTTCATTTCTTTTGCTATTATAATTGATTTATATCTTCCTGCAAAAAGAGAAAGAGAGAAAAAGAGAAGGGGGAAAACGTTTGTTAAGTATAAAAGTCAGTCGACCTGGCTTAAATTGTCAGACCTTTGTGTGCGGTTTGTGTCTCTGGCTGAAAAGTGAAAATCTGTTTGACTTGTTAAGCTTGAAAACAAATTTAAAAAAAAACAACAAATATGTATACAAAATAACTCAAGAAATTTGATTGACTTTTTGCGGTTTGTTGTGGTCACAAGAATGAAAAACAAAGTTTAGAAATGCGAAAAAAAAAAACAAATAATGACTGTGAAATGTAAGAATGGATGGATGGTCTAATCTTACATCAGTTGATTTACCAGCAATATGTGACCAAGCTTTTTAATTAAATTAAAAGTGTTAAATTTCAAAGAATGCTTTTGTTTATTTAAACCTTTTCTTATGCATTTCCAATTGATTCTTTTGTTATTTCAATTCAATTTACGCTCACCTCAAACTCCTTCAAAAAAGCTAGCAGCTGAACAAAAATGTTAAATCTGAAGTACAAAGAGAAACGAGCAAGATTGAAGTTGTCAGAGTGTTGTGCAAAAATTCTACCCCCAGCAAAAAAAACCAACTAACCACAAAATTTTCTGGAAAACATGATTATCAGCCTTGTTCTCAATTCCACTTCCACAAAAGTTTTGCGAAAGTGGAATAGATTCGTGTTCTGGTAAATGTAAAACGAAAGACTTTTGCGGTTTCAAACGTATTGCCTTGTGGCTAGTGAAATAAAAAGTTAATTGCAAATTTGGCATTGAAAATGAAATTAAATCACAGTTCTTTGGTCAATTTTAGATGTTTTGATATCCGTAAATATTACAGACGTTCATTTTATTTTTGAATACTACATTTTTTATATATATTTTTTATATATACTTTCCACATCTTAAAGGCTGGCAATAGTTCGTTCAATAGTTCGTCAGTCCTAAATCGAGTTGATTTCGCTTGTGATCAATAATCTGAATATGATGGGAACTCTGGAGATATTCCAATTGTATTTCGCAATAATTTTCAAATTTAATTTGTTAAATTGTTGTTTCTATAAATGTTTGCAATTTTGAGCAGTCAATAATCATAATGCGCGGTATTTTGTGTATTTGTTATTGTAGTAATAAAAAATAAAACGAAAATTCTTAGTAGCTGCTATTCCATAGCTATCAAAGTAATTTCGCAGAAATTTTACTTGGAATTTAGAGACCGGAAACGAAAAGGTTTCGGAATTGTTGCGGAATTCCCTTTAAAAAGTAAATGGAATTGAGAACAAGGCTGTATGTTATTCAAAAATAATAGTAAATCAAATATAACTTTCAAAGTACAATTTTTAACATTGCCAAGAAGCTGTGTCACAAAGCACACATCTACAACTGAGCGAAATACCCTTCAAACAAAGTTGTTATGATCTAACCAGGGAATCAAGCAGTTACAGTTTCGGTTCTGATTACAACAAATAGTTTGCAAAGCGAGTATTTGGTTTTTGGGGAATTTTCTTATCATTTTTCTCGGACATAATAATACCAAGCTAACCTCTGAACAGAAAATTACTTGGAAATTGTAGGAGCTTTGGCAGATCTAGAATTTTATCCTGTTCTGTTCAAATGAAACTAGATGAGGAATGCAGCTCTGACACTTACTTTATCTGAAAGTGGAGACGAAGTCGATACATATTTTGTGCACTTACATCAACACTGTCATAACTTAAAATAAACGATTTTGTGGAAATAACGTTTAACGATCCCTATGGAAAATACATATTTTAGTGTCTAATCAATCTAACTCGTGAATATGACGTATTAACATAAAACCGAAGGACTTTTAAATGATATCGTCGGCAGGACAACTGAGATATGTCGCTATTGTTGGATCATAAAAATGAACATGTAAAATGAAATAACGACATATTCTTATCTCACTAGAAGAGTATAAAAAATCGCGATATAGCGAATATTTTTGCATTATTAACTTTGGAATTATCATTAACATCAATAAGAAATGGGAGAATACAAATAGTTTAGTATCTTCACAAATCGAGGCTTTCTGATCAATGTTTTTCTGAGCTTACAACCTTTAAAAAATAATAAAGTTAAAAAGTCGAAAAAGTGTTCGGAGTTGTAGGAGCTATCAAAAGCTCTTCTTGCTGTTGCAGCTAACCAAGTACGCGTACAACGTTTATTTTCCGAGTTGAAGTTTATTACGTCTCCGATAAAAAATATTATTTCAATCAAATAATGAATTCAAACTTGGGAATATTTTATGGAAACTAGCTACATCCGTATTTTTATGTGTGTCTTGGGTTAAAAATTTCTTTAAATTTTACTGGTACATACCAGTACGTACCGGTATACCGAAATAAAAATCCAGGTACCAATACGGAACCGAATACCAAAATAAAGTTAGAACATAAACAGATTCGTTTTGATTCCCTGGATCTAACCTAATCGTTGTGCCTAGAGCAGCGTTTGCCAATAAGAGCGATGCAAAATAGTAAGTGTGTATTGGTGTGCGAAAATTAAGTGCCGTCAACCAGCTTCGATGAAACTTTTTATACTCTGTACCGAAGGTACATAGAGTATATTAAGTTTGTGCAAAAGTATGTAACAGGGAGAAGGAATCGTTTCCGACCCTATAAAGTATATATATTCTTGATCAGCATCAACAGCCGATTCGATATAGCCATGTCCGTCTGTCTGTCTGTCCGTCCGTATGAACGAAGAGATCTCAGAGATGGTAAGAGATAGAGGTTTAACATGTATGGGGCATATATTTCTTATACTTGCAGGCAGATCAAGTTTATTTTCAATTTTTGCCACGCCCCCTCCCGCCCCCGCAATTTGGAAAAAACGTCATATCTCCTACACTTTTGAAGATAGATCGTTCGTACCTTCTAGAGATACCTTGAAAACAAAATTATTTATCGATTTGCTGATGAGTTGATAAAGAGAAATGATAAAGATCGGATGAACGATACTCAAGTTATGAGCAAAAAAACGGCCAGTTAACACCCCCCACCCCCCCACCCATCACCAAAGTATTCTATTGAACGGCAATCTTAGTGAGAGAGAGAGAGAGTGAAACTTAGAGATGAGCGCGTATAACTCGTGAGCAAATGCGAGCTGCGACGTTAAGGGTACAGAGTATGTTACAGTCGGGCTTGACCGACTTTCTTTCTTGTTTTATTAGATGGTCCGAGGCGGGATCGAACACACAACCTCCCGCACCAGCAGCCGCACATACTACTGGAGCGCCACACCCGGCGACAATGTAACATCGTACGTAGCATCGATAGATCGAAAAATGGGTCTTAGTGAAAAAAGTTTAAGTCTTTGACGGTAGCTGAGAAGTAGCTCAAGCAAAGAAGTCCCCAGTCCGAGCATTTCTAAATGATATAGTGGTCCAACTGATAACACAGGTGATGGTGAATAAGAAAACATGCAACCAAAGAATCTTTATACCCGTTACTCGTAGAGCCCTCCAATTTTCATCACGATCGGATGATTAATAGCCTTACGCTCTCGTTTTAAAATGGACTGTTTATTTTATTTTAATTTAGTTTTTGAATCTAGAAGTTTCTATACTGAACTCTCTCGCACTACTCCGCAGTACAAACCCAAAACCGAACTGACATTTTAAACCTGGGGGTCTAATATTGCTATTCGATTTTGTTCTTAGGATTCCAATTTTTTGATTTTAATATACAAGGAATGGTTATTTTTTGAAAAAAAACGTGTTTTTTCCAAGTTTAAGTAATTCGGAAAAATTTACTGCAAGTAAAAAAATTAATTGATGGTCCTTTGTCGTAAATTTGTATAATTTTGAATCTATCAGGCCTGTTCCGGTTTTCCCTTTCGACAAAAATTGTCAAATTCATATTGGTTAAATGTGCTGTTGTATCAAATTGATTGGGTTAATTAGATAAAAACGTTTTAATATAAATCCGTCGAGTAAAGAGTAAGTATAACCAAAAGGTACGGATTTCCATGATTGTTTAATAGAAAAGAGAACATGTAAGAAATTCGAATTCACTTTAGAGAAAACAGGAACATGGCAGTATAACTTTTTAAAGTGCGATGATATCGAGAAACTGAAAATGTGGTAAATAAGAGACTAAAGGGAATTTTGTGGATCAGGACTAAATCTCTGAATAAAACGCAAATATGGTGCGAGTGACTAACTCCGATTCTAGAAGCTGAATATTTTATTAACACATTGGTTCTCCCTTTTTATACATTTTTGTCTTAGTGCAATGCATTACACAGTCTTACATCGCGGGTCATGCTTAGTGCTAACAAATCTGACCTACCCTTTTTGGGAGTGCGTTCTCTTAATCTATTCTTGGGTGCCCCGGCATGGAGCGTTCAAAACGCCAGCAGATAGCAGAATTTGTATGTTCGCTTTGTGTTGTGCTAAAGCAGATACGTTGCATTGTTTAAATGTCTTTGAACAATCTCGTATCGCAAGTCTGTGGAAATTAATAAAAAAGTCGAAAAACTTGTATAATCCTAGCAACGAACTTTGTTAAAAGATCAATCAAAGTTTCAACAAGAAGAAAATTTTGTTTTAAAAAATCTTTTTCTTAATTTAACAAAAATGTTTAATTTAAGCATTTAGATTTTTTTCCTAAAACTCATTTTATTTAATTCTAAAAATAAATTCCTTGTTTTGATTTGAGCTTTACTGGCTCGAAAAAAGTAGGCAATGATTTTTGTTTACATAATTTTCATACATTTTAGGGAAATTCCATTATTTCTATATGCACTTTAGGCTGAGTGACAAGTTCTAGGTACATCTGACAGGCTTTTAGCTGAAATCTGCAACTTTACATGTTTTTTCGAGATTTGTCCTTCACTTTTATTCGTTGGTCAATGGCATAGCCTGCAGACATTTACTTTACTTAGGCTCAACTCCGTTTCAGTTCTCTGTGTGTGTGTGTGTGTGCGCGTTTCAATCTTAAAGCCCTGCCAAAATGTATTCCCCTCTCACACAAACCACTTTGTTTAAGGAACTTTCCTCGTTTCGGTGTCAAGTGTTTTTATTAGAGAGAAGAAAAAAAATTTCAGCTACTGAGACGACAGCTGGCGGTTGTTGTCAGCTCTCCACCCCCCACTCAATCCACAAAACAACGAAAAACAAAGTAAAAATGAGCATGGAAATGTGAAGGAGAAATTCTATTTAGTTTTTAAAGCTAGTTCAAAAACTAATAACACGCATACGCCATGTGTGCCCGAAAGGACAATTTAAGCGTGGTGGGCAGATGAGATCTGCTGGGTAATTGATATACCCTGTACCCATTAAAAAGGGATATTGTCGGCATGTGGAGGTTTATATATACGTTTCCAAGCTAAGGATCAGGGGTATTGTGTAGGTCAGGGGCCGCTAAAAAACCCATGCCCATTTTGGCATTTGCATGTGTGTAGCCAATGACACGAAGTTCATTTGGCGTCTTTGTGGGCGAAGCAGCACAACGTCAAGCTTATGCTGCCGCCGAGCACTTTTGTATGCACAGTAGATAGCGTTGCGTAGCACTCTGTTGTAGGCTATTTTTTTGAAAGCAAGTTTTGGATTGGCAAGTTGACCATTATCTTAATTAATGAAGTCAGACGGTTCAGGCCGTTTCTTTGTTTTTCATGCCTTTAAAATCCAACAAACAACCGAATTCATTTTTATTTACTTGGCCTTCACGCCTGCTGCTGTCTGTTCAAATAGCGTTACCAAGTGGCGCTTCATCATGGCCTACAGGACGACACACCCACACTGAGTACCCCTCAATATTGCAGTTGTTGTTTGTGTTGTTTTTGTTGTTGCTGTTGACGTTTACAATTGGTGTTGAAAACTTTACAGTTGGAAATTGGGTAATACGAAGAACGACGCTGACGCTGACGAGGACGATGACGACGATGACTGCAGCAATCCTGCATTAAGTGTGCGCCTCTCACTCTCTTTTTCACTTTTTCTCTCTCTGTGTGTGTGTGTGTGTGTGTGTGTGTAACAAAGAAAATTTTAATTTTTATAGAATGGGCATGACGGGGTCACCAGCAAACGTGGCAACAACCAGCGTTCGTGTGTTCTGTGCTTACAGCGAAAAAATCCAATTATTTTAAAACTTTTGACAACTGCAACAACAACTACAACAACTATGGCAACAACAATGCCAGCTCTCTGAAAACAATAAGAAACTGACTAAGGGAGGAGAAGAGAGAAGTCCAAAAAAAAAACACAAAAGGGTTGCCAGCCATTATAACTTCACTTGAAAAGTTTAATTGATTTTTACAAGTGCATATAGCAAAAAGTGGTGGGCGGAACTACGCCCAGCTGCCATACCTTTAGGGCAACTAAGTGGGTCCATAAGTTGATGTAAACAAAGTGGGTGTAAAAACAAAAAATAGAGTAAAGAAATCAAAAAGTAGCCTAGCTCATGCAATATGCCTCCTAGTTGAGTGTGTGTGTGTGTGTGGTTTAGCTCGTATTTACTTTTTCTATATGCGGGCAAAGTGCAAATTGGCAGCTCTGTCTGTGCGATGAACTTCTAGCACATTTTTAGTTAGATTTTGTGTTAATTGCTTTGAGTTCTTACTGTAATTATTGGTTCTGTCTTGAAGTGAAGCCTAAAAGTATGCTAGGATTAGCTAAATGAGTGTCTGAAGCGGGTAAAAGAGTTTTTTTTTAAATTAATGGAAATTGCTTAATAAGCTTGATTTATAAAGAATTTGCCTTAACCATAGAACATAGAAGTCATCTCGACCTGAAAAAAGATTAAAACTGTCATTTACCAATTAGACATAAGGAGACTTTCAAAGGTCTACCAACTATAATCAACAAAGAGCATTTTTTTGAACGACTAGCAAGCAATCTCAGCCTTCTTTGACTTTCGACTAGAAAATATTTAACGTTTTCCACTCTGTCGATGGTTTTTTGGTCTATGTTGGATTCGAAACAAAATAAACACACCTATAATTGCGGTTAATAAATTCGCAAAGGAAGTTTGACTGCGTTTGTTTGCGACTATCAGCACACGAGGCCCCCCCATCTGGCAAATACTGAAGCAATATGTTTCTGATCTAGTCAAGTCAGGCGTCTTACTTTATTTCTTAGTCGGGATTTATAATAATTTTAAACAAGCTCTGGCTTGTAGGAAAGAGGTGTACCCTCTACACCTTTTTTCCTACCAACAAAAGCTTTTTCAAATCAGCAGTTAGGCTCAGCGTTTAAGTCCCGACTTAGCAATTTAGGCATTAACGAGAGCGTAAGTTAAAGTCGGCTCTAACCGACTTCGATATACCCGTTACTCATGGAAACAAATGTTTAATAGCCTTCCTGTATGCCTGAGGTGGGTCAGCCGAAAAGAATGCAACATTTTTTTAACTCGGCTATTTATCATCCGATCTTGATGAAAATTTCAGGGCTTAAAGATGTTGCGAATATAAATCTACGTTTTAAATAATCGATATCTCAAAAATTGTGGGAGTTATTCAACATTTTTTATTGTGGGGGCGTGGGTGGGCGTGGCAAAAATTTGAAATAAACTTGATCTGCGTGCAGACAATAGGAGTCTACATTTCAAAATTGGTTGCTCTAGCTCTTCTAGTCTCTGAGATCTAGGTGTTCATACAGACAGACGGACGGACGGACAGACGGACAGACTGACATGGCTATATCGACTCGGCTATTGATGCTGATCAAGAATATATATACTTTATATGGTCGGAAATCATTCCTTCTGCCTGTTACATACATTTGCACGACTTTAGTATAC
Organism: Lordiphosa magnipectinata; assembly: GCA_037044535.1. NCBI lineage: Eukaryota > Metazoa > Arthropoda > Insecta > Diptera > Drosophilidae > Lordiphosa > Lordiphosa magnipectinata. The sequence goes on from JBAMBO010003846.1 coordinate 288,289, forward strand.
CCTTTTACTCTACGAGTAACGGGTAAAAAAATACGCATTTAAGTGCGAAAAACAACAAAATGCAAGCACAGCGACTCTGAGACGGAATAGATGACGAGTCAAAGAATGTTGTGGCGCCCTTTCAAGCTCATTCGAAATGAAAACAAGTTAGAAAGTCGGTCAGGTCCGACTGTAATATACTCTGTACCTGCGAAAGTAAATTCTCAGTATGCAAATGCGGCAAAAAGCTGAAAGGGAAACCTGATTTTTGTTTGTGTGTGTGTGTGTGCCGCCGTGAACAGCGAAAACAACAAATCCTTAGCTCGAAAAAAAAGAGAGCAGAGCACGTATATGAAATCGTTGATGCTTTATGTAGGCTTATGGCGCGCGTGCACCGTATACGCGCGAGCTATTCCTTTGCTCAAAGCAACAATGAGTGCGTGGCTTGCGGAATAGACTTGGGCATCTCTGCTCTACAGCGATCAAATTTAAAAGTACACTATGGGCTGCAAAGTACCAATATGTATCAAATATTTCACCAGCAAGTTTTTGCCGACTGTGGGACATACAAATTATGTATGCTCATAATTATAAGTAACAAAGCACAGTCTGGCAAAGTCTACACAATATAGATAAGATTTCTGAAACAGCTCTAAAGATCATCAGCATCTTTTGTGGTTTGTCCGAAGACTCGTTTACTGGCACCCATTTGAGATATGACACATTCGGTGAGCAATTAAGTATTATCAAAGACGTTTCGTTTAAGAAGCTTAAAACATTTTGAAATGGGAATTGTATTCTCAAAAACAAGACTAATCGTCTCTCAACTAATAATCCCTTTTCATTCAATTGCTATAGCCTAGTCGATTATCCATAGATTTGAGTTGGGAATATTGTCTAATATAATTCTAGGACCAAAGTGCATTATTAAGAAATAAACACAGAAAAAAAACAAATAAGAAAGTCGGTCAAGCCCGACTGTAATATGCTCTGCACCTGTAGTAGCAGCTAAGAGCAGCGCTGCTGATCAATAGATGGCGCCACTACTTGCATTGAACAATGAGTGATTTTTAAATCTGACCAATGACGCCACTACTACCAGGGCGGGGGAAGTAACTTTCTATTGGTTATAACTTTATTATCGTTCTTCCGATCTTTATAATTTCTTGGGCAAATAGATAAATTATCTTGATTACTAAATATCTCAACCATCTATCTACAAAACTGTGGGAGATATGACGTTTTTTCCAAATTGCGGGAGGGGCGTGGCTAAAATTGAAAATAAAGTTTATCTACCTGCAAGTATAAAAAGTATATGTCCTATACATGTCAAACCGCTATCTCTTACCATCTCTAAGATCTGTGCGTTCATACAGACAGACGGATATGATCAAGAATATATTTACTTTCTAGGGTCGGAAATGATTCCTTCTCCCTGTTACATACTGTTCTACAAACTTAATATACTCTGTGTACCTTTGGTACAGAGTATAAAAAAAAACTTCAATAATCTTTGCTAGGAAGTGGACTTAAACACACGACCTCGCCACTCTAAGACATCGGAATTGCCATCTGCATCGCCGGGCTTCTTGCATTCTGCGTAATTAGAATAGGGCAGCATCATTTAAATGTGATTTGCCGCGCTGTCACGCTTTTGGTCCATGGAGGCCAGCGTTAAGACTTCGCCATTCGTGTTCGATTTCCAGACAAGGTTAAGTTGATAAAAAAATTTGGATATGTTTTGGTTTTCCAGCAAGTCTACTTTACTGAGCCATCTTTAATAAGAAGATAATTGCACCTTAAAGTCGAGTATAAACCATGTCAATTCGGTTTTGCTGATTCTAGATACAAATTACACTAAGTTGACACGTTTTTTTTTTTAAATTGGTTTTAGTTTAGTTTATTTGAGATTTCTTCCTAGCGCTACTGATATACTTATATTTATAACGCTAATCACAACGGCAAATAGTTCAGTAAAAATTAAGTTACAAGACATTCAATATTTAGATACAGAAATAAGTTAAAAACGAGTTACAAGTTACAATTCGTGAAAATCTGTCTAGCAATTATTTAAGCTAAAATAATAGATTAAATAAAAATTTAAAAGATAAAGTGTTCATTTAATTTCGCTTCAATTTATATGATTGGATTCTGTTGTAAGTATGCTGTTAGTTTTTCCCTAAATGTCTGTACGTTTCTAATAGTTTTCAATATATGCGGCAGTTGATGCCAAAGACGAATAGCATGCGGAAAGAGTTGACGATCTGATGTTAATAGATTATTTTTAGGGCTTGTTAAATTTTTCGTTCTTTAAGACTCAGCAAGTTTTAACATTGTGAAGAGAAAGAAGGGTTTCTCGGTGTTTATAATTTTGTGAAGATATTTTAGGACTCTCAAGCAAATCCATGAAATTAGGTTGAGGTTGTATATTTGTTCAGAGTGTGCTGAAAGGTGGTCTATTCGAGTTTTATTGAAGATGTACCTAGCGATGTCGTTAAATGCTACATTTAGTCTTTGCCTGCAACTCGAGCTACAGTTTCAAAAACCTCTAATCCATAATATAGTTTTAGTAAGAGACAAGCCTTTGCTATTATTTTTCTTGTTTGTGTGGGTACGAACTGCTTTGTGAAATTCAGCTGCCTAATGAGTCCGTATGTTTTGCCAAGTGCTTGGTTTATATGGTCCTCCAAAGATAACGTATTGTCAAAAGTAAATCCTACATTTATTGCTCTGCCCACATATTCAATATCAACTTTATCTATTTCAAGTTTCTGTAAGTCAGTGTAGTAAATTTTCTTCTGTATAACCAATCATTTTGACTTCTTTGGGTTCATTTTAAGCCCGATTCTCTGAGCCCAATTACTTATTATCCATATCTCACTATTACAAATGTTAATACGCTCTGACACTTTACTTAGCGGGCGACTAACATACATTTGTACATCATCTGCATTCATCTGGACGTCACAATTAGACAACAAAGTGAGAAGGTCATTTATATACAGACAAAACAGTAATGGTTCAAAAACTGAACCTTGCGGGACACCTGTTCTAGTTTTAAGAAAAGCAGAAGAGTCTGTTTGGGTAAATACGGGATGACTTCTTTCTTCAAGGTATACGATCATCATTTTCTGAAAAACTAAAGTCTAAGGCCCAATTTCTCAAAAGTTGCGGTTAGGTACCGGCAGGTCAAATTTGCCGGCCGGAATTACCAGAGGTTAAGTCTTTTGGTTTTCTCAACGAGACTTACCGGCAGGTTCACCCGATAACGATTAATTGCTATCGCTGCAAAAGTGTGACCTGACACTGTCGACGAAACAGCTGTGTTTGTTTTGGCTTTTTTTAATGCTATTGTTGTCGCTGGTAACTATTTGGCAAAATAGTTAAATAAAATTTCTTGCGATGATGAATCAATGTGAAACACCGAAAAGACCAAGAGCGAAGAACTTTTCTGCTGCTGAGGAACATTTGCTTGTAGACTTTTTGAGTCAAACAAATGCATTTTGGAGAACAAAAAGAGGGATGCGGAGACCTGGAAGCAGAAGGCCTGGGCTTGGAGATCAGTTTGCCGCCATGCCCGAGTTCATCGCTCTTGGAAAGACTTACGGGATAAGTACGAGAATTTAAAAAAAACGATCGCGGGAGACTTTTCGAACTTGGCGGCATTCCCAGCGCCGCTGGAGTCTTGTCTATTTCCAAAAAATTCGTGGCATGATCCCAAGCTCAGCCACAGGATTGGAAAATGTGGTTGATATTGATGGTACGTTTTTATACCCGTTACTCGTAGAGTAAAAGGGTATACTAAAGTCGTGCAAATGTATGTAACAGCCAGAAGGAATCATTTCCGACCATATAAAGTATATATATTCTTGATCAGCATCAACAGCCGATTCGATATAGCCATGTCCGTCTGTCCGTCTGTCCGTCCGTCCGTCTGTCTGTATGAACACCTAGATCTCAGAGACTAGAAGAGCTAGAGCCACCAAATTTGAAATGTAGACTCCTATTGTCTGCACGCAGATCAAGTTTATTTTCAATTTTTGCCACGCCCCCTCACGCCCCCGCAATTTGGAAAAAACGTCATATCTCCTACAGTTTTGATGATAGATGGTTCGTACTTTCTAGAGATATCTAGTACTCAAAATTATTTATCGATTTGCTGAAGGAATGATAAAGATCGGATGAACGATACTCAAGTTATGAGCAAAAAACGGTCAGTTAACACTCACCACCCACCCCACCCATAACCTAAGCATTGCGTTCAGCAGCAATCTTAGTGAGAGAGAGAGAGAGAGAGAGAGAGAGAGAGAGAGAGACTTAGAGAGCGCACTGCGTTGTGCGTTGTGTGTTAACGGGCCGTTTGACTCGTGACCAAATTCGAGCTGCGACATTAAGGGTGCAGAGTATGTAATAGTCGGGCTTGACCGACTTTCTTTCTTGTTTTTATTAGGAAAGGTGATACGTTTTCAAAAGTTTTGTTGTCTGATCTGTTTATCGTGATGAATTTGGAGTCATTTATGTTGGATTTAGTAATTGACAAATGTCTATTAATATCTGGCGGATAATAAATAGCCGAGTTAAAAAATGTTGCATACTTTTCGGCTGACCCACCTCAGGCATACAGGAAGGCTATTAAACATTTGTTTCCATGAGTAACGGGTATATCGAAGTCGGTTAGAGCCGACTTTAACCTACGCTCTCGTTATTTATGATATGTAAGCTTTAAAAATATTTAATTGACTTCTAAAATTTTAGCAAAAATCAATCAGTCAGTGTCTGTTTGTTGTGGCCAGTAATGCAATAGCGTGGGAATCTTGATTAACTGCACGGTTTCCCGAAGGAAGTCTGACTCAACAGAAAGCGCCCGCAATGATAAGGAAGAAGCCACTTGCATAAGAGCGCAGCGCCACCATAAGTTTGCTCTCTGACTACAATCCTCGATTCCTGTTAACAATCCAAATCATAATAAATTGAATCACAAATGAAGTTAAGGTTTTACCTGTTACTTAGAGAAGATATTTGATCTCTAATCCTAGAAAGAATTATTTGACATACTGAGTTTGTTAACCTGTTGTCATCCAGATCAGGAAAATAATAAATACTCTCCCTGTACTCTGTCGCATTATTTATTCGTAGCTCCGTCTTGGGTTATGTGGGTATAAACACCACCATGTTGGCCATTGTGGTAATACCGTTCCTGGTGCTGGCCGTGCGTGTGGATAATATTTGTATTATGGTGCACACGTATCAGCGGTTAGATCACTAACGGTATACCACATCGCATGAGGCGATTGGTGGTGCCATTGACCTGGTGGGTCCTACGATTTTCCAGACGGCGGGCAGTGAGTTTGCCTGCTTTGCTTTATGCCGGCCTGGCGCTCAAAGCATTTGCCATGAATGCGGCGGCTTCTATTCTGCTGAACAGAAAGTTCCACTTCGCCGCTCCAGTGTCTTCTTGTATTACCGAATGAATCTTCAATTTCCATTGCGTGGATGTCAGAAATTTGTTTGTTTATAAACATTTTGTTTTGGCAATTGACAAAGTAAACAATACAAATTTTGGATACAGCTGTTTGTGGATCGATAAAAATATCGATAATTCTATCGGAACTTGCCGGCAGGTTAAAATTTGACCCCATCGTGAGGCAGCGGTTAACTTTGCCGCTCGGCTCTCGCCAAAAACAGCATGAGACACGCAAATTCGGCTAACCTGCCGGTAAGTTTGACTAACCGGACATTGAGAAATTGGGCCTAAACGAGTTAAGAACGTTATATTGTCGCAGTCCAGTTTCCTACGTATATCCTCGGTAATTTTTGTTACTAATGTGGTACAACACCTTTTTTTCTTAAACCCAGACTGTCTATCATTAAATAGCTTCTTTTTCATGAACTCACTTATTTGTGAGGCCATAATTTGTTCAAGCGCTTTGGAAAATAATGAAAGAATAGAGATTGGCCTGAATTCATTATTGCCTTTTGAGATTGCTAAGGCTTTGGCCGTTTTCCAGATCAGCGGGAAACAAGAAGTGGTTAAAGCAGTATTGAAAATGTGTGTTATATCAAAGATTTATAAATATTTTAGATGACGCATGTGAAACAAAAAAAAATTTGATTAGGAGCTGACGAGGAGCTTCACGAGGAATATATGTATTGAAATTTAGCTATACGTTTTAATTAATGGGTGTAGGCTGAGAGCAAAGATTTATAGATATTACGGATGACGCATGTGAAAGGAAAAACGATTTTTCTTGGGAGCTGACATTGGATCCCACTAAAAAATAATAAAAATGTTTGTATGAGATGCGGTATCTTTATATGTAGTGTCTTTGGTTATATGTACTAAGATTTCTCGTAACAGTATTTTTAGAAATTTTGGATCTAAGTCATCCAGTCCAGTGGCATTTGATTTAATTTTTAGAATTGACTCAAGAACAATTCATTGATCGACAGAAGCAAAACTAATTCAAGGTGTCAAGGCTTTCAGGTATTTGTGATTGAACAAGTTTAACATTTAGATCGTTTCCATCAATATTGTTATATTCGTATTTTTTCACTGTTTAGTGAGTGTGTTCTGGTAGGTGGCAGCTTCCGGTTTGGTACAGACTACAGTGACTAGAAAGGTAGAACGATAAGTTTAAATTAAGATTGACTTTTCATCGAGCTAAGAACCATTCGAGTAGGAGTTAAGGGCGTTATCCCCAGTTAATTGGCCGTCGTTTGGGGCATACAGTAGTCTATAATTGTAATAGGTAGTTGCCTTGATATACGTTCTAGCGGTCTTAGAGGGAACATGTTGTTTAGGAGGGACATGATAAACTACCGATTTAAGAGAACAAATCTGTGATTCGAGCTCGTTGTGCCAGCTAGACTGAAATTTTGTCCAAAAAATTAGTTCTCTGAACTTTCTTCCCTGCCCTGTCGTAGCAACCAATAACTTTGAAATATTCTTTCCCATTAAAAAACAAAAGGTGTGGGCAGCGATTTTACTTCAGCCAAAGAAACCGTGGGTGGGTTCAAAATTCTCAGATACCCATATCTGTGCGGTAAAAGTGCGACACAAATAGATTTACAAATCAACAAACCACATAAAAGATAACCCGCGCACCTAAAAGAACAGATTTAGCTTTATTATGCAATATTAATTTTAAGGAATATCAACAATTGCTTGTGAGTTGTAATAGGGTTATAAGAGTCCTAGCCATTCACAAGGCATTGGGCTTCCGGATTCACCACCTGCTGAGCTGCAGATGATTCTAAGCCGGGTGGAGTACTAGTACATTTGATGGAACCTTGGGGAAGTAAAATATTACAAAAATTTAGCAGGAAAGCATCCAAGATAACTGCATATTCCGATGACATAATCACAATTATCACCCTCAGCTTAATTATAAATCCAACTATTGAAGAGAAAGCAGCGACATTGAGTCACTGAACAATGAGGAACAATTTTGAAAAAATATTATGTTCACTATTAATTTAGTTAAGTGTTAACTTATTTGTGTTCAACAAATCAACTTTAACAAACACACACAGATTTAGTTTGGTTGCTTCAAAAAACCACAAACCAAAAAACCTCTAAAAACGGGCCAAGGTTAAGATTAAAAATAAAATATATTTAATCTTGACCTTCGGTCTGAGTTTTCAAAAACTTGATTGTACTGGAAAAAAATAGTAAAAGGCTTGGAACAACTCAAGAATTCTTGTATGAATCCGAAAAGACAAAGCAGAAGCAGTACTTGAAAATCGAATAAGCAATCCTTTCGAACTTGTTTTGAGAATCTAATTTTGATACAGCTTTGGATTGATTAAAGTCCAGACATTTCGGATTTTTTCTGAGTAGGGACTAATTACATCTGTCTGAATTTTTGTCATCCACCACTTGTGTGCTTCCACAATCAAGAAGGCAGACCAGAATTTAAAAAGTCTGGCCAGAATGATAGGGAGACTCAGTTTACCTTAACTCTTAAGATTTTACTCACTTGACTTTTTGTAGTTTTAATAACACAGATTTAAAAATTGAGGTACTTGTATTTTTTGAAGAAATATTGACCACAATAGCACAAAATCACAGTCTACAGCTGCTGAATGGCTCCACAAAGGGAGACTGTAAAAGTTTTTTCTTGTTTCAGTAACGCCAAAAAGTATGCTACACAAAGATATGATTCCCACATCAAAAGGAAAAACTGCTCAAAGAAGCACAGCTGCTTTAAAGTTTGTCAGTTAAATGATTTTCAATACTTTGCCAAAGAGTTTCCTTTACTTTTCTTCAAGGCAAACAGCGGTGGCTTTTAAGCTATTTATGAAATTTTAATACCACAAATCTCTCTGTAAACTGTGACTCGCTGATTTCTAAGCCTTTGCGTCTTTTGCTAAGCCAATTGGGATTTGCTCAGGCCATTTTCCGTCTTCAGAAAAAAAAACCAGCAGAAGGAAAATCACTTCACAGCTGCTCCTAAAACGATTTAGGCCAAACTCCAATCACATACACACACATACAGCAGAAAAACCGACAAAGCCATCAACAACAACAATCATTGAGCGAACGTGGCGTTAGTTTCACACCAAAATTGCAGAACAAAAGCAGCAAAATCGTTCAAAAGAAAGAGGAAAACAACAACAACAGAAAAACTAACGGTCGACCCGCTTTAAGCCAGAAGCCAAAAATTGTTTGCCGCTCGTAAAACCGAAAATGAAAATAGATAAAAATAAGAAGAAAAAAAAAACGAAGCGACTTCATTTTGTAAATCAATTGAATTTTCAATTGTCCCGACAAAAAAAAAGGTAATATAAAAAGGACAAACATAAAGGCAGAACATATCCTGGTGGGTATACAAGCTGGCCAGATTAGCTGACATGGATTGCATAAGGCTAGTTGGGTAGGTAGAGCACACAAAGATCTGATTTTCTAACTAAGACATGTTTACCATTTTCATAGTATATCGATTTCAGTTTGAGTTTCCAGTTAATTGTAGTATTTAGGAAAATTATTAAACAAAAAAGAACCTTCAACCGGCACACAAACTTGGTGGTGGAGGGAGGGAGGGAGGATAATCCTCCCTCCTGTTATGCTTTTTGGTAGGAACGAAGTATAAACCGAGACAAACCGAATATTTCGTCGATTGGTTTAGCTTAAACTGGCTGTAACCGGGTTCGATTAGCTCACTTGATTTAAAATTTTGTTGAATTTTGTATTGACAATTGATTTGATATTTCTTTTAATTTTATAGAGATTTATAATAATTTTTGTAAATTTTAGATCGTTTTTAATTTATTTATTTGTTTACATATTTTTTTTTTTTTAGTTAAACACACACGACACGCGCTCCGGTTTTTTTGCTTTACACGCTCGTTACATCCTGCCAAATCCCGAAATTGTACTAAATACGTACAAAACTTTTACGATTGGCTAAGGCTAAGAGCCTGGCCAGGTCGTGTTCGTGTTTTGGTCGAGTCGTGTGTGTGTGTCAGTGTTAGGTTCGCCTTCGAAACGACGAGTACAAATACGAGACACGAGCGTTATACGACTAAAGCCGCGGTGTGGTGAATTTACCAAAAGCTTACAGATGAGGCCAAAGAGTAAAAAGTGAAGTGTGGACCACTCAAAAGAGATTTTAAATTGAGTGAAGAGTGAGTTACTCAATGCAATGTAGAGGAATCAGTTAAAGAGCATCTATGCAAGTCAACTCTAAAGTTATAGGAATAGTTTGATAAATTGTGAAAATATAAATTTATTTTCATTTTTAATACTAAAAATTGCTTTTCAAAAGCATTCAGCTTTCAAAGAGGCTCAAAAGAGTTGGAAGTCATTTGAAGAGTCTTTTAAAATAAATGTTTACTATGTTGATTATTACATTCTTCCGAACATCTGTGAAACATTGGGCGTGTTCAGCAGAATAATTGATCCCTGAGCAGGTATCAGAAAAAAATTTTGTATCGATCAACTAAGAAATTTGTGCAGCATGGTCGAATAGATTTCTCCAATTCGCTATTTATCTGAAGCATTTAAATTTGCATTTCAAACTTATAATTTTTTTAATATGAATCTTTGAGAACAAATTTCTCAAAATCATCTACTTGTATTATATTTATATTGTTTTTTTTAGCAAATTTATAGCCATCTAAAGATTTTTCAGCAAGCCGGTCGTTTCAGTGTCATTTCTTAGAAAAAAAAAAAGTGCTTAATTTGTGGCACTTTTAATAGAATAGGTTTTAAAAAAAACTAAATAAGAAGTTTTCATTGTCATATTGTGCATTTTTAATAACTGTAGTAAAGTCGAGAGGTATCAGATTCTTAGTTCCGAAGTCGATCCTTAAACTCCGGGTCCTGCAGCCAGACTTCACGATATTTTTGTTAGAAACGATCTGTAAACTTGGCTAGCACTTAGAGATGACAGTTTCCTGAACGTTAGAGGTGACAATTAAAGTCTATATATGACTGACGCAATCGATATGCTTATAAATTTTGCCAATGACTCCAAAATGAAAATAAAGCTGAAAAAAACGGCAAAATCATTTTTAAAAAGCCTGAATTCCCGCTTCCCGCTGTTTCTAAATTTTTCCTGCAATCCGGTTTTAAAAAAAGATAGAAATGACGGGAAAAAGCTATTTTGGCAACACTGCTTCTCAGTCTTAAAAAATAAATTTGTAATTGTGATTTATATTGATAATATTTCCAATTACATCCATTAGTATGCAATGCTGCAGTAGTTCGGAGCCCTTAAGCCATTAGTGGAATTTAAACGACTGATCGTTTGTTGCAGCGTGCCTTGCAATACCCAAATGCTTATTCCGTGGACATTTGATATATGTTGTTGATATATATTCGTGTTGAAGTGTGACAGAAACAAAGTCATCTGATAACAGGACCGGAAGGCCCTTGAAACAGTACTGTACAGACAAACCATTTCTATACAAAATGTAATAGTTCTTTGTTGACCTTGAGCCGTTTAATTCAACACTTTGACTAAAATCAAATCAGGTTGCTAAAACCCATATATGTATGTACAGGAGATCATATTTTTTTTTTAAAACTCTGCCATTTATACAGTATTACAAGAATACATTTTTTTGTTCACTTTTCCAAATATTTTTAAAATTCAATCGAAACTTGGTTAAATCAACCAAAATGTAACTCAACTCAACTGCAAAGTAGTCTAGGACTTTAAAAGACTCTTGAGTAGACTTTTCTTTGACTTCGCTTAATATTTACATGATTCTACTCATGCTCAAAATTGTGAGAAAAAACTACTCCAACCGTGCTAGGACACTCTGGCCATTTAAGAGAACATTTTCAAGAGCACAGCGTGAGCTAAACAATAGCTCTGTCACGCATGAAGTAGTCCACACTCAGTGAGTATAATAACATTATCTCTAGTTCACTCAAAACAGTCCCAAAGAGAGTCACTACAACTCAAGCCAACGAAAGCTTTCGGGTTCCGACAGAAATTTCGTGTTTTGGGTCTCGTGTCGTAAGGTGAGTTCGTAAACGAATCCTTTCGGTCGCCATTGACTTTGACCGTAGTATGCCTGTCGACAGTCTCATCTGGAGCGGCTTGCTGTGTGCTAAAAGCGGCAAAACAGCAAATAAACTGTAAGACTGAGTTCATCAAATGAAAAAACATTTTGGCGCGAGTTCTGAGTGAATGTGAGTTGTGACAAGAAGCCCAGCCCAAAACAGAAACAGAGCCAAAAACAACAGACGTACAAATGTTGAGTTTGGGGGAAGGCCCCAGGAGACATTTAACATAATAAAAACGAACGTGTGCGGCATTTTGGTATCTTTGTATTTGTATCACACCCATTTACGCAGTCGGAGATATTTCCAAACAGTATTGCATATGTGTGAGCCAAGCAGTTGGCAAAAGTGTCGTAAATCGTTTAGACGGACAAACGTGGAAAAAAAGAAGAACGATATGTAAACGAAGAGCCGGTCGCCGTGGGAAAAACTCGACAAAAAAGATGCCGCAGCTGGAACCAGAGCGGAAGCATCTGTCTGATGAGCCGCATTTGTTTGCTGTGTGAGTAGCCCAAGCGCGCGCTTTATTTCCCTTTTCCATTTTATGAGGCTTTTGGGCATCGGACATCAATTTTTATGTGTGATTCCTTTTTGGTTAATAATGGCAAGCAGCAAAGTGAAGTTCATTAAATTTCTACACACTATAAACAGGATTTAAGTGAGAAAATGTGATTAATTTTATTAAAGTGATTAGGCCACAACCAAACAAAAAACAAACAACAACCAACAACCTGTCTAATGTGAGAGAGATTAATGCTGTTAAGCCCCAGGGGCTTTATTGAAAACGTGTTTAAAATTTATTTGATTTATAAAGCATTAAATGTATTTTTTTTGCGCTCAGTATCAGATTTAAATCGGATTATGGTTTGTATAAAGTTTGTAAATTTAGTATTTATGGCCGTAACTTTTTAAAAAGTGAAACAAATTAGCAAATATCAAGAAGATTTATTTAGGCACAAATTAATATCTTATGTTTTCTAAGATCAAGAAAGATTGATTGGATCAAAATTAGCCAAAAATTTATAAGCACAGGGAAGTGCGGCATACCTTACTTTAAAACATTTAAACTATCCAAATATAACAAGGAATTGAAAATTAAATTTTTAAATGAGTTCTAGAAAGTCCGAGATGGTGCAAGCTTTTATTGCACAATTGAAAATTTTGGTATATTCTGTTTTCATACTGATAGAAATATTTATTAGGGCGATTTACAATAGACAAAGTTTAATAGTTTAATTTTTTGCCTCTTTTGTGAATAAGGTGTGTTATTTTTGAGAGTTGAGATATCAATTAACAATTTTCCCCTCAATGTACTATATTATTAACATATTTTCAGCGCTAATCTTAATATTGACACCCAGCTCAAATTTGTCCGAGAACTTTTAAAAAAACATCAGTGCTCTAAAAAATTTTATTTTTGTAATATACGAAAATTTTGTGCAAAATATTCGATATATTTAGTGAGAGATATTTTCTGTACAGATTAGAATGTTTATTAGGAAATTATATACAAACTTGCGTTAACATTTCTTTTGTGTTGGTTTCCAAAATGGAATTTTTAAATGCTTTTGCGAACTGCATTTGATCCGCAAAAAATAATATGTAAATGATTTTAGAATCATGATTCAGTCAATTCAAGTCAATTTTGTAGCGATTTTTGTTTCAATTAAATACATATCGAAACGAAAAACACTTTGCAAGCTAAGCAAACTTTTAAAGGATTTTTATAATTGCAGAAATTTTGCCAATTTTAAAATTGCTTGGTCTAACCCTGGCGTGACCATTAGTTTTTACCCTTAAAAGGATAATCATTTGATTGAATTGAGACCATGTTTTTGACCCTGATCTTACCGATCTTTCCAGTAGAAATTATTCAAGATATAGTTAATTAGAGATTGAGGAAAGCTCGGCTTGTGGCACTTTGGGTTGAGTGAAAAAAGCCGTTTGTATGAGAGCATTGGGTTTCGATCAAGGGGCATAGCCAGTTTTTATAAGGAACTTGTGTCCCCAAGTATGCTATTTCGAAGTCCATCAGCTGAAAAAGAATTTCTCAAATTTGAATATTTTAAACGTCTGCGGTGCATTATAGCCTAGTTCCACTGACACAAGCGCCAAAAAGTCAATTTTACAGAAGATTAAAAAAAAAAAAATTTTAAACCTGCATGGTGATTTTTTTCAAAACATCTATGTATATTAAGTAAAAAGTACAATTGGCTCAAACAGCACCTCTAGGAGGGCCAGGGCCAAGCTTCTCTCAATCTCTTGGCGTGTGTGCTTATAATTTTTCGCACAAGAGAAAGGGACCTACAGTTTAACGCCGAATCCGAACGGCAATAGTTAGAGAATTTTTGCTTTTTCATGGCTAGTTACTTCACAGCTGGCGCCAGTAGCTGGTGAAGGTGATCGGGTGTGTAAAAGCTTTTTTCTAAAGAAAGAAAAAACTTTTTCTATTAGATGGTCGGAGGCGGGATCGAACCCACAACCTCCCGCACCAGCCGCCACACATACGACTGATACGCCACGCACGACCACTATCTATCTATGTATATTAGATCTCAAATAAATTAAAGATGCATTTTTAAGTTGCTTTTGTGCCAATTTCACTCTTTTATGGCGCATTCATTATTTTCACAGTCAGTCTTGGCGAAGACTAAAATTGAAATGGGCATTCGTTTTTGAAATTATATTGTTTAATTATTTAAAACTATTTTTGTTTTTTATTATATATTTCTTCTACTAAAGTATTGTACAATGAGAAAACTTGTAAATTATAGTAAACAAAATTTAAGTGAACATTCTTAATCTTCTTCATTTGTTTCATTTAACGCATCCTTTATATTTGCGGCGTGTGTGACGCACCAGTAGTATGTGTGGCTGCTGGTACCGGAGGTGTTGTGGGTTCGATCCCGCCACGGACCATCTAATAAAAAAAGTTTTTTCTTTCTTTAGAAAAAAACTTTTACACATCCGGTCACTTTCACCACCAGCTACTGGCGCCAGCTGTGAAGTAACTAGCCATGAAAAAGCACAAATTCTCTAACTATTGCCGTTCGGATTCGGCGTTAAACTGTAGGTCCCTTTCTCTTGTGCGAAAAATTATAAGCACACACTCGGAAGATTGATGGCATTCATTATGAAATTGGTTGGGAACACTGTTCTTATCGCAAAGAGCTTTCATATCATTAAATTTATTGGAAGTGATTTCTAGTTCCGAAAAATATAAAGTTTGCGGTATAACGGACTGGCTAAAATTAATGTTTATATTATAGTTTTTTCTTTGCTCGTTTCGAAATAGCCGTACTTAAGTTTTAAACCATCTTTATAGAAATAGTCTTCAATCTAGTCTGGAATGTCGACTTCTCTTAGCAAATCAGCTAAACGGCTTAAATATTAAAAATATTTTTAATTTTGTCTTTGTCTCTTAAATGTGACTCTAACTCTTCAGGTTTGAAGCCATCGCTGCTCAAATCTTTTCCATGATCACATTTGCTTCACCCATTTTTTTTTTTTTTTTTGGCATATGAAAACCAGTATGAAAATAATTTTTAAATATTTTCCGAAAGACTCTAAGTGGCAATGAAGAGGTTGAGAATTAATTTTCTTGCAAGTATTGAAGATAACACTCATAGAATGTTGAAACATTACAAAACTCTTTTGGCAAATACAATTTATTGCTCTTGTTGCGGCAATAGAGTGATGGAACTGCTGGTAATGGCTCAATATAATTTCTTAAAATTGCAACATATTCTTTGGTCGATTTATTATGCGGCTTCTTGTGTTTTAGAATTACTTTTCTTCAAATTTAGCACAACGCTTCTCATATTTTGTTGCGACATTATAATATATTTTAGTTTCCGTTATTCTGATATTGGTTTTTGAGGCGCCTGAAAAATATATGTGGCGCTTACGATATAATTGAAAGTGCGATATCTTTACAGATATATATAATTAGTTTTTAATATTTGACGTATTTACATCTTAATGACATTGTAGAACATATTTGCATTAAAATTATTTTCGAAAAAATGGCGCTTACGTTATTTTTGCGGTAAGGGCTCGATATATGTACATTTTCAAATTTGGTGATTCCACTTGAAATGTACATTTAGAGAAAAAAAACATTGTGTTCGGGGCGAATAATAAAATATTTTAAAATTGTTGAAAAATGGCGGAAAAAAATTTATATAGGAGACCTTGTCAAAAATATGTACATTTACCCGAATGTACATTGTACATATATGTGTCAGTGGATTCAGGCTATTAGTCTTTTTATACCCTGTTCCCATTAAAAATGGGAAAAGGGAATCATGAAGCTGTGCAAATGAATGTAACAGCCAGAAGGAAGCTTCTCCGACCCTATAAAGTATATATATTCTTGATCAGCATCAACAGCCGAGTCGATATAGCCATGTCCGTCTGTCCGTCTGTCTGTCTGTATGTCTGTCTGTCTGTCTGTCTGTATGAACGCGTCGATCTCAGAGACTATAAGAGATGGAGACACAAATTTTGGCATGCACATAGGTGTATACCGTACCCAGATCAAGTTTCTTTCAGATTTTAAAAATATCCCCCCCTCCCCCCTTAAGCCGGAAAAAACTGTCACAGCCACAATTTTAAAGTTAGAACCTGGTGGCTTCGTATATACTATCCTAGGCCTTACATCTAACTACTCTCAAAAGGAAAATAAGATACGACCAAAAACACAAAAGTTATTAAGCAATTGTCCCAATTGAACACGGTATTTTGTAGTCGGGAAACTCGAGTACAGCGCTCTTACTTGTTATACCCTGTTCCCATTAAAAATGGGAAAAGGGGATCATGAAGTTGGGCAAATGTATGTAACAGCCAGAAGGAAGCTTCTCCGACCATACAAAGTAAATATATTCTTGATCAGCATCAACAGCCGAGTCTATATAGCCATGTCCGTGTGTCCGTCTGTCTGTCTGTATGAACGCGTCGATCTCAGAGACTATAAGAGATAGAGACACAAATTTTGGCATGCACATAGGTGTATACCGTACCCAGATCAAGTTTCTTTCAGATTTTGAAAATATCCCCCCCTCCCCTCTTAAACCGCAAAAAACTGTCACAGCTACAATTTTAAAGTTAGAACCTGGTGGCTTCGTATATACTATCCTAGGCCTTACATCTAACTACTCTCAAAAGGAAAATAAGATACGACCAAAAACACAAAAGTTATTAAACAATTGTCCCAATTGAACAGGGTATTTTGTAGTCGGGAAACTCGAGTACAGCGCTCTTACTTGTTATACCCTGTTCCCATTAAAAATTGGAAAAGGGGATCATGAAGTTGTGCATATGTAACAGCCAGAAGGAAGCTTCTCCGACCCTATAAAGTATATATATTCTTGATCAGCATCAACAGCCGAGTCGATATAGCCATGTCCGTCTGTCCGTCTGTCTGTCTGTATGTCTGTCTGTCTGTCTGTCTGTATGAACGCGTCGATCTCAGAGACTATAAGAGATAGAGACACAAATTTTGGCATGCACATAGGTGTATACCGTACCCAGATCAAGTTTCTTTCAGATTTTGAAAATATCCCCCCTCCCCCCTTAAACCGCAAAAAACTGTCACAGCCACAATTTTAAAGTTAGAACCTGGTGGCTTAATATATACTATCCTAGGCCTTATATCTAACTACTCTCCAAAGGAAAATAAGATACGAGCAAAAACACCAAAGTTATAAAACGATTTAGCTTATCGGAGCGGGGTGGGGGAGGCGGCCACTTCATGCAGGCAGCGCTGCCTGCGCAGGCCGCGTGTGACCGCGCGTGTGTGTTTGTGTGCGCTCGTATGTGTGTATGCGGTTGTATATGTGAGTGTGTTTGCATGTGCGTCTCAATTGAACAGGGTATTTTGTAGTCGGGAAACTCGACTACAGCGCTCTTACTTGTTAGTTTTGTTATTTTGATCACAAGCGGTTCTAAGAAATTCAGAGCCAATAGTTAAATAACCATTATAAAGGGTGATCCATAAAGCAGTTTTTTTTTAAATTACAAATAAAACACAAAAATTTTAATTCGATGGTGGAATCTTTATTATAGGCTGAAAGAACTATCTTTGGCATTTACTTTTAAAGATAATTTCATTCAAATGTTGACAGCGACTACGCCGTAAATGGTCCATTCGGATGGTCCAATTTTGGATCACTCTTTCCAGCATTGCTAAACACACACACAGGCACATAAATGGATACGTCAACAAACAAAATTGTCGCATTTGGGCTGCTGAGAGACTCTCGAACAACCGTTTTATCCACAAAAATGAACTGTTTGATGTGGTTTATGGTCTGCTGGAATAATAGCTCCGTATTTCTTTTAAATTGAGGCCGGACAGAACTTTTTGTTACCTGAAATTGAAGCCCTCGATGTCGGCGACATTTGGTTTCAGCACGGTGCTACGGCACATACATACATTTAGGTGAGCAGCTTATTTCGCGTTCCAGACCCGTCAACTGTCCGCCTAGATCATGTGATATCACACCACTGGACTTTTTTCTGTGGGGTTACGTGAAGTCAAAAATCTCGGTCGATAAGCCAGCTACGATTCAAGACTTGGAAACCGCGAAATACCCGTAGCAATGCTGGAAAAAGTGATCCAAAATAGGCCCATCCGGCAAAAAAAAATATAAAATTTAATTATTTCATAAGAAGCATTTGAGCTAACTCATTTGGTTTTCCCTTCAATTTTCTATAAATTAATTAAATTTAAAAAAAAAATTTAACATTTTGTAAATGTTAATATATGTTCAATTGTTAACGGATTGGCTGAAGCACCAGAAAATAGCATCAAAATTTATTTAACGACGTAAAATACATTTAATGATTTCCAAAACGAACTTTTAAATGTGGGTAGACATTATTATACTCTGTACCAAAGATATACAGAGTATATTAAGTTTGTGCAAAAGTATGTAACAGGAAGAAGGAAAAAACGTCATATCTCCCATTTACATTGTTCGTTTTTTCTACGCATATTTAGTTATCAGTATTATTGTTTTTTTTTGCCTAAAAAATGATAACGATCGGATGAACGACAGTCGAATTATAAGGAAACCAAGCGATTATGATGCGTATCACTGGCCACAAAAGCGATGGGCATCACTTCTTCTTTGTGTTGATCAGATAAATACAAACTTTAGGTGTGCAGAGCATGTTATAGTCGGGATTGACCGACATTCTTTCTTTCTTGTTTTTTAATTATTTTTACCTTCATATCGTGAATCTTAACTCGAACAGACAAATACTGCCTTTGGAATATATTAACTTAAGATCAAACTTCCTTCTCTTAAGTAAAGCACAATTTTAAAAGGTGTGTATTTTTGCCACAAACTACTAGCTGGTAATTGACTCCTTTTTGCTGTGCTGTGCCTTCGAGAGTAACTCGACACTTAATTTCGACAAGCCAAGCTAGCAACTTTTTAACAACTATTTCGAAGAAAACATATACTTAAGAAGCGGACTTGGGTACATCAACTTAGCTTCTCAAACTGATCATGAATTAATATACTTTAAGGGATCGGAGATGCTTCTACAATTTGCATTACAAACATTTGCATCCAAGAGCAATGTCCGAATGGGCAGACCTTAAAACAGTTTGCGGGACAATAGTTTTTATTTGAAAGAAAAAGCAATCATATTTTGAATTCACTAACCGTTGATGCGAGGTTCTCCAAGTATATTAGATCTGCGGCACAGACGAAAGAAAATTTCACCCCTAAAAATTACTCAAAGGCCAACATATACTTCTATTCATAACACGTTGCAATTTACTTAGAATCTCTTTCATCGACTTAAATCAGTGTCACTGCAAATGTCGTTGGAGTTTAAGAAAATATAAAAAAATTAGCCGAATGTAACGTGCACATACGGTCATAATGGAAAGATAAGAGATGAATTTTTATCGAAAAAATCTTAAAGAAATATTACATACCGGGATGGTGCATTATCGCGATTTATAATATTCCTTGACGGAAGAAACTCTTAATGCACATTACCACGATAATCTCCAAAAATTTTGAATTTTAGTGTTTGAAGCATCGGAGGCTCAAAATAAAATAAATACAACTGAAGTTGAATTGAGAACATCATAATTTAATTTCTCCCCTCCGCAAAGTTCTCAATTTTGTATAGCGAAAACTAATCAACGCTTTTACGCATATATCACAACTAAAAGACTAAAAGAAGTAACTAAAAATTATACCTTTTTGTATAACAAGATTTATTGATTGATTATAAGTCCATTCTTTCCTCAATTGAATACTTTTCTCTGAAACGATTGTTTCATTTACACAAATTGTTTCTGTTTGCATATTTTAATTAAAACAAAAGCCTAATTTTTAAATAACTAGAATAAGTTTATATAATTCAATACAAATAAATGTCAAGTCTAATTCAATCATCAAAAGTTAACAGCCTAGCACTTTTTGTCAGTTTCCTTTTCAAAAAGTCATATTTGATTCAATGAATGCTGCTTTTTCATGAGCTTTTCCCCAGTCCAATATCAATTGCAAACCAAATTAAGCAAATGAAAAAGCCAACAGAATTAGCTTTGATATCAATTCGGCACAGAAAATATGGCCAGAGATATAAAACAAAAAGTTTTTTGTACATGCATCGGACACATGTCATACAGCAATATCAAATTTTGCAAAACAATTCCTATGAAATTTAGATTTTTATAGGTTAAAACTCTGAGAAAAATTTTAGAAGAGATGATTGGTTTGCAAAACCATTCTATTGAAATTTAACATTTGATGGGCACAATGAAGGAAAAATCTTAACATATATTTATTGGTTCATGGGCACAATTAAGGGACAATCTTAGAATACCAAAAGAAAACAAAAATTAAATCGGTTTCTTTTATTTTTCTTTTTTCTTTTATAGACAAAAGATTTGAACCGACTCCAAGCCAAAAAACTGAGAGACCCAAATCAATGAAGATAAGCCGAGTTTAATACTACATATGGAGTTCATAAAGTAAGTTTAACGCATTTTTGTCAATAAAAGAAATTATAGATTCCATAAGATAAATACAACAAACATATTTTTATTAAACAAAACCTGACTTTTTTATTGTTAAAATTGTCCTAGGGCTTTAATTACACTGAAATAAAAATCTATTGAAAATGCATGTTCTTTATTTGTAATTATATCGATGTTCAAAATGTATGTTTTAGTATAGAAACCTTTTGATGAATTCAAACTTAATTCCGTTGGATAATGTTTAAGGAACCCCAGGCAGGTTTTGAAATTCATTTAGCGGCCTTTTATGACCTCAAGCCTGCAAAACTCAATAGTATAAGCTTTATCAGTGTAATATTGTAGGGGTTTAATCGATTTGTTAGGCTTTTGTGAAAGTTTTTATACCCGTTACTCGTAGAGTAAAAGGGTATACTAAAGTCGTGCAAATGTATGTAACAGGCAGAAGGAATCATTTCCGACCCTATAAAGTATATAAATTCTTGATCAGCATCAAAAGCCGAGTCGATATAACTATGTCCGTCTGTCCGTCCGTCCGTCTGTCCGTCCGTCCGTCCGTCCGTCTGTCTATATGAACACCTACATCTCAAAGACTAGAAGAGCTAGAGCGACCAAATTTGAAATGTAGACTCCTATTGTCTGCACGCAGATCAAGTTTATTTCAAATTTTTGCCACGCCCACCCCCGCCTCCACAATAAAAAAGTTGAATATCTCCCACAATTTTTAAGATATCGATCAAATTTAAAACGTACATTTATATTCGTAAAATCTATAAGCCCCTAAATTTCCATCAAGATCGGATGATAAATAGCCGAGTTAAAAAATGTTGCATACTTTTCGGCTACACCACCTCAGGAACACAGGAAGGTTATTAAACATTTCTTTCCATGAGTAACGGGTATATCGAAGTCGGTTAGAGCCGATTTTTACTTACGCTCTCGTTTTTTTTTAGTTTTTTCCAATTTTGAAAATACGCTTGGATATCTTCCAATCGCTCTGAAAGCGCGAACTTTTCTATCAAACCCTTATAAACATAATCGATGAAATACAAGATATAGCAATAAACCATTATGATCGATTGTAATGTCAAACTTCAGACATGCTCATTGGTAGCCCCTATATATCTTAATCGATTGTATCCATGATTGTCTATCTGTCCGACGTGTTACTATTTTCTCGATCCCGTTTTACTGCTTATCATAAAAAAATAGAGGTTGAAGCGTCCGAAATTGTTTGAAAACTAATAATACTCATAACTGGAAAGTTAAAAGACGCTACCATTAAAAACAAAAAAGTTTTTCTCACTAGAACTACTTTTTCGACCGACTAATCGTTCGATTTGTCAAAGCAAAGCACAAATTTCAGAATGATAAAGATCGTATGAACGATACTAATGTTATGACCAAAAGAAAGTTCACAGTCAAAGCGCACCGTCAGCGCTGCTACTGCAGGTACAGAGTATAGTACAGTCGGGCTTGACCGACTTTCCTACTTGTTTTACTTGTTTGTTTGGACCATTGAACCTCTTTTCTTAAATATATTCTCCGGTCCAAGAAATGGTTTTGAACTATCGTGCTCAGCAACTTAGATTATTGTCTTAATGTTTTTACCACCAAAACAGTTTTAATAAAGTGTAGGGTCAGTTTGAAAACATAACAAGAAAGAAAGTCGGTCAAGCCCGCCTATAACATACTCTGTACACTTACACTCGTATTTGCTCACGAATCAAACGGCCAGTTACAGCAGATATCTCTAGAAGGTACGAACCATCTATCCTCAAAACTGTGGAAGATACACGTTTTTTCCAAATTGCGGGGGCGGGAGGGTGCGTGTCAAAAATTGAAAATAAACTTGATCTGCCTGCAAGTATAAGAAATATATGTCCCATACATGTCAAACCTCTATCTCTTACCATCTCTGAGATCTCTTTGTTCATACAAACAGACGGACAGACAGACAGACGGACATGGCTATATCGACTCGGCTGTTGATGCTGATCCAGAATATATATACTTTATAGGTCGGAAATGATTCCTTCTGGCTGTTACTTACTTTTGCACAAACTTAATATACTCTGTGTACCTTCGGTACAGAGAATAAAAACATAAAATTAAAAAAAAGGGTTTCTCAATTACAACCCTTTTTCAAACTAATCGTTCCCATGGCAGCTACAAGAAGTAGTCTTTCGATTCGGGCGGTTTCGAATAGAATTTTTTTTTAGAATTTTTCAAGTTTGGAAAAAAATTTTTAACCCCCCAAATTGTTCCAAATTAAAATCCAACAATTTGTTCGTCATTAAATGTTCAAAGCATAAAAATTATCAAACTAAATTTTATTTTAAAAATTAAAAATAAAAAATGAAACTCAAATAACTTTTTAACCAAGCGTTCAATCACAAATATTTTTACATACAGGGTGGTCCATTTAAAAATTGGAAATTAATTTTGCTATAAAAAAAAACCGCTCGATATTTTTCAAAAGTTGAGCATTTATTGGAAAGGTTGGTTCATGTCATTTATTTATGAAAAACAATTTTGGTCAAATGACCACCACGGCTGACTTGGCAGTAGCTCATTCAATCCACCCAATTTTTGAGAACATTTTCAATTGTTTCGGCACGTATGTCAGCAATAGCAACTCGAATCTCGTTCTTCAACTCATCAATTGTTTCAGGATTGTTTGCATAACATTTGTCCTTGACCGCTTCCCAAAGATAATAGTCCAGCGGTGTCAGATCACAGCTTCTTGGCGGCCAATTCACATTTCCATATTTGCTGATTATTCGATTTTCAAAGATAGGGCGCAGAGATATTTGAAACCAAATATCGTCCAAGTCTTGGCTTCTCGACGACTATATGCGGATTTTCTGTGACAGATGCGACAATTTTGTTTATTAACATAACCACCGAGGTGGAAATGTGCTTCATCCGAAAATATGATTTTTCGGTCAAATTCACCATCTTCGGCCAAACGATCTTCCGCCCAATTTGCGAACTGTAGACGATTCGGATAGTCAATTGGCTTTAGCTGCTGCACCAATTGAACTTTGTGTGCGAAATGTCCAATTGTTGAGATCGATGCCGAGTTGACGTCGATGGTTGTTCACGCACATTTTCAGCAACCGCAGCAATGTTTTCGGTCGAGCGCACCGGACGAGTACGTACACGGGACGGGTTTGTTTATCTACTAACATTCCAGTTTTACGAACCCGCTTCACGAATTGATCCACAAATTGAGTTTTCGGAACATTTTTTTGGTAAATGCTTTTTTCAAATTTCGCACAGTTTGAGTCGAGGACTCACCAGTTTGGAAATATGTTTTTAATATTTCCCAACTTTCTTCAAGCGAATAGCGACCCATTTCGTAAATGTCAAAGTTTGACATTTGACGTTTTTAAAGTCAAATTATGAATAGTTCAAATTCCAAACACTAGATGGACCACGCTGTATATAAAATTAAATTTAATTTTTATTTTAAAAATTAAAAATAATTTTTTCCAAAATAAATTTTACTTAAAAATTATAAAATTAAAAATAATTTTCTCGATTAAAATTGGAATTATAAATTTATCCCGGTTTTAAATAGCTGGTTCAAAAATATGAATTCAGGAGCCTCCCCGGTCTAATTTGCTTTGAACACTTTTGAAAAATTCCTGAAAGACCTACTTAAAAAGGGGTGAAAATTTCCCTAAGTGCACTGCACTACCTATCACTCATGTTGTACAGATTTTGAGTTTCTGTGACATATACTCAGTGCGATCAGTGCACCGAATATCATACTTTATGTCAGGTTCGATTTTCCGGATTTCGAGCATCAGAATTGGGAGAGCTTTTAAAAGAATTCAGCATTTCACTTAGCTTTTTCATAATGCATTACAACCCATAAAACCAGCTGGAAAGAATAACCAAACTTTATCTGCTTACCAGCAATGTATTTCATAATCATTTCCATAGTGCACATAAAATGTCTCTTAGCACACATAATCTCACCTATTAACTCAGGTTTAAAACCTTTTTAACAGTGTTTTCCCGTTGCCCGCTCAACAATCTGTCACTTTGTGTACCCTGATAAGCTCCCTCCGACACACACACACGCGTGTACCAACCTTTTGCTGATAAATCGTAAAAATCCAAAATATTGCGTAGTCAACGCAACAAGCAAGTGCACTCAAACAAAAAAAAAAAAAAAAAACAGCGTGTCAATGATAAGTAACAACAAAACATTTTTCCCCCCTGCACTGCAACTTTTTTTATGATCAAAAGGGAACGTCGGGCAAACATGCAGAGACCTGCACATACAGGCACGTACAGGGTACAGTGTTTGCTATTTGGTGTTGCTTACTTTTACGCGTCTCTTTAGTATTAATTTTTTTTTACACAGGTAACCCGCATTCATTATGCATGCTTGTCCGCACGTATCCTTTCTGGCTTTTCTTTGAGATGTGCCCACACAGCTAACTTTTAGCAATTTCATTTTCAATTGACTGTCGACCAGAACACGCAGCCGAGCTGGGCTAACCACCAGCAATTGAGCGTATGAAATGCTTCAGAAAAAGAAAGGGGGATCCCCACCTCAAACCCTCAGAGTTGGCAAAAGTTTTCCCTTCCCGAAGAGGAGATACAAAGAGGAATCCTTTTCTTTCATTTCAATTTCGTTAGCGTTCTTTTTCTTCTTTCGCTCTCTTCTTTTTGTATTATTCTACTTATTTTATTTCAAGCGTAAAGCCAGAGGACGTGTGCATGTTTTACAGGACATCAGTCCGCCCCTCAAGAAAGTTTCTGCGAAATTACACCACGCACAATTCATTTGCAAATAGTAGAACAGTTTAATTTGTTGCCTTTGTGGATGGCAAAAAAGGATACGCTAGTCCACACACACTCGCACACTCACACAAAAGGCTATCACAAGCAAAAAGTTAGTGAAAAGGACCCGCATCCTACAAGCACACAAAAGCAGCTTCTTTATATGGGCATATTGCATCATACCCAGAAAACAAATCAGTTCGATTTTGTGTACCATTTTCCCAAATGCGAAGTAATTAAGCTCCGTCCCGCAACGACCCGCCCCCCATCCGTTGGCTCTGCTTCAAGCAGAGAGCACAAGCAAGCACAATTGAGTGAAAGGCAAATAACTGAAGAATACTGTTTACCGTATATATTCCTGTAGTTATCCCCAAAAGTCTAGACACTTGAAAAGCTTCAATGAGTTTGCATGGGCACGTAGATTGATTGCATTGCTGAATGGGAAACATAAACTTCATATTCGGAAGAATGGAGTGTGAAAATAATGGATAAAGGATTTAGCTAACTATTGACTAATGATTGCGAAATGAGCGTGTTGAGTGAGAAGTGAAGAGTGGTGTGTTTTTTCATGTGCTTCTTGGACACCATTATTTCTCTTTAAATGGGGAGATGAAATAAATACATAAGGTATGATTTTTTCTCCTCAATGGCGTAGACAGGGGCGGCGCTCAGGCAATACTGGCCGTACCTTTTTGGAAAGCTGGCTCGCCCTTGTTTCGAAATGGAATTCTGCAAATTTTTTTAAAATTTACGTTCTATTCTGAATTTTAATAGAAATGTTTTTTGTTAACTTTAATTTAGCTGAATTGAAGTAGCCGAAGCAAAAGGAACATTATGAGAAAATTGAATTGCTATAATTTTGATGTTCCACAAATCTTTTCCCTATAGGCTAAGATACGACACTTAAGTAGGTTAGGCTGTAGATACATAAAACAGATATTTCCAAAATGAGAACAATAAAAGCAAACGATTTTAATCTTTAACCTTTTTAAAAACTAAAAAATATAATAAATCAAAAAATTGAAAAAATTTCATATATTCGAATCGATTAAAGAAACATTTCTTCAATTGGTTCATTGATTACACAGGTTTACAAGCTTTTGCACCAGATATGTATTATATGAACAATATATAAGAATTCAGCGGCCAAAAATACATATGAAAAGTTTGGTATCTTCTCTAGTACTGAAGTTGGCCTTTATTTGTAAGCCTGTGTTATCAACAGATAATAAAACTTATCTAGTATAATTTTTATATTGGTGGTAAAGTTCAAGTTTAAAAGATTTTACATTCCCAAAACGAGCTTGAATTGAGAAATTTGTCATCAGATTAGGAACATCTCAGTTTTAGAGATTATTCGTACTTTGAATTTATTTACGGAATTAAGAATTTGTTCTGTGTCCAAAGTAGAGGGTATATTAAAATTGTCCAGATGTTTGTAACGCATAGAAGGAAGCATCTGTGACCACATAAAGTATATATATTCTTGATCAGCATGACGAGCTGAGTTGATATAGCCATGTCCGTCTGTCCGTCCGTCCGTCTGATTCTATGCTATCTCCTCCATCAGTTTAAAAGCTATCTTAGCCAAACTTTGCACGAAGCCTTTTGGTACAAATACGCTGCGCCGGTCGGAACCGGCCGGATCGGATGAATATAGCATATAGCTGCCATAGGAACTATCGGTCAAAAAACTAGTTTTAGTGAGAAAGGTGTTTAGTGTTTTCAATGCAAACGCCCCCAAACCTCGCATTTATCAGTTTTCTATGATTTTACATAATTCCACCAAGTTTGATGAAAATCGGACAACTACGTATATAGTATAGCTGCCATACAAAAGATAGATCAGAGAAAAAGTCTTAGTAGGAAAAACTTGTTATCAATGCTATCGCGCTTAAACTTGTTACTGATCAATACTAAATGCTACCACACAATTTTGCCAAGTTTGATTTAAATCGGATGACTATAGCATATAACAGCCATAGAAACTATCGGTTGAAAAAGTAGTTCTGGTAAGAAAAACTTTTTTGTTTTCAATGGTAGCGTCTTTAAGCTTTCCAGTTATGAATATTATCGGTTTCCACACAGTTTTGACGAGTTTGATCCAAATCTGATGAATATATCGTGTAGCTGCCATATAACAAACTGGCAAGTAAATGGTCGAAGTAGTGGAGCCATCTATTGCTGAGTTTGGGAAACAACTCAGCTAAGAATGTTCGATGAAAATTATTTAAAATCTTAATTTATATAAATTAAACAAGCTACAAGGGTATATAAACTTCGGTCGAGCCGAAGTTAGCTTTCCACTATTTTTTTTTTAACTAAACTGTTTTTACAGAACTGATTCAACTGGTACACTGTCAGCTCGAAACCTGCAATTTCGAACAAAATTCAAATTTTTACACCCCTTACTCGAAGTGTAAAAAGGTATACTAAAGTCGTGCAAATGAATGTAGCAGGCAGAAGGAAACATTTCCGACCATATAAAGTATATACATATATATTCTTGATCAGCATCAACAGCCGAGTCGATATAGTCCTGTCTGTCTATATGTATGAACACCTAAATCTCAGAGACTAGTAGAGCTAGAGCAACCAAATTTGAATTGTAGACTCCTATTGTCTGCACGCAAATCAAGTTTCTTTTAAATGTTTACCACGCCCACCCCCGCCTCAATAAAAAATGTTGAATAACACCCACATTTTTTAAGGGATTACATACAGTTAAGTGGCCCAAAAAAAGCCGTTTTTCAAGAATTTTTCCTGAGAAGACCTTTAAATTTATGAATGTAACAATTTGTACACATATTAAGGTAACTTTTAATCGTATTTTAACGATTTTTAATTCTTAAAATTATAATTTGAAAAACTGCTACAGCTGATCTGCAGAAGGTTTACCATCCAAAATTAAAAAACTAAAAGTATTTCGTTAAAGTAAGGTAAAATCTGGAAATTCATCGAAGAAATAAGCAATATACTATTTTTTGACAATATGGCAGCTTCTCAGAAAAAACAAGTAAGAAAGTCTTTCAAGCCCGACTGTAATATACTCTGTAGCTGCAGTAGCAGCTGAAAGCAGCGCTGCTGCTGCGCTGCGGCAGCGAACTTTGTTTTCGTCATAACTTGAGAATCGTTCATCCGATCTTTATCATTTCTTGGATAAAAAAACAAACTCGATAAATAATCTTGATAACTTAATATCTCCAGAAGGCACAGACCATCTATCTACAAAACGGTGGGAGATATGAGGATTTTTCCAAATTGCGGGAGCGGGAGGGGGCGTGGAATTAAACTTGATCTGCCTGCAAGTATAAGAAGTTTTTGTCCCATACAGGGCAAACCTCCATCTCTTACCATCTCTGAGATTTGTTTGTTCTTATGGGCGGACGGACGGACGGACAGACGGACATGGCTATATCGACTCGGCTGTTGATGCTCATCAAGAACATATTTGCTTTATAGGGTCGGATATTATTCCTTCTCCGTGTTACATACTTTTGAACAAACTTAATCGTTTACAAATGGTTTTTCTAATCAGTTTCGACTCATTTTCGAGAGGTATTTCCAATACTTTTTTAGTCACATTTTCAATAATTTGCGAGTCTTTTTCAAGTCGTATTTTTAATCGCTTTCTCAAAAAAATAAATATTTAATTGAAGAATAATATAATAATAATAATAATAATTTTTTTCGAACAATCATTTTTGAGCTTAATTTTTGATAGTCTTCTTTATTGATTAACTGACGTTTTCTTCTTTAATAATATTTTTCCTCGTTTTTAATTTTTTCATTTTTTAATTTTATTGGTTATTGAGCTCGTGGCCGACCTTCATATCACTATATAACTGATAATAATGAATAGAAATGCTTGTAAAAGAAGTACCGTAAGAATCAGAACAAAGAGATGCAAGCAATTTTTAATGGGCCAGCGGGTCGAAATATTACTGAGTAGCAACAGCCTAAACCATCGCATTTCAATCCCCTTCGTGTTCAGTTGGCGATTGCTCACATTTTCAGCCTATCCATCAGTCATTTTCGCGTCTTCTTAAAATCGCATATTAAATCAATCTTTTTATAATCATCAAAATGGATTGAAAGACTCTCGAAAAACGAGAAAGCAAAGCTAACTTCGTCTGAGCTGAAGTTTTAATAGACTTGTAAAAGCTCGCTCTAACTGTTAGCGATTTCGAACAAATTTCACGGATCAGTTTGAAAACATACAATATTAATAATGACCGACGTTTAAGAACGCTAACACTGAAAACAAAAGGTTTTTCTCACAAAAACCCACTTTCCGACCATTCATTTCTATGGCAGCTACAAGAAGTAGTCATTCGATCCGGTCGGTTTCGACATATTAGCAGAGTGCAATTAAAGGGGGACTCAGTGCAATATTTCAACTCAATAGCTTCAAAACTGAAGGACTAGTTTGCGTAGAAACAGACAGACGGACCCACAAAGCTCAATGGATGTAGCTCGTCATGCTAATCAAGAATATTAATACTTTATATGGTCGAAGATGATTCATTCTATGCGTTGCAAACTTCTAATTCAAAATTATAATTCACTTTTCAAGTGTATTATAAAACTCAATTTCAAATATCTTCGTCCCCATATTTCTTTTTTATTTATTTCACAAACGACTTAACAGACAATGACAATTTTTTTTCTTCCAAAAATAATTGATACTTATACATAGACTCGAATCACCTGGTCTTTTTTACAAAATTAAAGAACCAACAAGTAAGAGCGCTGTAGTCGAGTTTCCCGACTACTAAATACCCTGTTCAATTGAGACACACATACAAACACACTCACATACACAAAAGCATGCACAAATACGAGCGCACACCAACACACACACGCGCGCTCACACGCGGCCTGCGCAGGCAGCGATACCTGCATGAAGTGGTTGCCTCCCCCCCCACGCTCCCATAAGCTTAAATGTTTAATAACTTTTGTGTTTTTGCTCGTATCTTATTTTAGACAGATATAGATAGATATAAGGCCCAGGATAGTATATATTAAGCCACCAGGTTCTAAGTTTAAAATTGTGGCTGTGACAGTTTTTTTGCGGTTTAAGGGGGGAGGGGGGGGATATTTTCAAAATCTGAAACAAACTTGATCTGGGTACGGTATACACCTATGTGCATGCCAAAATTTGTGTCTCTATCTCTTATAGTCTCTGAGATCGACGCGTTCATACAGACAGACAGACAGACGGACATGGCTATATCGACTCGGCTGTTGATGCTGATTAAGAATATATATACTTTATAGGGTCGGAGAAGCTTCCTTCTGGCTGTTACATACATTTGAACAACTTCATGATCCCCTGTTCCCATTAAAAAGGACTTGGATTTTAGTATCTTATAAAATGTTTTTTTCTTTTTAAATTATGTACGTCAAGGTCAACCTTTTAAGAACATTTCATAAAAAACTTCAGCTTCCTAGATAGGCTGGTGTAGAAATGCCAGAGTTTTAACCAAAAAAAATTAGATTTCTGGCCCACAGTGCATTGTGCGGTATCCGGATTGAGTTCAGGATCAATAGAAATTAGGTTGCTACTTTTCAACAAATCTTCGAAATCATTTTTAACGTTCAATTAAGATCTTATTATTATTTTATCATAAAAACTGCATATCTATAAATTCTCATAAAATATATTTTTCATATTTAAATTTTTACCAGAGTTCTTAAGTATTTCATTCAACCTTCAATTTAACGCTACTCACGTTATTAAACTCCGCCATTATGAAGTCTTCTTGTTGTTGTTGTTGTTCTTGTCGCTATTATGGTCTCTTCTATTCCTACTTCACTTTATGGGCTGTAAATATAAGCAAATAAAAGTTGATTAGTTATGTGCTATGAAAAATATGAAATATCTTAACTAATTTATATTTTATGTACCATTTCTTTGCAGTTGATCTCTTTTCGGATGTGTGAGGACTTATCCCAACAAATGTTATTTACGTTTTCTTATGAAAAAAATGTTATATGTCTTTTGTAATAAATATAAAAATATGCCATAAATAAACCAATTTTACATAAAAGAAAACAGCCAGTCAATAAAAAAAAAAAGTCGGAGAGTTGTGGCTTTTTAATGGAGTGGGTGAGGGAGGACAGGTCGAGCAAGCCAGGGAGCAGCCGCAGCATTTATGGGCACAAAATGATTGTTATTATACCTTCTTATTATTATTATTGTTATCAAAGCCAATGTCAAGCCAAGGCAAGGAGGCCAGCCCAAAAGCCGGAAACGTCGCCACGCGAAACAAAGGAACACGATACAACGAAACGTGCCCGGCATAAGGAGCCCACCTATGCGGCACAGTATGTTTTAAGGCATGGAAAATAAGTTCAAAATATAATTATGAACATATTGAGCATATACATACAACATCAATTATTTTCAATAATTTCTCAACAATTTCAATGTCATAATATGTATCAATTATAAATCGGTTCATCATTTAGTATTCGAAAATTATATTTTATTTCGTAGCAACAAAAGCTACACATAAATAGTCCATCAAGTCTGAAACTGTTGGAAAATACCGCTAATATTGTTATGATTCAATGAGTTTTTAACCAAGGTAAGAAACTATGCGCGAGCTTCAGAATATCAGGGCTTTGTAGCCTTGCTTTTTTACTGTTTGTAAAGTTAGATCTTAGACGACGAACAACATTTTTCAATTGCAAATCCATGAGGGCATCTGAAGAATTAAAGTTCTACAGGTCAAACATTACGTATCTATCTTTCCGAAGCCAAGACAGCAGCAGTTTCTCTTTTTTTAAAGGCAACTAACAGACCATTACAGAACGGGGCTTTCCAGTGGCTTTCGACGCCGGCACCTAGCCTTATGTACCAAACATTCTTTACTAAGACATACACAGAGAAAAAAAAACTACACGAAAATGTAGGATTTTTAACCCATAACGTATCGAGTAGCTTTTCAACACGTCGCGTGTAGCTTTTTCATTTTATTTGCAGAAAGAAATGATTAAGATAAACGCGACGTGCAGAAAAACTACACGTAACGTGTTGAAATAAAGCAATTTTCTGTTGTAAAATCATATGGAATTAACGTCTAGATATAAACTTGACTACTAATTTCTTCCATTCAACGTCTACTTATTACATAGTTCGACAGAATCCAACTTTTTTTAAAAAACCGGGCATGAGACCCTTAAATTATGATAAAAGGGATCTCTGTAAGCATCACCTCATACCCAGTTTTTCAAATAAAGCCTCGGTTCGAGTTTTATGGGTACTTTTGAACATGCAACACACAAAGACAACAATTTTAACTTAGTTTTTAAGGGTTTAAGATAAAAATGTGAAAAATTCAGCAAATGTGGACAGGGTCATGGGGAACGTCATACAAAAAATTCCCTTCAATCGTACAATTGGTTAAGGTACCTTCCGAAGGAGTTAAACCTTAAATCTTGAATATCTTCAAAAGCGCACGGTAGATTTTTATTAAAATTAATATTTCTGATGGTATAATGGACTATTGCATTTCCTTAGGAGATGGTACTCGACAGCCAAAAAACCGTGAATTGGAGTACCAATTTTATATTCACCCACGAACCACTCCTTATGGACTATGAGCTAGACGTAAAAATAGACCGAACTTTGTTTTCAGATTCACAAAGGAAGCTTTGGTTCGCGTTCTATAGGCAATTTTGTATAAGCAATTGCCTTAGAACAACATTGACCATTTAGGTTGAAACCAGCTTCACCAAAATTATGTATGCATGATTATGTAATAAATTTTATGAGTTAAGTGCTTCATCATCAGCAGAAAAACAGATCATATCATTAAAAAATGTCTTTAGTGGACCTCCAATAAATCTAACAGCGTTATGCTAATTTTCCTTGATCTGAAGCATTCAAAAACTATTTCACTTAAATAGATCTCTGATTTCGGGAATAAGAACCTATTCAGTTTGAATAAATCGAATGGAGATGAGTAACTGAAGCCGTTGATTAATAAAATGCCATGATTGCTGTCTGACATTTTTCGTTTCTTAACATTTTTAACTCAGTAACATTTCGTTTTATGGCAAACAGAGTTGGCTGTCTCACAATTTTCAACTTGGATCAAACTAGCATCCATTTCGATAATTATTGAACCAAAAATTTCGCCTAAAATATTTTAAATTTTGTACCACCCCTTCGACCACTGTGCCAAATGTCCTCTCTTGTTGTGAGGTAGCTAAAAATTTATGTATTGTTTGTTTATTTGTTTATGCAGTGCTTTTGGAAGCGCAGTGCTTTTGTCTTCCTACTCCTCCTTTACCCAAAGCACACACTGGCACCCACACATGTGGGCAGAAGCAGTAGCTCATGCAAATTTATACACCTTCTTCGCCTTGGTTTTTCGTTCCGCCCTGCTATAATAAATATTCACAAAAATATCTCATTTCAGCGCCTTTGCCTTGTCGCCTTGTCACGTGTCGGCATCATTACCGCACGTACCAGAGTTATTTATACAAAATATAGGTATATCGTTTATAAGGCAGACGGCAAGGGGAATAAAGAATTTAAATCACCATTTTACTTTTTTTTTTATTCGTGCTCACCCCCGTGCTGTCTGAGGTCTTAGCTAATTGTTCAATATTTGTGACCAGCAAAAGCAGCTGCTACTTTTTGCTCCTTCGGGGCATGCTGTGGGAATTTACGATACACATGTGCACGGCTCGCTTGCCTAAAACCGGGCAACACAAAACATGCCAAGCATGTCGTGCCCCAGAGCCAAAGCCCAAGCCCAGTCAGCCGGACCAACCAAGCTTCACAAGCGTCACAGTTAATTTGTTGACAGCTTAGTTGTTGCTAGGGTTGGGGGTTATGGGGGAACCAATTGGAGGGAAGCTGCTGTAAACCATTGGCTGACCAACTGGACAAATGCCGTTTTCCTCGGGGAATACAAGACATGAGGCTTGTAAAGTGTACAAATGACCAAAAGTAGAAAGGGCTGCGGCATACCAAAGCACCAGCAGTAATTAGTGGGTGGGATGAGTAGTGGCATCAAGGAAAGATATGGGTGGCAAAAACAAAATTTAGGGTACTCATTAAGTAGATAAGTGTCATATTTATTATCTATTTAATATGGATTAAAGACGAGTCAACTCCAAATTACGGTAGAGTTTGATGGTCCAAACATCTCCTCCGTGGAATTATCATAAAGTTTACTCTTAAAAACAAACTCCACTCGACTTGTAGGCCCAATAGTTCAACAGTTTTAGCAGGAATGCCGAACCCCATTCTGGAACTCGGAACCAGAACCGAAACCAATAAGTTGCATTATTAGAGGAGTCAAAATTTGGCAGCCTGGCTTGTAGTAAATATTCAAGTAAAAGACCATTAAAAAGCGCTCCGGGCAGCCGCAGGCACTAGATGCACCCCGCCCAGGAATAAGAGATAATATAACCTGTTCCGAATTCCGAACATTTTAAAGCAGGTTGTTGTTGTTTTCCGCCAAAGGATAGACGCGCGTATAGCCCCTGCAATTTAAAAAACAAACTTCATACCTCCATTAGTTTCGTAGTTAGATGATATTTAGTAATCAAGATTATTTTTCGATTTGCCGAAAAAATGATAAAGATGGGATGAACGATTTTCAAGTTATGAGCAAAAGATAATCTAGTGTAACAGGTGCCAGTTTACACCACCCACCCCAGCGTTTTTTCCCGTGCGTCGCGACGCGGCTCAGAAGGGCCACCGGAGGGCGAAGTACCTGAGGGCCAAAAAAATTTGCCATCGGCTTTGCAAAACAGCTGGGTTTAGTCACAGTCAAATGGTTTAAATTTTAAAGCAATATTTTATAGTGGTTTTTAAAATATTCTTCTATAAAATTCTTCGACTTGAAAATCGATTTGAAAAATTTTCATAATTACTAGAAAGTATAATTAAAAATTCCGCCGCAAACAAAAGGATTCGCGCCAAGATTGGGTTATTCTATAAAGCAGTGTGTTAATTACAACTCGAGCTTCAATTTCTCCCTCTTGGCTTAATCATTTCAATTACTAAAAGGAAGTACACCTTTTAACCGGCAAGTGAATCGAAATATCGTTATTGAACTGGAACCTATTGGAACTCGCGGTGTGCGTCAGTTAAGGGCTAGTGAAAGATGATAAGTTTCCTATAGATAGATTTACCAGCTTCATTTCGGTCTCTGCGGTTTTACCTGTGATTTTCCCCAAATAAGAACGAGTCCCGTCTTCTACACGGTTCATTCTTTGTGGCTATTGTGCCTTCGCAGTTTTAGCTAATCGAACAGCAGTTTCATTTAGGTTTAGTGGTAAACCTTCGAAGTAAAATTCTAGAAAAGCCTTAAATTACTTCAAAATATTCAAGTAAATGTACCAAATATTAAA
Source organism: Lordiphosa magnipectinata (assembly GCA_037044535.1). Lineage (NCBI taxonomy): Eukaryota > Metazoa > Arthropoda > Insecta > Diptera > Drosophilidae > Lordiphosa > Lordiphosa magnipectinata. Next base: position 323,970 of record JBAMBO010003846.1, read on the forward strand.
ACAAAGGAGTGTGAGCCCCACAAAACTGTGCGGGTTTAAATTTCCCAGTCAGCTGGATATCGATCACGATGCAAAAACAACCAGCTGCATAAAATTCAAAATAAACTGTCTTACGCGGAATAGGAGGGTCATACAATTCAATGCAAGAGATGTACGGAACCAGAAACTTTCCTTGCCATAAAGAGAATACTAGAAGGATCAAATCGGTATAAATTTATACTTTTATCAGCAGATACTGCTTTATATTTAAAATGAATCTTAATTAAACGCCGAATCGCTGGGATATGCCGTTTTCGATTCGGTTTATCGTTTTCGAAAGAGCACTCTTTTGATTCGCGTGGATTTAATCTAAAATGATATTAAAAGCCCCTCAGATGAATTCCAATGTTAATGAAATAAGCATCATTTTCACGTGTGTCCATCAAACCCTATCTTAGTCATAAAAAAAGGGGCACTTGAGAAGAATATACAAGAGACACAAGCTTGCTAGAAGAAATACTGCTCGAATATAAGAAAGAAATTAAGTCGCCTCGCTAACTTAATGCACTCGATATCTACTACCTCAGTTGAACAACCAATATGGCTCTGGGGACACCCGGTAAAATGGCAGCTTCAGAAGCTAATGCAGTCAAATTCAGTGATGTTTATGTTGAGTTGATTGCATTCATAATGCATCTAACACACAGTTTTGTCTAAATATCTAAGTCTTCTTTTTGCTCTTGAATCAGCATAAATGCTTTACCAACTTTCTATTATGTCTGAAATGGTTATTTAACCGTCAGTAATCCTATTTCATCCATTATCCAGTGTAACTTAATATTATCTCAGTTAAAAATGAAACACCACACAAACACGCACAAAGTCCAACTAGCAAAAATGTTCTTTAATCACTAACCACTTCCTTAAATTGTATTTTTTTTTTTGTGTATGTTGTCTTGTCAACTCACAAGTTTCCCTAAGGCCTGGCAATCTAAAACCACTGCCATAATACTTGTTGTAACTGAAAACTTTATATATTTTTTACTTTCCAAATTTGATTATCAATTGTCAGCAAACGAATTTTCGGCTCCATTTTCTTATAAATACAATTTGAAGTGCAATTTTCAATTGGATGCGATGTCAAATTTCAACGTCAACATCGTCATCGACATCAACTAATTGGGTTTTTCGGATCTCGTCAAAAGTTAAAGGGAAGGAAGTGGCACACAAAAAAAATAAATAAATATATATTTGTATATATATAAAAAAAAAAAGAACAAAAAATATTGTCAGAGCAGGTGGAGGAAATGGCAAAAGAGAAAAAAGATTAAATTTCCTCGTTACGACTTACAGCTGAGCTGAAAATAAGAAGAATAAAGGACAAAAAAAGTGAAAATAAATATTGAATTATTGATATACAATATTTGATGTGTGTGCGTGTAAGGGTATGTGCGGGGGGTACGTGACACGTGTCTTTTTGGTAAAAAGGAGGCGCGCTACGTTGAGTTGGATGACAAAAATATATATCAAAGGGTTTTGCTTTATTTAAAATGCAACTGACAATTTGCCTTTTGCTTTTTGTGAACTTGAATAATGTGAATAAATTATTAATAACAGGGACGGTTTTTGGTACGCTCTGTCGTTATTCTTAACAAAAGTTCCGCCTAATTTGGCGTCGTCTACTTTTGGGTGGATAATAAGATCCACTCTGCAACTCGCCATTTTCAACATAAATATTCAGTACCTTTTCCCCTCCGCCTATCTGTTCATATTGTCAGCGCAAATATTTGTTTGTTTATCTTTTGACGTAAGACGCAGTCAAACCTCCACCTGTGCACCCCCTACTCAGCTCCCACCTAGGCGTGGCTCAGCATGGGCTTTGGGTTTATTTCATTTTACGACGAGTGCGCTTTTTCTTCTTTCTATTTTTTATATGCCTCGGCAATATTTTGCATGTTTGCATACAAAATATCATATTTGCCGAGATTGTTTCATTAAAAAAAAAAAACAGGTGCCGCTGCTCTGTTGTGCACACACAGACACACATATTTCTTCTTGCTGAATGCTGTCCCTATAGTACGTGTTTAGCTTTAGCACCTCCAACTTCCACATCTTCCACATGTGTGGCCCATAAAATGGTCATATTACCAAAATAGAAAGCGAAAGAGAAAATACAGCGGTAAGTGCTATGTTCCGAAAGAAAGGAAATTGGTTTTTCCACGCACCAAATATATATATATGTATATAATATCGCAGACTATTTCTGCTTAGTTGTGTATGCCAAACAGGTGGACTTCACTGGTAAGCTCGTAAAAATTGCCTCATTTCTTGTAGTAGTGGCTCAATGCATTGGAAAGGCATAAAAGCCTAAAAGTATGCAAGTGTTTTTGCCATAAAAGAAGGAAAATACAGCGGTTACTGTAGTAAAAATGTTTGCAAATGTGGGAGGATTTTGCAAAATTTATAACAAATGTTCTTTGGGAAGGCGGACTCGCCAAAATTTATGAAGAAACTATCTCACATTACCCGTCCTTGCCGGGTGAGCTTAAACTAAAATATTTTATTTCAAGGATGGAATCCGGTTCTGAACCAAACCAAAACCAAACTATATCAAACCCCTAATAAGTTCCTGCAAAGCGAAAAATTAAATGAATTTTTTAAATTTTTAATGGTAGTGATAGTGAAAATAATAAATTCTTTCTGAAGCAGATACTTTTTAGTTCGGTTATTACCGTTTCTATATTGTTTACCAAGCTATCCGACATTGCGATTTTGAATTATGACTGGGAGACCGATTAAAAATCGCTGCCTGTCCGGCTGTCTGTCTTTTTGTCTATCCGCATGAACGCACAGATCTAATAGATGGTAAGAGTTTAAGTTTCTAAGTGTATGTGACGTATGCTTTTTATACGCCCCCTGCCTCCTCAGCAATTTGGAATTATCGTTATATCTACCACAGTTTTGTTCGTACCTTTTAGACATATTTAGTAATCAGCATTATTTATCGATCCAGCAAAAATTGGGCAATGATCGAAAGAACTACAAAGAGAAAACAAAATTGGCTGTACGGCACGTGTAGAAACGTCAATGCTAAACGAAACGTATTGAGGCCTGCTAAATTGCACACGCTAAATGTAGAACGCTGAATGTAGAAATGCATGCAGAAAAGCCACACGAAACATGTTGAAATGAGAAAATTAAACGCGGCATGCAGAAAAGCTACGCAAAAGTAAAGGGTGGAAAATCCAGGTTAAAACGTGAAAAAATACAGTTTCGTGTAGATTTTGCATATTATTTTCTCTGTGTATAGTGAAGCTATGAGCAAATCAAACTTCGGTCCTGCAGAGCTGCTTTCTGCTGCTACTGCAGCCGCCAAATACATACTGAGCATACCCATTCGCAGGTACAGAGCTTAACGGATTTTCGTACTTGTTATTATTGTTGAAATAAGAGGATTTAATTAATTTTATTTAAGTTTTAATTTCTAGATCCAACTGTTTAAGTTGTGGATCGTTGATCGAATTGCATTAATATTATTACAGATTTTATGGATTTTAAGCAAGGCTGCAAACCTATAAAATTTTGGTGAAGGTTCGGTCCGGAGGTTCGAACCCGTGGTAAAGTGTAAGGTTCGGTTAGCGGACCTGTTCCTGTACTAATCGAACCCAAGGATTTGGTTCGAGTCTGGGCTCGAAGTCGTATGTCATATTTCTATGACAAGCTTTGACATGATAATGATAATGCACCGATTCAGCACTATAAAATGATTTTTATCAGGTCAATATATGGTGATAATTACATAAGCTCTGAAAAACATGATAAAGTGATTCTTTGAACTAAACATTTTTTCTAAGCGTACGGCTCGGTCCGATTCGGCTAAATTAGCGAGTACACAGTAGAAGCAAAAGTATCCCTTTAAGGGAAACATGAAAACATGAGGGAAAGTTCACACACAGAAAAAAAATATCATGATATTTAGTATCAAACGGGTATTTTGAGTATCGAATCGGCCTTCATCAGATAAAAATATCAAGATGATATTATCGCGTCCATATGTTTAGATGGAAATAGTATCCCATTGATATGAAAAATTTATATTATTTTGATATTATTAAAGATAGAGCTGATATTTTTTCCATACGACTATTAATTCTCGATTTAAATAACTTGGAAAATTGGAAGCGACCAACATAACAAAAACACAGCCGAGTGTCCTTATTTTTACTGATTTCCTTAAATTTACCGATTATTTTAGGAACTCACTGAGCACATCTATCATCCAACATCCTGAGTTTAAATGCTTTATCACCATTTGCTAAGACATCTCCTCTATAAGCTTGATCGGTTAGGATTTCCCGCCTCTTTTCTGCTCTGGATTTCGTCCTATTTAAAAAATAGAACCCAGAAAGTTATATTACGTTCAGACACTTCAAAGCCCGTCTCTGTAACGTCCGGTGTACCGCAAGGTAGTCACCTTGGTCCTTTGTTTTTTACTCTTTTTATTAATGACCTACCCACAATACTATCTTACTCTCGGATACTTATGTATGCCGATGACGTTAAACTTATTTTATCTTTCAATGACCCGACACATTCCATTAGATTGCAAGATGATTTAAACTCCTTGCAGTCTTGGTGCTTGGTTAATCAATTACACCTTAACTGCTCCAAGTGCATGTTTATGACTTTCCATCGTTGCAAACCTTCGCTGGCAATTTATACGATTGGCAATAAACCCCTGCAACGAATATCTACCGTCGTTGATCTTGGAATTCTTTTTGACCACAAATTGAGTTTCAATCCTCATATCTCTTCTATTGTTAATAGGGCGAATGGTGTACTTGGATTCATTAAACGTTGGTCGAAGGAATTTAATGATCCTTACACCACAAAGCTCCTGTACACTGCTCTAGTCCGTCCTGTACTTGAATACTGCTCGTCCGTCTGGTGTCCGCAATACAAAAATCATATCGATCGTATCGAATCAGTACAAAAGCAATTTTTGCTTTTTGCTCTTCGTGGACTAAATTGGGACCCTAACCTTCGTCTGCCATCGTACTCCAGTAGACTCTTGCTTATTAACCTTCCTTCGTTAGCTGATCGTAGAACAGTCCTAGGCGTTTCTTTTCTTCATAAGCTAATCATTAGTGATGTAGACTCTACCGAACTTTTAGGTCGCCTTAACTTTTCCGTTCCTTCTAGGCCAACTAGAAACTATTTACCTTTAATCTTGCCCAGATGCACAACTGATTATGCCCAGCACAATCGTTTTCGGGTCTTATGTCAAAATTACAATGATCTCTATCACCTGCTCTCAACAGATCTCTCTCTCTTCTCTCTAAAAACGTCTCTCTATAATTATCTCCGGGGAAATCTCTGACCACTCCCAGCTGTGAGTAGGGGCATAGCTTGTCGGACTGGCTAAAAAATCCTCCCCCACCGGGTCAGAGATTTTCCGGTTATTTAGTTTTAAGTTTTTCGTATAAATTTTTTATTTTTAAAGTTTACTTTAAGATATTTTTCTCTCTATCTCAGTTTTTTTTTTTTAATTTAATATATTATCTTATTTTTTTCTCCTTTGTTCCTACATAACTATAGGTTTTGGTTTTTTTCTCTCTCTCTCTTTCTCTCTCTCTCCCTCTTCTCGATCTCTATATTATTAAAGTTTTTGTTAGCTCTAATAACGTCTCTGACTACAATTGGCTGTGAATAGGGGCATAGCTGGCCGGACGGGCAAATAAAACTCCCCCACCGTGTCGGAGTCGTTATTAGTTTATTTTGTAATTTTATTAGATTTTCTTTGATAGGCTTCATTAGCTCATAAAAATTTTTGTAACGTATATAAGTTTTCGTTGACAGCCTTTTTTTGTCAACTCTAAATAAATAAATAAATAAAAATAAAAACATTTTTAAACTTTTGTTTTGTCAAAATGTTAAGAGGGTCGGTGTCTCATAGGAAAAAAAAAAATTCCGCCATGGTAAATATTTATGACTTACTGCGTTGGATGTTAGAGTATGATTAGCCTATTAGTCTGCGACTACCTTTCGTAACTTTTCCTCCGCTTTTACAGTCTAATCAAACATAAAAGTTATTGGCTAGTTTGAAGCGGATATTTTTTACTGAATGATTTTATATATTCACGACTTTTCCGGCACGGGATTGTGAAACCAATTTGATAACAACATTAATTTTTTAGGCAACGTGGGTTTGAAAATTTCAAAAAATCGATTTATTTTTTTTTGTCTTATACAATACAAGTACAGTATGTTTAAAATATTCTCCTAAAATTTCGAGTAAAATTCTAAGAGATAGACCCTTCGGAATTTCCGCCCATCAGGCCACGTCAGTGGCAATTTAAAACTTTAAGCGCGTCTATCTCAAAACTCAATTTTTTAAGTCGGTGGACATGATTTCTCGAAAAGTTATGAAGCGATTTTGTTCAAATTTTGCACACATCTTTGAACAAACATTATCTTGAACGCAGGATTTTTTTTTTAATTTCAACTAATTTTTTTGTACCAATACATTACGAAAATTTGACCAAAAAATTAGTTTTTTTGTTCTGTCAAAAATTCAAATATTAATTTTTTTTCCTTCGTCCAATAACGAGATTTATCCATGTACTAACGAAATATTTTTGGTTTTTTGATTTTAGATGAACCAATAATGAGTTATGCTGTCCACGGCAAGTGCATTTTTTTGGGACGTCAAGGGAGATGATGTACCAACGGCTGAATTTTCGAAACTTTTAAATAAAAATTTCACAAAATACTCTTTAAATATGTATCTTTGATATGCCGAATTGTTCAAATAAAATATATGATTGTATAAATTTAAAAAAAAAAATAGTAAAAATACCCTTTTTTAACCTCTGAATCCCACGTAACCCCTTAAAAAGGAAGCCCATTGACCAAAAGCAACAAGCGAACCAAGTTTCGAGCTCAAAGACTTCACACCTCGAATGGAGAGGGTAGGTTCCGGGGGGTGTTTTGACCAACATACAAGTCTCTCTCTGACACCAGCAGTGATCTATGGCAGTGACACATAGTCACAGTTGTCAACATCTTTAATTTAGTAGTCAACAAAATTGAGTTTAAAGTTCATTATTCTTTAGTATAAAGTGTACACAGCCTTAGCCTACTCACCCATTTTTACCCTTATTTTTCTACCTTTTCTTACCGCACAAAAGTGACTCAATTATTTCGTTGACATTAAGCACATAAAAATACAAATAGATGGCACCCCACAGCAACAACAACTACAGTTGAAAAAGGGACCACAAAGAGTTCTTATAATGTGTCCAGGCATTGAGGATTTTTACCCTAGTTGCCAGACAGCGATTTGTCTGTACCTTTTTTGCCTTCCCTGGCACCTGTTTTCCTGCGTTTTTTTTTTTTGCCTAAGCACACGCCTTTATCGCAGATTAAGTGCGTCGACATTGTCGTCATAGTCAACTTGGTGTTGTATTCGTTAGTTATATTGTGTTGAAATGTGCTTACAGCACATTAATTTCATGCACCTGGCATTAAGATAATTGTTGCCTTTTGTTTCGGATACGGGGAAAACTACTATGAAGATAATCAACTCGCAATTTGGCAATGTGTTTTTGGTGAGCCTAGATAAGTTATAACGCACAAGAGACGGCACCAGATGTTTCAAGCTTAAAGTTCAGGAAATAATTTATACTTTATCATAAGAAGATTACAGGAAATTTAGCACTATGATAATTAATTCAGTTTTTTTAACAAAGCATTTGAGTTCCTGTTCGTATATATCAGATATAATCTAAAATAGTCTTCATGAAGTATTTGCTAAAGCTTTTCGTTGTAGAAAAGAGATGTGGTGGTGCAGCTTGCCCCTTAACACCTCTTAAACTAAAAGCAAGACTTTTTGGCAATATGCAATCGGTTTTAAATAGTCCGGAACACGGCCGGTACAAGAAATCAAAACAATCGAAAATAAAACAGTCAGAGTTGAGAGAAGCTTACTTTTACCTTTACCGAATAATAAAACGAATCTATTTTTCATCCAACTTAAAGTTTCTAGAGTTTGAAGAGATTCTTCTCGTTCTGAGTTCTAGTGAAACTATCGAACAATCGAATGGCTAACGAATAATGCGACTACTTTTCAATTTGGACCAGGGCTTAATCCCGAAACGAATTTCGGTTCCGGTACGTCCCGAAATGAATGTTTCGGTTAAAGGTTCTGTTTCGGTTTTCAATAATTTTCGGTTTCGATACGGTACCCAGATTTTTATTTCGGTATACCGGTACGTACCGGTATAAGTACTTTCTTATTTTTAAATTGGAACAATTAAATTCTGAGATAAATCTAAATAATTAATTTTTATTAACGCGAAATCTTATTGTCAGAAAATGGGAATTTGAGACTCGCAATGGGCAGTATCTTCAATTTGGTATTGTGTAACCATTTTTCAAAATAAGGCAGAGAATAAGGAAAAAATATAGGGAATTCACTGTAATTGTTAGATATTGTTGCAGCTATCGCAATAGGAATATTAAGGAACTTTTCTTCGAAGTTGTAGCGGTCTATTTTGATTGCTACATTTGACTTAAAATTAGTCGGTAGTTGCATTTCACAGAAAAAAAATGGTTTCGGATTATATGTAAACATAAAAACCGCCATCCATGGTCCTCTAATTCGCGTTTTTATTAGACATTTGTTATGCTTATAAAAATTTTCTCCATGGTGAGTTATTCGCGGTTTTTTAGCCAATATAAGGAAGAATCACTGAATGGCAGCTAAATTTAAGCCTGAGCGTTTTGCTACATTCTCTACGTGGCATTTTTGTTGTCAAATAATTCAAATCCAAATACGGACTTAACGACCAGGGGTTTTATGTCCGGGCCTAAGGCCCAGGAAAGTTCTGAGTTATATCTCAAAGTTGTGATCGAAATTTTCAAATCGGCTTTATGTCCGTGTGTTTTATGTCATGTCACCATAAATTATATTATATATTTTAAGTTTTCGATTTTAACTTTGAATTTTATACGTCCACGTCTTATTTAACTAATATAGCATTCTTGTGATTTCATGAGTCCATACAACTTTTTAGGGAACTCATTATAAATTTTCCGCCAGAGAATAGGCGTTCCACGCTAACCTGCGTAGCTGGAACAGACATCTCATACAATTCTGGGAACTTTGTGGAGGATTGAGAATGTTTTCATGGTTTCGAGCACGTTTAAATGCGAGAAAAGTCTTAATGGAATCCAGTAGCTGTTTTGCTAGATACGACGAATTTTTTTGTATTTCCAATTTGCAGTGTATCGAAATGGAATTAAAATCACCCAAAACAAGATTTCCGGCTTGAAGTTTAGTTGTGGCCACCTCCGCTGGTTCTAATATGTTTCGGTTGCGTTCCGGTGCTATCGGTTCCATTAACAACGGTAAACGGTTTTCGGTTCTCAAAAAAAAATTAGTATAGGTTCCGGTTCCGGTACTTGATTTAGAACGGTTTATTTCGGTTAACGGTTCCGGTACCGGTCCCGGTATTAAGCCCTAATTTGGACTAAATCTTGCGGGATCGGAATCGATATAGGCTCCCGCTTCCAAATACCGATTGTTTTTTCGTATTTTGTATTTAAATGTACATTTATCTTCAATCGACTGTCATTATGGTAAATCGCTTCAACCGAACTTTAGAATCGTTTCTTGGTAATCTGAACTATGCTACTTCCGATCAATGGAATTCGGGAATGAGAACAGGCCTGATACGCACCGCTTTCGATGTACTGAGTGCATCTATTGCATTCCACATTGCCAAAACAATGCTGGAACTTTTGGACTGCATCTGTTTATTCTATTTATACAAGTAGGCAACTGAAATTAAGATTCGAAATGTTTTTAAAGGTTTTTCTAACTACCTCTTAAAGAACAGCAAGCTACTGCATCTGATTTTGATTTCCATATACTGAAATTGCAGTCTCTTTTCTAAATGTATCTGTAATTGTTCTGCATTTTTTTCTTAAAGCTGCAGTTAAATTGTGTTAGATTCCTGAATTCGGAATACTCTTCAGTTGGTATTGTTCCTCCGCCATAGTCTAACTTAAGCAAGAGATGTATGTAAACCGTGGTTTGCTTTGTTCGCTTAACCATTTAAAAACCGAACTGGTGGTTTAAGACCTTCATGAACCACTGAAACGAATCAGTCATAGATCCCGAAAATCTTACATCCCTAGTTTTGAACACTTTTACTAAATGATTTAGAAAACGATACTTTGAAAAAATCAACCAACATCTTTAACTGAAAACGAGAGTGTAAGTGAAGTAGCCCCTGCCCGACGTCGATATACCCGTTACTCAGGGAAAGAAATGATTAATAGCCTTCCCTTCTGTTAATTATAGCATTAACGTTAACATATTAACATTATGTTAGCAGACATCGTAGGCAGACCCGAAATATGGAAAAGCCGAATAGTATGAAATGTTATTTTATAATATTTATTTTTCAATCTTTATGAACATTTCAGGGATTTTAGTGAGTTTAAAATTTAAGATCGATATCTTAAAAATCGTGAGAGTTCTGCAAGTCTCAGGGATCTTGGTGGTCATACAGACGGACGGATGGACGGACAGACTGACATTGTTATATCGACACAACTGATAAAGAAACGAATAAAATATATACTTTATGATATCGGGGAGATGCCTGTTACCTACATTTGCACGACTTTAATATACCCATTTTATTCAACGAGTAAAGGGTATAGAAATTATGTAAACCTGCTTAGTCAAAAATTGACGCAGATTATTCACACAAGAATCTTAAAGAGTAATCTGATTTTGAAGAAGAAAACTGCTGAGCAAAGGATCTTGCTTGGAGAATTGTACAATTTTAGATATCAAGTAATCATAATCATATTTTACAAGCAGTACTAAAGCTTTTCATTAATAAAATAACACGCAAAGAGTCGCAAAATCGTTTCGAGGATAACTTCCGTGTTTTTCGTCCGATCAAAATCAAATTTGCAGGATGGAAAGATACTAGAACTAAGTGAATATATTAAAACTTTTTGCAGTTTGTGAAGGAGGAGAAGACAATTTTCCATTCTTAATGGGTACACACTGTACGTTGTTGTTGTTTCTCTAGATCTTCCTTTCGTTTCCTACACTTTTATTCTGGCCAATTTCGACAAAGTTCGACAGTCGTCAACATTGTCGCCCAGTTAATTTGGCTCATTGAAACCAAGGCCAAGGCAAGAAATTAAGCCCCAACCAAAACAGAGAAGAAAAAAACTTTCTCGTTACATTTGTAATTTTTCTTGTCATTCCTTCTGGCTTTTTCCATGTTGTTGCTGTTGCTGTTACAACTTTTGCCATATATATTGCATACCTTGTACATGTCAACATTAAATATTCATGATGCAACCAGAAAACAAAAAAAAAAAGGTAAAATACATGCAAAGAAAAAAACACAAACATAACGCAGCAGCCACGTATCCCCCGCCGCTGGGAGACCGTTTCGTATTAGTTTATTTACCGTTACACGCTCAGTTGGCTGTTGGCTGATGTTGCGGCATCATGGGACGGGGGCAGATAGAACCATTTGGCACTGCCATTAATGTAGCCGCTAAGTGGCTATGTCATGCCAAGCTAAGTCCCCGCTGTTAACCGCAAAAGGCAGTCAGTCAAAGAAGCGACCAAAACGAGATGAAGATTTTTGGGCTAAAAAGGGGTGCCTATAGTCCTAAAGGGACCTTTGAGGTGGAGGTGTGCATATTTCATAAGCAATTTACTCGTCACTCGTTATTCTGCTCACTCGTTGATAACAGGGGCCATGTTTGCTTGTGCCTATAATTTATGATTAGATTTTATGACACAAACACACACACTCCCCTCCCCTCTTATCAAAGATTCTTTTGCCTTTGTTTCTTAAGTCATTGGTTCCTATTATTTTGTTATTAAATTACACGCAATTGCTTCTTCCTCTCATGTATGTTTGTGTGAGTGACTTTTATGACTTGGGCAAAGTTCAAAGTGTCTTGGGGAGAGGGGGATGCCTGCCTTTGTACCTACCTTTTCAAGGACCAATGTCATTAAAACTTGATTTTGTTTTATTAAATTTGCGCGGTTATAAGCTCTGATTATTTTTTTGGGTTTATCGTCCTAGTTGTTATTTTACCAAATTTGTATTAAGGCCTGTCTCCAGCACTGCGGAAAATTCCGGACACAAATTTGCTATTTATTTCTAGGGCATGAACACAACTAAAAAAGTGTGACCAGGAATTCCCAAAATGGACGTTAAATAAATAATTTACATAGAAACGATGCTCATGTATCTAATTTCACTGAAAATTGAGGTATGAGATTGCATAGATCAGTTAATAGAAGTATGAACGAACTGACTACCAGAGAGCATTGTTTTTTTACAAGTGGAAGAGAAACTTTGATTTACAATTACAAATCTTAACAATCCAATCAGATTTTCTTTGTTTACGATTATTTCACTTTGACCATTCGCCTGTAATCACGATAGACATTGATCAATAAAACATAAAAACATTTACACTCGAGAATGTTGTATATTTTTCATTGGAACAAGGGTATTAGATAAAGAAAAACTCAATGAGCGCGTTCACCAGCACAAATCGATAACAAAAAATCGACTATTTTTGTTAGATTATGCTGGTGAACGGTCATGATGTGCAATCATGATGGATAATTTTCGTGATTGTGTTAGATGTGAATACATCGTACAAATAGTTTGTTAGAATTGCTTGATTGTGATTTGTTATCGATAGATAGTACACAGCTGACTATAGTAAACAAGCAAGAAATTTAATGAAGCCAAACACAAAATGAGTGTGGAAATGTCTTTGATTTTCATAAATGAGTTGGCAGAGGCCGAGATTTCGCATGTATCTCAAGGAACTTCGTGCACGGTTCTGAGGGCTTTACTGGTTGTTGCGGAGGAGGAAAGCTTGAAAAGCCGCCTCTTCAAAAGAAGCAGCCCCGCGAACTCAATCGTTGTGACAATACAAAAATATAGAATGGACAAATTCAAGGACTACTTCATGATGTCCCGTGCATTGTTAAGGACTCTCAGCTTATTGCCCATTAAATACTTTATTGAAATAAACATTTGCAGACCCTTCTTTACGTGGCCCTGTATAAAATAATTGCCAACGTGACTCCTAATAAAAACCATCGCACACTGGTTTTTTTTTTTACTTTTTTTGGCATAAACTCTAGTTGTTGAGATATAGACCCCAAAATTTGGTTTGTACGCATATTTTGGACCCCAAAAGACGACTTGCAAAGATTCACTCAATTTAGAAAAATATTTTATATAGCTGCCATATAACCTATGTGGCAGATTTGCTCCAACCTTGTTGTTTCTTATGCTACTGAACTGAAATTTGGTTTGTACTCGTATGTTCGGGTTCGACTACGACCATTACTTCATATAGCTCCCATATAGCCGATCTGGCCGATTTGAACTAACTTTGCTGGTGTTTACGCTATTGAACTGAATTTTAGTTTGAACATGTATTTTAAGCTCCTTAAGCGACTTATTGAACTTTGTTCAATTAGACACACTATTTTATATAACTGCCATATAATCGATCTTGCCGATTTGCACCAACTTAGTTGGATATTGAACTGAAATTCGGTTTGACCATGAATTTTCAGCTTCTTTATCGACTTATCGGAAATGGTTCGATTCGGCATACTATTTCATATAGCTGCCACATAACTGATCTGTCCAATTTATTCCAACTTTGTGGTACTTTACGCTATTGAGCTGAAATTCGGTTTGTACTATTATTTTTAGCTCTAAATACAACTTACAAAACTTTTTGTGTTTGGCGCTACCAAGCAAAAACAATTTTTTTATCTCTTTCTCATGTAATCTGTTTAATTAAGACACGAATTCAGCTGCAATAATGCCGGTTTTCTCGAAAAGTCGCACGTTGTGGCAATAAGTGTTAGTTACTCACATTTTTGCATTTAAAACCCTGTGCAGCGTTGTGCCATGCTTAACTATTATTCCAAAAAACATAGCTACAATGGTTAGGGTCAACCTAAAATTACACATTAACAACAAGCGGCACAATTGGGCAACCGAAAACAAAAATGACAAACGCGTTGTCAACTTATAATCTTAAATATCTGAACTAAAAATTTGCATTTTTACAATTTTTATTTTGCTTCTAACTTTTTAAGCAGACGCACTAAAAGATGAAAAATATTTGCAGCCAATTTCACAAAAAAACACGTGGCACACAAACAGCTGACTTCAACGGGCTGTCAACAAAACAGTGTTGCCACAAAGTTTGAATATGTTTTGTTTTTGTATCTAATAGGAGTATTTAAATATTAAAAACCAGTTAATATTCGAAATCTGAAAAAAAGTCCCAAACAAGGAAAAAAAAACACTGTGCAGCGTTATGTTGTTTGGCTGCTGGCAAAACAGGAGTCCTTAATGGTAAATGACCGTTTCGACATAGGAAAAAGATCTGGCCATCGGATATTAGAGTTTAATGTGTACATTCTCGCCGGACTTACAACAAACATTAAATAGCTAACAAAGTTTTGAAGAAAATTCAAGGGGGATTCCAGGAGCAGTTGGTGCTATTGACGTCGGTCATATAAATTTAATAGGTTGTTCTAAATTCTATTTAGCTGTTTGTAGTCAAAAGTTCAAAATTTCTTCCAACAAAAAATATCGATAACTTTGTTGCCTGAAAATTTTATCAAACACGTTCACCAGCAGCCAAACACTTTTTTAGTTGATTGATGATTTATGTTAATTGATTGGTGTGTGCAGGTGAACGCGCTCAATCACTTCGTAATCCATTCAGTCTTTGGTGGTCAATCAGTGTCTAATTTGGTAAATTATGTTAAAAAGTAAATTTATTTATATTTCAACAACTTGCATATTTCTACTAATGCCTTATTGCACAGTAACTCACATTATAAATAAAAAAGAAAGTCGGTCAATCCCGACTGTAACATACTCTATACCCTTACCTCGCATTTGCTCACATCATATGCGTTGTGTGCTCTCTAAGTTTCTCTCTCACTAATATAGCCTCTTTTGAACGGACTGTTGTGGTTATGGGTGGGGAGGTCGGGGGTGTTAACAGGCCTTTTTTTGCTCATATCTTGAGTATCGTTCGTCCGATCTTTATCATTCCTTCAGCAAATCGATAAATAATATTGATTACTGTATATATCTAGAAGGTACGAAACTTCTATCTACGAAACTATGGAAGATACACGTTTTTTTCAAATTGAGGGGGCGGGAGTAGCCGTGGCAAAAATTGAAAATAAACTTGATCAGCCTGCAAATATAAGAAATATATGTCCCATACATGTCAAAACTCGATCTCTTACCATCTCTGATATCTGTGCGTTCATACAGATGGACGGACAGACGCACATGGCTATATCGACTCGGCTGTTGATGCTGATAAGGAATATATATACTTTACAGGGTCGAAGATGATTTCTTCTAGCTGTTACATACTTTTGCACAAACTTAATATACTCTGTGTACCTTTGGTAAAGAGTATAATAACACTGGCCAACAAACAAGCCTTCTAACTAGATTTTTAAATAAGAAAATGAAATCTCTTGAAGTTTTGTGACACCGACGGATTTTTCGAGCGTTTTGCAAACCAACCGAGGCAAAGGGTATTATAATTTTGCCCAGAAGCTTACAACGCATAGACATATTCATTTCCGACCCCATAAACTATATATATTTTTGATCAGGGCGACGAGCTGAGTCGATTGAGCTTTGTCCTACTATCTGTCGGTCTGTTTCTACGCAAACTGTTCTCTCAGTTTTATAGCTATCAATCTGAAACTTAGCACAGAGTCTTCTTTTTACTGCAATCTGCTAATATGTAGGAACCGACAAGGTCGGATGACTTTATTTTACAGCTGCCATAGGAACCATCGGTCTTAGTGAAAAACGAGAGCGTAAGTTAAAGTCGGCTCTAACCGACTTCGAAATACCCGTTACTCATGGAAAGAAACGTTTAATAGCCTTCCTGTGTGTCTGAGGCAGGACAGCCGAAACGTATGCAACATTTTTTTAACTCGGCTATTTATCATACGATCTTGATGAAAATTGGAGGGCTTATAGATGTTGCGAATATTAATGTACGTTTTAAATTTGATCGATATCTCAAAAATTGTGGGAGTTATTCAACATTTTTTATTGTGGGGGCGGGGGTGGGCGTGGCAAAAATTTGAAATAAACTTGATCTGCGTGCAGACAATAGGAGTCTACATTTCAAAATTGGTTGCTCTAGCTCTTCTAGTCTCTGAGATCTAGGTGTTCATACAGACAGACGGGCGGACGGACGGACAGACGGACAGACGGACATGGCTATATCGACTCGGCTGTTGATACTGATCAAGAATATATATACTTTATATGGTCGGAAATGATTCCTTCTGCCTGTTACATACATTTGCACGACTTTCGTATACCCTTTTACTCTACGAGTAACGGGTATAACAATTTTTTAGTTTCAATGTTAGCGTCCTTAAACACTGCCATTATTAATATACTGCCATGTTCCGGTTTTCACTTAAGTGAATTCGAATTTTTTACATGTTCTTGTCTCTATTAAACAATCAAGGAAATCCGCATCAAGCCTTTAGTTTCTACTTTATCTTTACTCGACGGATTTAAATTAAGAAGTTTTAATCTGATTAACCCAATCAATTTTATACAACAAGACACTTGACGAATTCGAATTCGACAATTTTTGTCGAAAGTGAAATCCGGAACAGGCCTGATAATATGCTTTCAAACAGATTTGCAAATTTTGTTCAAAATCGGATGACTATATCGTATAACTGCCATAGGACCGATAGGTTGGAATAGTTTTATTTTTCCATTTGATCGTTCTTAAACTTGCTAATTGTTACTTACTGATAACGATAGGTCGGAAGTAAGAAATATTTTTGACTTTTGTGTTAGGGTTCTGAAACTCTAATATTTTTAAACCAACATTTGCAAGGGTATAAAAACTTCGGCATAGACGAAGTTAGCTTGGCCTTCTCGTTTATTAAATATTTGATCCTTTGACTTTTCCTCATAATTGTTTTCCTCGTTTTTTGGTTACTAGTTTTTGGGTTACTAGATTTTTGGTTCCTAATTTTGGATCTTCCAGTTTTCTTTTCCTAAAATAATATAATAAATATATTTTTCGTAATTTTCTTTTCTTGTAATCTTCAGTTCTTCATATCCGGTTTTTATTTTCCTAAGACTTGGCTTCCTAAGCAATTGTCCCCATTAAAAATGGGTAAAAGGGGATCATGGTGTTATGCAATATGAGAACAAACGCTGATCGAAAACCGTTATAAATCATCTCAAGATATTTCCATAAGTAAATTTAATTTATCTGAGGAGCAACATTTTCTGTAGACACTAAGTGGACAGAAAGACCATACCACCAAAAGTTTTGAGTAAGTTTTTGCTAAAATAAGGCAATATAAGGCAAAACAACAAAATTTTTCTGTACAAGGATTTCTCCTGAATTCGTTTTAAATGACTGGACCGATTTTAATAACATTTTTTGTGTTTATTTTAGTGGTTTAGATTAGAGATGGGCACGGGTCGGCAAAATTCCAAAAGTCCAACTACAATTTTATTATATTTTTCATTATCATCTTAAAATTGAATGAAATTTACAAAACAAATTGTATATTACCAGTGATAAAGTAAAACTAATTGATTCGCCAACCAAATTGGATAAAAAAAGTTTGAAAAAGTTCATCCGTTCTCAAAGCTAGTTTCTCAAAGCTAGAAAGATGATAGCAGCATTGCTTGTCAAATTTTGCTTTTTTTACGTTTGCAGTTTTCAACCTACTGAAGATAGGACCGGGAGGTTCATGTGCCAGCTCTTTTTGGTGTATACTGCTTAAGTTGTTAACAGCTATGAGCATACAGAACTTCCTGAGCTCGTGCCGACATAGCTGGATAATTGTGATAGAAACATTAAAATACATTTTTGAGAACCCGACCGACACCGGGTATATAGCTAGCAACCTTTTGAAAGAATTCATTTTGTTATCGTTTTTGATAACCCAAGTCATAATACACATGTTCTTAAATCGATTATCAACATTATGATCTCTTTTCAATCCCTAGGCGCTCAATTACCACTCCCAACTGTTTGAAATCATTTAAACGTTCCCTACAAACCCAACACACCATATGTTTGTACATCTATTGAATGTCTAACTCAACCAATCTTACCATCTTTCATCGTCCAAACAAAAACAACGAAACAATTTAACGCTTTAATGATAATGATGTATGAACACAACAAGTAAAGACAACAAAAACTGAAACTTGCACGTGTATTAGTGTTATTCTTTGCAGGGGGCATGAGCGAATGGGGTGTGGTCGCTCGCTTAACAAGCTAATGTGCTTTTAATGGTTCCGTGGGTCCCAATTCTCTGCCCTGCCTGATTATGTCTTTGTTGTAGTAGTAAAATACACAAATAATTAAAATTAATTATCTAGCAATTAGTTTACGATTTACTCATTAAGTCAAAGGTTTTCAGCACGTGCCCCAAAAAGTAGGCAATGCAGTTGGAAGAGCATTTTCTTTGGCAATATAAATTATGAATTATTAATATAAACTGAATGCCGTCTAACATTTCAATAGCGTTTGTTTGTTTTGATTTATGTGCAATTGCACAAGCAAACAAACTAATGACATTTTATAGACATTTAACCACACACTGCGAAAACAATGCTTGTTTTTAGCTCAATGCCTTTTTCCACTTTAATGATTTATCCTAGGACTTTCAACACTTGATTGCCTAATGGGGTAAACAAGTTTCAAGTTTAGCCCCTTTTTTTTGTTGCGCAAATCTTAAATTAAATATTTCTCGGCATTTTCCTGTTGCCCTGGCAAAGTACTTAACTGTCTGCTTATTATTAAAAAGGCAGCTTAAGTGGCAAAGTCAAGCTAATTGAATTAACTTTTCCCCTTAGCCTACCCGTCCGCCGTGTGGTGCGTGAAAAAAGGCAAAAATTACGCCCAAAACAACAACAACAACAAATGGCGCTAATGTTGATAAAGTGCCAACTCAAAGAGATTTTACAATATTTTGTGATGATTTTTTTCTTTAGAACCCTCGAAGATTTGAGATGGGGAGAGTTTGTTAGTGTTAAGCTTTGAGCCCGTGCTGACTGGACGGATGCTCTTCATGAAATGTGTTTAAAATTGACTGGAATTGTGTTGCGTAAAGTTTGTTCATTTCACTGAACATGTTCACTTGTTCTTTTTTTCAAAATGAGTCAACTCACTGAAATTGCTCAGTTGTTGAGCTGATCATTTGCTCGTTAACTACCCCGAAGACATAGTGACGATTAGCGAACCAATTGACGGTCTATTTGCTGCACTGAGAAAAAAAAAATCAATCTAAATCTAGATTGAAAATCTTTTCAAGAATCTTACAATCTTATAAAAACAAGAATGAAAAACCTTGAAATGAGCTTAGAAATCTTAAAAACAAGATTTATCATCTCACAACTTATCAACCATCCTACAGTTTTCTGTAAATCTTCAGTTGAAAATTTTTTTGATCTATATATAGATTTATTTTGCTAAGAAAAAACCCAAAATAAACAATTTTGTGTTGCAATGCAACCCACCCCTCCTGGGACTCAAACCACAACCTCTTCGTTCAATAACACATTGGCACGAACGATTAGTCGATTTTGCCGTAGGGGGTCAATTGTTAAGCGCAGCCAGTTGCAGTATAAGAACTCAGGCTGCGAAAATCTCTGCTCTTATACTGCAACTGGTTGGGCCTAACAGTTGACGTTGATTGTAAAGCGGTTGTGTCAGTGTTTCCATGGGCAGAAGGTACTCAGCTCAAGTCTCACTATCGGCGGATTAATAATTTACAATTTATATAAGTTTTTTCAGAAAGAAGTAAATGTTAAAACTAAAACAACTAACTAAACCAACCAATCACAACCACCCTTTCCCACCCATCACCTAAAAACAAAAATGCTTAATTTATTTTTGTCTTTTTTTTCATATTAAACAAGAAAGAAAGTCGGTCAAGCCCGACTATAACATACTCTGTACCCTTACACTCGCATCTGCTCACGAGTCAAACGGCCAGTTAACACCCCGGTATGCAGTCAGCAGGCCGCGTGTGAGCGCGTGTGTGTCCGCACGCGTGTGTGTGTGTGTATGCGAGTGTGTTTGTATGTGTTTCTCAATTGAACAGGGTATTTTGCAGTCGGGAAACTCGACTACAGCTCTCTTACTTGTTTTCTCAGTGTGGTTCTACCTTTTAATCCTTTGTTGGCTATAAGTCCGATTTGCTCCACATTCGCTCAAGGGCAAAGTTCTCGTTGTTATTGTTCTGCTTGCGTTTGAGATGACGGCTAAGAATCCTTTATGAGTTGCAACTTATAGTAACGCTGCAATATACACATTTCGCCTTTTTATAATCCAATTTGGACAAATTGTTCGAAATATCGAAAAATCGTTGGGCTTTCAGATCAAAGACTTTCTAAATAAAATAATGGGACGTGATTGTCACAACAGAAAGTTGCTTAATACAGAGTTGACATACATTCATTGACAACAATCAATAACGCAAAGCCAATAAAAGCTGATCAGTTAAGCAGGGCATCCACACACGAATTTGTTCGATGAATTTGTTGTGCTCGACGAAATGTTCGACGTTAGTGGAGGTGTTCGTGGCAGATTTTTGTGTTCGACTTTTTGTTCGCAGAGGATAGAAACGTTTCTATCTTGCGTGTGTTCGTGCGAATATGTTCGTCAAAGGATGGGAACAAGTGCACGAACACTTGTCAAAAATATTTGTAGAGAGTAATTGCGATGCGTCGCTTAACCGAACTAAGTGCACAACTACTGATTAGGTCACACTAAACGATTCACTGGACTAGCTACTGAACTTTATACTGAACAGTTGACAGAACTACTCACAGAGCAAGAGAGACCGAACAACACAAGTGACTGAGCAAAGAGAGAATGAACAGATCACAGAACAACTCACAATGCTAGATAGGCTGACAAACTCACAGAGCAAGAGAGACTGAACAACTGAGTGAGCAAGATAGACTGGAACCACTCTCACTGAACAATTGAAAAATAACATGTTCACTTATTCAGTTTTGTGAACAACTCAATTTTGTTAACTCACTCATGTACAACCTAACACTAGACAGGAACTTAAAAAAGATAATTTTATGTCCTATTAGTTGGCCCTGCGAACTTCGTGCCGCCTAACAGTCTATGAATATAGTTATATCTTTTAGCTAAACTTAATGTATGAATTTCAATTAACGTAATAAAATGAATGTACATGATATATTAAGTTCAATAGTTCATTAGGATAACATATTTAAAGAAAATGACGGCAAGACATTTGCTTTAATGAAACTATGCATTTTGTTGCATAGGTTACGCTTGGTTTTATTCGGTTCAGTGAAGCACCTTGTGATATACGACATAATCCTTTTTGTTATCAGGCGCCAGTACAGGTGCCTTGTGATTTGTTAATATTCATGATGAATGCAAGACGTAACGGAAATTGAATTCGTTTAAACTCAAAGGGCACATCGGTTGGAATTATCGGAATCCTAGGAATGAGGACATCCTCACCTTTGAATTTTCCTTTGAGTATCGTCGTCTTTAAGTTCATTTCTTAAGATTTTCTTATTATCTCTCATTTCATAATTGCTTCTTTTCGTTTGCTTAGATTGTCATGTAAATGTAAAATTGGCTCAAACAGCACCTCCAAAGGAGGGCCAGGGTCAAGCTTCTCTCAATCTCTTGGCGTGTGTGTTTATAATTTTTCGCACAAGAGAAAGGGACCTACAGTTTAACGCCGAATCCGAAAGGCAATAGTTAAAGACTTTTTGCTTTTTCATGGCTAGTTACTTCACAGCTTCAGTACCTGGTGAAGGTGACCGGGTGTGTAAAATCTTTTTCTAAAGAAAGAAAAAACTTTTTCTATTGACCATCTATCAGAGGCGGAATCGAACCCACAACCGCCCGCACCAGCAGCCACACATACTACTGGTGCGCCACACCCGGTAAATTGTCATGAAGACGGGTAAATATTCGGATAAATAAAAGGTGTACATCGAACGGTCCAAAAAATCTCGAAACATGCAAAATTCATACATAAATGAGTTTAGATTGTCAAAAAACACCTTAAATAGACGGGATCAAATGGTCAAAAAAATCGCGAATTTGCAAAATGGGAGCGTTAAATCAGTGTTCCAGCTGGTCGTTTATACGCTCTGACCACAACTTTGTAGTCATCATTTGGCATGTGTTCCAACGCAGTTTTGAACAGCCGGACCAATGCAATGCTGTTCATGAAGTAGTTCCTGCAGATCATGAAGAATTACTCTTCTCATTGCTGTGTGGATCTCTTGGCGCCGATTAAGTTGTTCATCTGTATTGCGCATGAAGTATATTTGTAAGAATTTATGCTGTGCATCTTCAACAGGATGCAATGGTCCAATTAGATGGTGAATCTGGCATTGAATTTTGAACTTCGGATTAAGTCCGTTCTCTTGGATGTCTGCCCCAAATGAAGTCATTTGAAAACAGAAATTGTATTTTTGAGTATTCGCTAGAAAATGTCGTGATTCTGGTGTATCCCCTCGAAGCAATGAATGCAATCCTCCAGCAAACTTCAATGCGTCACAAAGCCCACAAACAACGTCCATTGGACCAATGTGAACAAGAAAACTGCGAGCTGTGATCCATTGTGCAATCGAACAGAAACGCTGCTCGATTTAAATCAATGCTTGAAGCATTTCTTCTTAGGCTATGAAGATTATTTCGTTGTTGATCTGTGAGATGAGCTCGACGATCTCTCATTGCCAACCTATTCTATTCAAGGGTTGCCTCTCTTGTGTTTGAGAAACACGAATTCGAGCCATACTAACGCGCCGATTTCTCGTACTTCTTATTTGATTGATTCGTTATGTTACGAAGACCACTTGCATTGCGCATTTGTTGTGAAAGATTAGATCGCAGCATTTTTAATAATAATTCTCGCACAAAGCCAACTAATTGACAGGTTGACCGAATAATCTGTAATGACTGAGACCAATCGATTTGACAGATGTTGTCATCTGTTCTCTATAAAATATATATATCCTTGATAATCATCAACAACTGAGTCGATTCAGCCATGTCCGTCTGTCTGTCAGTTTTGCTAATCACGCGATTTCTTAGACCGATTGGCCTACACCTCCTATTTACCCGTCGTTAACTTCCAACTATTAAATCTTTATGATAGACCTAGATTATTACTATTTATTTTTTTTATTACTTTTTATAACTTATTATACAAATTTTCAAATTTCTCGATTTTAATTGGAACGATTGGCCTACCCGTCGACAATTGCCATCAATTAAATCTTGAAGAAAATCTAAACTTATTATAGCATTTTGCAGATTTCCTCGATTTTTTGAACCGAATTTCTTTTTGCAAGTTTTTAATTGCTATTCTGCTATTTACAATTATTCGGCTATGCAAAGATTTTAAAATTATTTAGTTTATTTTAGCTTTTTCATTGAATTTTTTAATTGTCGTTGCCTAATTTTGTTTATTTTTTGCCATTTACGCCTATTTTTATCCTAATTTATTGACCGGATATCTGTATAGCTATTTTGTGGCGTTCCCATACTTCTCATCAGCATACTTCGCTATGACTCTAGCAATAGGAAATTTTACAAATTCAATTGAAACTTATTTTTGAGTTTTTATTCAATAAATTATTTCGAAACTTAACCAACAAACCGCAATGCCCGTCAAATTACTCACGTAGTGACCCTCATTGAATGCAAAAAGGGGAAAAACGGGGGTTTTTAACGCAGAGGGTCGTGTCCTGCGTAAACATCCTTCATCTTGTGCTCTCTTGGCTGGCTATCGGTTAACGCGCTATGCTTCGTTAAGTGCATTTTGAATTTTTAATGTTGAGCGCGGGGTCCGCGGCAAAAACTTGCACAAAGCATAGGACATGGTGGACGAAAAGAGAGGGAGAGGGCAACAGAGAGAGAGAGAGAGAGAGATAGATCCTAGTGCTGATTAATTCGCTTTATTAAAAAACCATACGCCACGAAATGCGTAATACTTTTCAGCACTTGCCAAGGCAACAGCTGTTCACTCTCTGTTTAAAAGCAAAAATAATCAACACAAATTACACGAAGCACATAAATATGCCAGCGGAAAGTGTAGGGGGAGTAGAGTAAGGGGCAGGCGAAACCCTTGGCCAATTAATTTTTAATCTGCGCTAAACATTGCAACGAATTTGTACAAGCTACCAAAGACAAGCCGAGAAAAGAGTTTTGCGTATGTTGGCTACTTATTATCCTAGTTAAGTGAAGAGGGATATCAAAATGGGGATATACGACTGGTGGTAAGCTGACGGTTACTGAAAAGAGCAAAAACAAAAAACAAGTACAGTGAATATCGCAATATGCAGCAATATTTTTGAACATAAGCAATATGGGCATTTAAGGCGGTTATATGCAAGTTATTTGCCTTTGCGAAAATTAGGTATATTTTATAGAGGATTTAACGAAAATCCAAATTCAGATATTTTAATATTTGATGGCCAGGGCCAAGCTTCTCTCAATGTCTTAGCGTGTGTGCTTATAATTTTTCTCACAAGAGAAAGGGACCTACAGTTTAACGCCGAATCCGAACGGCAATAGTTAGAGAATTTTTGCTTGATGGTCTCGTGGAGGCTGTAAAATTTCCAATTTCCCCTTAATTTGTCTTTTAATTATCAGTCATTAAGGATTAACACAAATTCACTTTAAAATATTCTGTTTTTTTTGTTAGGTAGTGGGTTTTTTCAGCATTTTCCAATGTCTTCAAAAGCCTTTGAAGCGGTTATATAATTTTCAGAAAAATAGTCGCGCAGTGAATCTTAATTAAGTAGGGCCTCCTTTAGTTGAGAGATGTTTTGAATTAAAAGAAGTTTTATCAAAATAAGAACTAGCTTCAAAACGATTTTCATATTCATCGATTAATATCTTTGTCTGAAATAATTCCAAAACAGGCTAAATCATTGTCGCATTAAATGGATTCGGCATCTATATTAGACCTTTCAATATTGGACTTTACATCCGTTTTGGAGAGCCTTGTAATACAATCTAGTTCCCTCCCTTGGCATTAAATATGCAGTCGGGAGTAAATTTGTTCAAAATATGCTGCAAATTATCTGAGATAAAAGCTGTATTATTGTAACTGGATTCTTTCATCAACGCTGAAGTCAGCTCCGATCTGGCGCATAGTCTTTAAGTAGCTTCATGGTGAAATTCTGTGCCAAGACTGGTCCGCTAACAATTCAATTTTGAGAACGCGTTTGGTTAAATCAAGAGAATGATGCTGCCTCCCTGTGTACATGTGTGATTTTTCTATTTCTTTTGTCGTAAGGATTGGTTTCATCTCGGACCTGACTTGCATTGTTTTTAACTCGCGAAATGGTGCTGATACTCACTTTATCCTTTGCAGCTAGCATCTTTTGATTATTGATTGTTTAGCTGTTAGAGTATGACGTGTAATTCTTGAAGTTGTTAATACAAAGTCATCTGTTGAGCTCTCAGGAACAATGTTGGCAAATGTTGCTTACAACCGATTAAAATAGTACGTAGAAATTTCAAATTTGCTGAATAATGTTGTCATACATAAATACATACATAAATATCGCGCTTATAAGCGATTTGCATACAAGAAATTAAATTCTTGTATCAAAATTACGCATAATGCTCTAAAATGTAAAATTTGTTGCATATAACCGGTATTTGCATACAAGCGGTTCGTCATATAACCGATATTTACTATAAATGAGCAACTGAACAAAAAAGAGCAATTAAAGAATGGACTTTATTATAGTACATTTCCATTCCACCCACATACATATACGAAAAGCAGAAGATTAAATAGACATTTTAAAAACCAATTATAAAGATATTCACTTGAATTAAGAATAAAGAAGATCAGTTCCGATATGGTTAAACTTTTGAATGTTTTTCTCCATGTTTTCGCTCCAGGCACTTAAAAATAGGTAATGGTCGAACTACTTGAGTATTTTTCTTTCTTTTCTCTTCTCTTTCAGTAATTTTTTCTCTCATACATACTGAACTTGAGTCTCTTGTTCTCTCTGAGATCTTCTGCAGCACACAATAAACACTAACACAAGCGCAAAACTTTAATGGTGTATTTCATGGTTGTTAAGCTGACCCCAAAAAAATGCATATCAACTAGTCGAATCCCTCTTCTTATCTGGATATATCAACCAATAATTTTCTTTCTACATATTTTCGTTACGCCAGCGGTTTCTTTTTCATGATTTGCAAAAGTGCCAACAGCAGTGTAACGGATTTTAGCCCAAGCCAAGGGGATTAATAAAAGGATTACGCAGCGGAAAATACCAGCTGCGATGCTTCAAGCCAAAGAGGGAGCGAGAGACAGCCAGACTTGGCAATGCCAATGCGGATCCGGATGCGGATGCTGCTGATGGCAATTTGTAGCACCACTTGCCGCCTAGATATAGTTGGAACACATGAAGGAGGCAACGGCATGTGGAGGCGTATGACACTTGCAGAGGGCTAATTGCGTTTCGCCTTGCCCAAAAGAGACGGCTGCACTTTTTTGGTGTCTGTGTGTGCGTCTGCAAATATGTATATGCATGGTCATATATTAAAAATAATCCATTCGATATCTGTTTTAATACTTCAAATTTATAGCAGCTCGCAACAGTAACAGGCAGCAGCAGCAACAACAAAACAGCATCAGCAGGCGGCAACAATTCTCTGACTCTCTCTCTCTCTCTCTGTCATTTTGAAGGGCTTTTAGCTTGGTATTTTATTGCTTAAAGGATATGCAATGGGATATCAGCATAAACGAGGGTTGCTCAATACAAACAGTTACACAAACACATAAAAAGATTTTGAAATGGATTACGTTGATCACCAATTTTCAAAATTCACTACGAATCAATAAAAATATTGTAGCCAAGAAATGTTTCATGAACCCTTTCTTATACTTTAGTGACCTTCTAAAATTAAACCTGATTTACCCACATTTAAGGGCCGATTTCACATCTTCTACATGGCACTACTGTCACTTAAACTAACATATAACAGAGTAAATTCTTACTTTATCTAATATATAGCAGCTATCCAGGAGATGTGAAATCGGCCCTAAAGATTATTTATCTTATTAAAAGTTGAGGTTGAGAGCCAATTTTACATTTTTAAAGACGGGTAAATAGGAGGTGTCGGTCAATCGGCTTAAAGAAATTTTAATATTTGCAATATTCTAGAAGTTCAGTATGGCCGGCTCTAGGTCAAGTAAAAACACACAAAAATGCATGATGTTTTCCAATATATTTCGCATGCTCCTCGGCAACCATCTTCAGGGACACTACAAAAAATGTTGCCAATTACAATGTATCATTCGATCAAAACAAAAAAGATATTTAGCATACATTATTTTACACGTCTGCTCCGTTCGGCATGGAGTTAGATTTGAAATATTATTTTTTATGCTTAGATTAACATGAAGAAAGGTAAATAGACGGGTAAATAGAAGATTGAGATCAGACGGACCAAAGACGGATAGCGAAATGTAAACAAAAATGTTTAATAAGTTTAGATTATTATGAAGATTGAATAGATGGCGATTGCCAAGTAAGTTTCACTTCTTCTATCATTTTAGGTTAGGTTTCTCATATAATTGTTTTCAAACTAACAATAATACACACACAAAATAATCTGGTGGGTATAATTCACAACGCTGACAGTAATTTTTTTTTAAATTTTGTTATGCATTTGATTTGCTGTTGTTTGGTAACCGTGCTAACAGTAAAACCTCCCGAAGAAATTGTAAGTTTTGCGTGTTTATTTTTGCACTTATTTTGTTGCATTTAACAACTGTAATCATAGTAAACTCGACTACAAATATTTTTACACATATTCTGTTGTTTTAATAAGTTACTGATACTGAAGTAACTTTACCACATTGTTTTTCCAGCAATTAACTGAGAGCTACAAGTGGTCTCATTAATGCAATATTTAAGAAATTGTTAGTTCATGTGTTTAGGCAGATTTGCTACAAGTATTATCTTAGACGCGTTGCTATTAACGCGCGTTGTGGTGTAGCGGGTAAAGACGTCATTCCAATCGTGTTCAGTCCAAGAGTCCCAAGTACGAATTCCCCCATAGTAAGTAAAAATATTAAAAAACTAGCAGGTACCCGAAGTGCGTTGCTACGCCCCTCTTTCGAATTTCAAACACAAAACGAAGAAGTGAAGTTTACTTGCTACAATCTTCATGATAATCTAAACTCATTAAAAAAATTTTTAATTTCGCGATTTTTTGGTCTTTTTGATTTACACCTACTATTTACCCGTCGATTTACCCGTCTTCATTTTAAACAAAGCTCATATAAGAATATTGTAAATGTATAAAATTTCTTTAAACCGATTGACCTACACCTCCTATTTACCCGTCTTTAATTGCCAACTATTAAATCTTCATGATAATCTGAACTAATCATACAATTTTGCGTTTTTCCAGATTTTATTAACGCTTGATCTTGAACCGTCAAATCTTAATGATTCCCAAAACTCATAAAATTTTGCAAAAACAATTTTGGATATTTGGCGATTTTTTTGACAGTTCGGCAGACTATATATATACACTTCCTATATTTATCTGTCTACTACTGCCGTCCATAAAGTCTTCATAATAACACCTCGTATTTATCAGTCTACATTGCCATCCATCAAATCTTCATAATAATCTTAGGTCATGCAAATAACGGCTGAAAATGGAAAAACCTAATTTGCCAACCCCTGCTCTTTCTTAAATATTCAAATGAAAATTTGGAAAATTTCGCAATTTTTGGGGTGTACTCCTTTTATATAATCTTCATAATTATCTTAGATCATTTAAAAATTTTGCAAATTTCGCGTTATTGAAGGGTTGATGGTGATTCTATATTCTTCTCTTTTTTTTGCAGCTTTAAGCTCAAATTACTGAAAATCTCGACTTGAT
The DNA here is from genome assembly GCA_037044535.1 of Lordiphosa magnipectinata. NCBI lineage: Eukaryota > Metazoa > Arthropoda > Insecta > Diptera > Drosophilidae > Lordiphosa > Lordiphosa magnipectinata. The sequence goes on from JBAMBO010003846.1 coordinate 353,031, forward strand.
GGACCGTTTCTAAAAACAGATTCGTGTTCAGCACACGAAAATCATCTAGAATCACCACCAACCCAAAATGTCTAAATTTTCGCTGTTTTTTTTTTACCATTTAAATAATAGTTATACAGCCTATGTTCAAGTCCAGGTTATCAACTATCTGAGTGCCAAATTTCATCCGAATCCGTTAAGTTGAGTAACAATCGGGCAAACATACAAACACACAAACATACAAACTTTCACATTTATAATATTAGTAAGATTGACTCCATCTGACGATTATAATGAAAAAAAAAATGATATTTAAAAAGCGTAGCAATGAAAAAATTTTCCAAATCGATTTTTGAGATTACCAATCCAAACTACACTAAACTAGAAACGAGAAACGAGAACTTCGTCGTGCCGAAGTTTTAATACACTTGAAAAAGTTCGCTTCAACGGCTAGCGATTTCGACCAAACTTCGCAGATCAGCTTAAAAACATATAATATTAACAATGACCGAGTTCAAGAGCGCTAATATTGAAAACAAAAAAGTTTTTCTCTTCAAAATTTCAGCTCGATATCTTCAAGACTGAGGGACTAGTTCGGCTAGAAACAGACAGACGGACAGACAAAACTCAATCGTCTCAGCTCGTTATGCTGATCAAGAATATATATATATACTTTATGTGGTCGGAGATGATTCCTTCTATGCGTCGCAAATTCCTTGGCAAAATTATAATACACTTTTCAAGTGAGTAAAAATAGTTTCAGTACAAATGGCTCTTTTTGACTGTAAGCTAGTGTAATTAAATTGGCGTTCGATTAATACTTGATTAGCAGGAACAATCAAGTTTATTTAAGTCCTAACAATAATACAATAATTTTCCTTAATCTTAAAATCATTATGATATTAAAGCCATCCGATGAAAATTTAAAAATATTTGTGTTCTTAGATTCACAAAGTCAGATTTAAAGCGCGAAACTGTTTTTAGGTTCATATATTTTCAGAATGAATTTTAAATATTTTTTTTAACCAAACCTTTTCTGGGGTTTTTTATATAAATGTTCGGTTTGGAACCGAATTAAAGTAATTTTGCCATAAAATCAAAATTTAGAACTCTCAAAATCCTCCTCGCAGTTTTTACATCCCAGCCCATTTTAATAATAACATTTGTCTTGCCTGTGGTTTGTTTTTTTGGTTTCTTTTTATTTCTGCTCCATTTTTTATGGTGTAATGCCTCAACGCTGATTTGCTTACAATTGACATAACGACCGTTCATATGAGATCATATGAGTTATGTTATAACTCAGGGACTTAACCAAGCGAAGCAGTGGCAATGCAGATAAGCCGCACTCAATCAGCATAAAAGTATGATATACCAAGCAAGTCCGGTGGGGGGTGAAGACACTGTGGGGAAAGTAGCAAAGCAGCCAAGCTGCTAATGTTAATCACAGAGAAATGCAACAAGAACAACAACGGCAACAGCTGGGGAATCAGGGGAGTGGATGGGATGGGGAGTAGACCGGGAAAAACAAAGTCAGAGCAGTATAAATTGGGACTTGCCAGCACGCACGCATTTAATTAAAGTAAAAGCTTTGGTTTTTTATTTTTATTCACAATTTTTTCTAGCTATTTTTGTGTTGGTGTGAAATGCAAAACTTGCAAAAAATGTGGCCGCCAAGGGATGCGTCCGTCCAGCTGTTCGTTTGTTGCACCGTGTAATAACGTGCAATTTATATGCTTGTCACTGTTTTTTTTTCTTCTTACAAAGAGAGAGAAGTCAAATCAAAGCAAGGCAAGGCAACTTCAGGCATGGCATGAGTTTAGTGCTCATGAGATAGATTTTGAGTGAGCGACTCAGAGAGAGAAAGAGGAGAGTGGCTCAAATGAGTGTTGGCACAATGGACTAGTTGAGTCGGAGTGCGAGGGGTAGTATCCACCCATCATCACTCAGTTCATTTTTGTAGCTACCCCTAGAAATTGGGGTAGATTTTATGGCAGCTGGAAGAAAAGTAAAAAGGGGAGAAAAAAGGGAAGAAAACTCTCTTTGGATGTTGGAGGGATGAAAACTCTGGTGTTATACAATGCGTATAAGTGTGGAAATTGTTATAGCGTTTTATGTGAACAAATCGTTATAGCATTCTCAAAGTATGGTAGCTGTAGCTGCCATTATAAGCAGTTATAACGCAGGCTGACTTTATTCAACTGTTATACAGAGAGGTGTACATTGTTATACTGAAAGATAAAAGTTAAATTTATTTAACTGTTATATTAACTTGCTAAAAAATGAAAGCTGCAATTATAAGCTGGTATAACTCCTTACTTAATTTAATTGTTATACAGAAAGATGAAAGTTGGCTTTATTTAACTTTTATACTCTGGGTATAACAAAACATTCTGAGTAAAAGTTTGATTTTAAAACAAATGTACGACCAGAAAATGATTTTAAGCTTCTTTATTTTATACAATTCGTTATATTTATAACAATAACACGACTTCAAGAATTCTTAGTAAAAGCTTTGTATATTACGAAATGCGTCTTTAACTAATGTTTTATTTGTATAACACTTATCAAGTGTTCAAGTTCGAAGTTGTGTTTAACACTTCTAATAATATTTGTCATATATGTATAACCTTTTATACATATAACAATGATCAAAGCGGTTACAAAGGTTATAACAATTAAGTTAAATAAAAAATATCTCATTTAAGCAATAATTTTCAATGAGCTAAAAAAATTATTATTATTTTAAGGGTGGAAAAAATGGCAGAAGCGTTTTATGAGTGAACAAATTTCTCTGGCATACTAAAGGTATGAAAGCTGCAATTATAAGTTGGTTTAACGCAGGCTGACTTAATTCCACTGTTAAACAGCTGAAATATTAAAAGATGAAAGTTAAATTTATTTAACTGTTATATTAACTTACTGACAAAATGAAAGCTGCAATTATAAGCTGGTATAACGACTGATTTTATTCAACTGTTATACTGAATGATGAAAGTTGGCTTTATTTAACTATTATACTGTGTATAACAATTAATTCTGTCTGAAAGGTTGATTTCAAAACAAATGTACGACCAGAAAACAAAGTTAAGCTTCTTAATTCTATACAATTCGTTATATTTAAAACAATAACACGACTTCTAGAATTCTTAGTAAAAGCTTTGTATATTACAAAATGCTTCTTTAACTAATATTTTATTTTTATAACACTTTATAAGCAGGTGTAAGGATCATGTAAAGCTGAACAAAGCACCAGGAGAGGATAGAATTCCATATGAATTCCACATAATTGCCCCAGTGGCCTTCATAGACACTCCTAGCTGTAGTCTATCGAGTGTCGTATTCCCAATTTTCGTATTTTCGTATGGATGATGAAGTTCCATTAAAAAACTTGTACAGGCAGCAGGGGAAGACCGAAACTAAGATGGTAAGACATTCCCAAAGCTTGGTGTGAACAACTTTTGCCATATCGCACGAATCAAAATGGCGCTAAGAGCAGCGGTCGAGATCATTCAGCGGCTATGATAATTATATATGGGGCCAAGGAAGGTGAACAATGTGTAAAGGTATGTATTAGGCCATGTTGGAATTAAAATTTCGAAATTTCCTATTTTCTAGCAAATGAAAAGGTTCGAAAATAAAAATTTTTCTGCGTTTTGAAATTCAAACTTATACACAATTATCAACAAGCATGTACTTAAAATAAATCAATTTTAAAATCTAGTCAAAATATTTATGTCATTTCACATTATATTTCCTGAATTTTGATTCTAATTTAAGTTTGTTTTATTGTAGGAATCACTTTTGGAAATGGAACTAATATAAACTAGAACTAATATAATGAGAAGCGAACTCGAGGCGGCGATCTGAGTTGATACAGCATATATTGCAGTTATCCTGTGGTATTGGTTATAGATTATTCGCGGTAAAAACGAATTTCGGAAGATTTTAATTTTAAGAAGCTCGCTTTCCATTTATTGTGCAAAGGATACTTAACAGGAGAGACTCCAGAACAGTGGAACATGTTCTTAAAAAAAATTACATTACATTTCTTGGGGCACTGCTCGGTCAATCAACGTGTACGAACTGAAATGGAAAGACGCCGGCCGAATTCTTTTTAAAGCAATAAGAAGTCGGTGGATTGATAAGCCATTCTCCGAGACCAAAGCTTTTAACTCTATCCCTCGCTGTCTGATGATAAACCATTTGCCGGCACTAAATACACAAACTGAATAAAATTCCACGGATAATGATAACTGCATCAACGAATTCGCATTTCTCTATGCGATACAGCACTGTGTGTGTGGGTGTTTTGCTCGAATAAACTGCACTTAATTTTTTCCATATATCCAGCATCATATGCATTATCAACACTTTTCCGGCCCGATTCTGAATAAAATGTCTACTCATATGCCCAAGTATCACAGGCGTATGTGTCGATTCTCTTTCCAAAAAGATGATAGCAGTGATTGGAAATCTAGGTATTTGTACCTAAGTACATACCTATATATATATTTTGTGTATCTTTAACCTTACCGCGGTATTTTTAAATTTGGGTACCTTTTGCCTTAGCTAGGTCTTAATTTTCATTTACCTTGTCAATAGGAAAGGGTACTTTTCATACATGATTTTATTCGCCCCCAATTATCGATGTCAATTGCTGTATTGCATCATCTTTACACTTTTGGGATTTTTTTTTCGGTAACACTTTTCACGATTTTGCAGGAAAAAACACAAAGATACAGGAGAAAAAACAACGACAACGTTGTGATATTTTGTGCATAAATTTGATCAGTCAGTAAATAATGAAGTGAATAATACCCAGTACCAGGTATAATATAGATACAGTGTACCCATTTTAAATGGCTAAAATATATATTCTTGATCAGCATCAACAGCCGAGTCGACTTAGCCATATCCGTCTGTCTGTCTGTATGAACGCGTAGATCTCAGAGACTATAAGAGATAAAGCCATAAATTTTTGCATATTTGTGTCAGATTTGGAAAATTCCCCCTTCTCCTCCTTTTAACAGCGAAAAACTGTCAGAGCCACAATTTCTAAGTTTGAACGTCGTGACTTAATATATATTAAGTAAGGCTCTATATCCTATCAAAAATAGCCAGAAGTCTTTTACGATACCAGTAATGGAAGATTGGATGAAACTGACAATTGTTATGAAAATTCTAATATTGAAATAAAAGCCTTAGCTTATCTTGCCAATAATAGCAATTCTTTAGTATCTGTACTTGGGTATTAAAATATTTATAATGTTTTTATAAAAATAATACCATTTTGACTAGCTCTGCCCCAGTTGAAAGAATTTTTAACTGTGGAGGACAAACACTTACACCAATAACAAACCGACTAGGTGACGAAATATTCGAAGCTATTGTGTGTATTGTGGTAGGCCAATTTGTTTACTTGTTGTGTTCAATGTATGGGTTGCAAGGGCCGTTCTACCTCATCCAAAATAAAAATGCATGCTTTAATTTTAAATTTCTCTCCTACGCGTTTCGGCCGCTTGTAGCGCCTTCTTCAGGGAGCCTTTTTATTTTTCTCACAATAAAACAAATAAGATAATAACATACATTTTTATACTCTGTACCGAAGGTACATAGAGTATATTAAGTTTGTGCAAAAGTATGTATCAGGGAGAAGGAATCGTTCCCGACCCTATAAAGTATATATATTCTTCATCAGCATCAACAGCTGATTCGATATAGCCATGTCCGTCTGTCCGTCTGTCTGTCTGTCCGTCCGTCCGTATGAACGAAGAGATCTCAGAGGTGGTAAGAGAGAGAGGTTTGACATGTATGGGGCATATATCTCTTATACTTGCAGGCAGATCAAGTTTATTTTCAATTTTTGCCACGCCCCCTCCCGCCCCCGCAATTTGGAAAAAACAACATATCTCCTACAGTTTTTTATTTATCGATTTGCTGAAGGAATGATAAAGATCGGATGAACGATACTCAAGTTATGAGCAAAAAACGGCCAGTAAATGCCCAACACCCCCCCACCCATCACCACAGCATTCTATTGAACGGCAATCTTAGTGAGAGAGAGAAAGAGAGTGAAACTTAGAGATGAGCGCGTATAACTCGTGAGCAAATGCGAGCTGCGACGTTAAGGGTACAGCGTATGTTATAGTCGGGCTTGACCGACTTTCTTTTTTGAGCGCGTATAACTCGTGAGCAAATGCGAGCTGCGACGTTAAGGGTACAGCGTATGTTATAGTCGGGCTTGACCGACTTTCTTTTTTTTTATACATACATACATAATAATTGTTGTCATAGTGCTAGTTTAGGTGTGTGCAATTATTATTGTCGAGTCGTCCCATTGTGCCTTTTGTTTTGTGTTTGATTTGTTTATTGTTATTTTCAGCTATCGCTGCCGCGTACGTGCAGTTGCTTTGGTCGAAGTCTTCTTTGTGGTTGAAAGCTCTCTCTCCTCTCTGTTGGATGCGTAAGCTTTCTAACGTCAGTCTTGTTCGTTCTCTCTTCTCTATGTCTATTAGCCTAACGTTGTCAAAATCCGCTGTATGATCAGCTGTTGTCTCCTTTTTGTTTTTCGCGTCTCCTTTGTGCTCCGATATTCTTGTTTGCAGCGGTCGTTTGGTCGGTATTGTTATGTTTGGATGAACCATTCTTTTAAATTTAAAAGTACCTTTTTTGTACCTTTACCTAGGTACTGAAAATTCCGGACACCTTTTACCTTACCTAGGCAAGAAAATTGAGTTCCTTTCCAATTACTGGATGAATGATAGCACTGGCCTGGATGACATTGCTGATTGTTACTTATGCGTAAATATTGCTACGTTTGACTAGACTCAAGACAGAGATGTGACCGTGTTGCGATGCGTCTTTAACTAATGTTTTATTTATATAACACTTTTAAACATATAAAATGTTCAAAACGGTTATAAAAACTAAAGTTTCAAGTAAGGTCAATGAAACAAAATTAATTTAAGCAATAATTTCCAATGAGCTAAAAAAAACTATTGTAATTTTAAGGGTGGAGAAAATGACAGAAGCGTTTTATGAGTAAACAAATGTTTCTAGTCTGAACAATTGGAACCAGCTCGCAAGAAACAGGCGACTGGCGCCCGAAACCGTTGAGCGGTTATGATTTAAATATCGGGCCATAGAAGAAGAAGAAATTTCTGTGGCATACTAAAGATATGAAAGCTGCAATTATAAGTTGACTAGCATATAACCCGTCGCGCTTCGCTGCTTCGCCATCAGTATGGTCTATTGCTATAGTTATCGTTATCGTTATCGTTATCGTTATCGTTATCGTTATCGTTATCGTTATCGTTATCGTTATCGTTATCGTTATCGTTATCGTTATCGTTATCGTTATCGTTATCGTTATCGTTATCGTTATCGTTATCGTTATCGTTATCGTTATCGGTACCGCCCCCTTTCAAAATATTTCGTATTCCATCCTTAGCAACCGAGTTTCAAGTCAATCGGAAGAAAAATAGCTTTTTGCATGCAGAATTTTCTGGCATTTTCACAGGCTGTGGACGGATTTTCCGACATTGGAAAGTCACATTTTAAATTATTTCGTATTCTATCCTTACAAACCGAGTTTCAAGCAGATCGAATGAAATAGTTTTTTGTCTACAAAATTTTCCGGGAATTTTCACGCCTGGGGACGGATTTCCCGGCATTGGAAAATCATATTTTAAATTAATTCGTATTCTATCCTTACAAACCGAGTTTCAAGCCAATCGAATGAAAAATAATATTTTGCCTACAGAATTTTTCGGGAATTTCCACGCCTGGTGGGCGGATTTTCCGACATTGGAAAGTCACATTTCAAATTATTTCGTATTCTATCCTTACAAACCGAGTTTCAAGCAGATCGAATGAAAAATAATTTTGTGCCTACAGAATTTTCGCGAATTTTCACGCCTGTGGGCGGATTTTCCGACATTGGAAAATCACATTTCAAATTATTTCGTATTCTATCCTTACAAACCGAGTTTCAAGCCAATCGAATGAAAAGTAATTTTTTGAATACAGAATTTTCCGCGAATTTTCACGCCTGGAGGGGGATTTTCCGACATTGGAAAATCACAATTCAAATTATTTCGTATTCTATCCTTACAAACCGAGTTTCAAGTCAATCGGATGAAAAATAGATTTTTTCATACAGAATTTTCCGGGCATTTTCACGTTTTTTGGGCGGATTTTCCGACATTGGAAAATCACATTTCAAATTATTTCGTATTCCTATCCTTACAAAACGAGTTTCAAGCCAATCGGATGAAAAATAATTTTTTTCATGCTAAATTTTTCGGCCATTTTCCTCGTGGGTGGATTTTCCAAAATCGGGAAAACACGTGTCGACTTAGTTCGCTTACAATGCTTACAAACCAATTTTCAAGTCAATCGGATGAAAAAACTAAGTTTTTCCATACAAACTTTTCCGACGCTTTTCCGACTTTTTCGGTTGGAATTTTCGAAACTCCGTCTTAGTTCGCACTTTCACCACTAAAGGAAACTCCTGTCCAAATTTCAGCCTTCTATCTCTTACCGTTTGCGCTTTTCGTTGATTGCCAATCAGTGAATCAGTCAGTCAGGACAAACTGTTTTATATGTAGAGTAGATATAACGTAGGCTGACTTTATTCAACTGTTATACAGAGAGTTGTACAGTGTTATACTGAATTTATTCAACTGTTACATTCTTTTATTGTTATTGAACTGTTATATTAACTTACTGGAAAATAAAAGCTGCATTTATAAGCTGGTATAACGCGGGCGCCTTAAAAAGCTTTTAAAATTGTATTAAAAGTCCTTCCCACCATAAAAGCACACAAACAAGCTTTCATAAAAAGCTTTCAAAATTCTATTTAAAGCCGTTCTAACCATAAAACATTTTAAAAAACTCCAAATGCCCCAATAAATCCATTTTTATGGTAAACTGAAAAACATAGAAACTCTACAACTTACTTGACCCACTGGAAATGACTTTAAGGCAAAGAAAAATATATTTACAAATAGTACAATAAAATATACAGTAATATGTTAAGTATGTCTGTACGCTTGCATTAAAGAAAATGTTGGCCCTCATCTTATCAATACGAAGGGAAGCTCTTAAGAATGCGAATGTCATCGAGTGGCTTCTATTTGGGTCTTTATGCGTAGGCGCTTGCAAAAAGGCCAAGTAAGCCAATGATGGAAATAGATAAAAACAATTGTCAAGTGGCGGCCCATTTGTAAGAGGCCGCCCAGTGATTTATTCAGCATGAGCTAGTAACCATTTTGGCTTTAATAATACTATGACAACTAATACGAAAACAGAGACTACCACAACGCAATATGCATTGTGGAGGCAAAATTGTTGCTTTAAATTTTGTTCTCTATTCATAAGAAACGCGGACAAATCAAATCCAAAATCTAGAGCTGCAATAGTTTAGGAGAAAAACGTTAGACTTTGGCGATATAAAACTAAATTTAGGGGACTGAAGGAAATTCTGAAGCGCAAAGTGCATTAATTTTATCGCCTTCAATATAATTTTAGTCAACTTTTGATATTGTCCTCTATTGTCTTCAGCATCACCACGATATTCCAAAGATTTTTGCGAGATTTGACATGTCTGTGGTAGAGTTTTACGCGTGACCTGATTTTTTTTAAGTGACACAAGCACGCACGACTTAATTCAAGGTGCTGGTGCGTGTCTGTTTAAAGCATATAAAATATGAGCACGGTCCAACACGACAAAACACATATAAATACAGCAGTATATATAAATACTAAAGCTGCTTTTACACTTATCATATATCTCTTAGGGCAGATTTCACATTTTCTATATAGAGCTTTCTGGGCGAAGAGAAATCGGCCCTTAATGTCGGTTGCCAAAATTCTCTGAAGGGAAACTCTTATTAAATGGAACCTGTCAAATTACATCAAAGAAGGCTAATTATTCTAACTATTTAGAGTTATTAGCTTTGCTATTGCGTTATCGTCAGAGAGTCTCTTAAGAGATATATGACAAGTGTAAAGGCAGCTTAAGTCAATATGTCACTTTGATTTACTAGAAAATACTTAAGCTGCCTTTACACTTATCATATACCTCTAAAGAGACTCTCTGACGATAGTGTAATAGCAAATCAAATATCTTTATATATTCTGCAAATTTGGCCGTCTTCGATGTAATTTGACAGGTTCTATTTGATAAGTGATTCTCTTTAGAGAAGTTTGACAACCAACTATTTGGAGATAATTGACAAGTGTAAAGGCAGCTTAAGAAAAATTCTTATTTTGTGGAAAAACTTTGTGTTGCGTTGGGTAAAATTTACATTTATGATGTGAAACATCTAGGTGTTCATACAGACAGACGGACATGGCTTTATCGACTGGGCTGTTGATGCTGATCAAGAATATATATACGTTATATGGTGTTTTAATGCTATAATGTTTTTTTCTACCTGTTACATTCATTTGCACGACTTTAGTCTACCCTTTTTACTCTACGAGTAACGGGTATAAAAATAGGAATAATTTCAATTGCAAAGCATGAAGTTTCTTGCATGCGTTTTCTTAAATCCTAGGTATCAAACAATATCAGAAGAAGAAAAAAAAATATATAAAAATGGCGTAAAGCGTTTATCTTAGGGAAAGGATAGGAAAATCAACTTTAGCAAATATGTAGCTCGAATCGTTTTAGCAGGTCCAGCCACACAAGTAGCAGTAGTTTTATCAGAGCACATATAGATGAAATTATACTAGAACATATATTATTGCCCGTTACCCGGCTACTAGATTACACGACGAATTTTGAGCGATTTGAAACCGCCTGCTTAAAGCCAAGTATGGTTAATTCGTACTGTTTTCCTTCCATTTAGTAGGCGGTTTTATTCTTGTCACTTCGCAAATAAAGTAGTCCCAGTTTAAGGCTGGTACTCAGAACGACAGAAAATTCCTTTTGTCACAGTATTTCACATAAATAAAAACACTTTCTAACATCACATGAGCATCAAAGCAAAGCCAAGGTGTTTCTAATTATATGAAATACTGGTACGAATGGAATTTTCTGTCGTTCTGAGTACGGGGCTTGAGTTCGAATTGTTTATGCGGAAATCTGTAAAGATTTCATATGGGGTTTAATGAATAATCTGAATACTTGTATCAAAAATATATTTCTTTAGTTTACTAAATGAACTAATCGCGAACCGAACCGAAACTGCGGTTTGATTTTCCCCAAAAATCATGTTGAGAACCGAAACGGTGGTTTGAAAACTCTGTGTACTACTAAACCGAACCAACCCTAATTCTTGAGGGGTTTGCATCCCTGGTTTTAAATGATTTTCATTCTAATATTTCATTTTTTTTTGTATGGCAGCTATATAAACTTGATGGAATTATAAAAAAAAAGCATTTAAAACATGTAAAAAAGAGGTGTGCAAAGTTTGGTCAAGGTAGCTTTAAAACTGACGAAGGAAATTGCATAGAAACAGATGGAACGGACAGACGGACATTGCTATATCAATTCATCTCCAGTGCTTACAAAACTGCAAAAAGTTTCATTTCGTAGCAGTAGCAAAAAAAACGTTTATTGAGAAAAAGCGAAGCAGCAGAAGATGTCGTGGCTTCATGATTTTCGATTTTAGTTCTGCTGATGCTTTCGGTCAGCTTCCGTACGAGAAAACGGAAGTACAGTACGACACAAACCATTTACCGTATTTGATCTTTGAATATAAAGCCACGAACCATTTCCTTAAGTCCGATGTCTAGTTATCAGTCTCTCAACACAAATAAGAAAGTTGGTTAAGACCGACTATGATATTCTTAAAGTCTCTGAGTCTCTGGGATTTTTGGCAGGTCTAAGGCATCCTGAACTCCAGCACAAAAAAAAATTTAAAAGGGTTCGGCTAAAAAAATAATTTGATTTTCTTATTTATGGAAATTTTCCGTCTTCCCAATTTAGTACTGTACTATACGTACTTTAAGCTGCAGTTTTGGGTTCAGTGGTTCACTCTCAGTTTTCTAGCTTTATTTTTAAAATTAAAGTCGTTTGAAACATTTAAAAACATTTGAACTACAACCCGAAAGATTGCTGGCCTTTAAGATGTCGTTAGAATAATTTTATAATGGTAGACGTAATTCTTCATTTTAAAACAAGTAAGAGCGCTGTAGTCGAGTATCCCGACTACAAAATACCCAGTTCAATTGAGAAACACATACAAACACACTTAATAACTTTTGTATTTTTGCTCGTATCTTATTTTCCTTTTGAGAGTAGTTAGATATAGGGCCTAGGATAGTATATATTAAGCCACCAGGTTGTAACTTTAAAATTGTGGCTGTGACAGTTTTTTGCGGTTTAAGGGGGGAGGGGGGGATATATTCAAAATCTGAAACAAACTTGATCTGGGTACGGTATACACCTATGTGCATGCCAAAATTTGTGTCCCTAGCTCTTCTAGTCTCTGAGATCGACGCGTTCATACAGACAGACAGACAGACAGACAGACGGACAGACGGACATGGCTATATCGACTCGGCTGTTGATGCTGATCAAGAATATATATACTTTATAGGGTCGGAGAAGCTTCCTTGTGGCTGTTACATACATTTGCACAACTTCTTGATCCCCTTTTCCCATTTTTAATGGGAACAGGGTATAAACATAACTGAAAAGAGACACAGGTAAGGTTCGCGATTAGAAACACCAGCTCGGGACAGTACGAGCAGAGGTAATTTCAATTTTAAAATTGCGACAGTTTTTCGTGGTTAAAAGGAGGAGGAGGGGGAATTTTCTAAATCTAAATTAAACTTAATCTGGGTACGGTATACCCCTACATACTCATATATCATATCTATCTCATATAGTCTCTGAGTTCGAAGCGTTCATACAGACAGACGGACAAGGCTTAATCGACTCGGCTGTTGATGCTGATTAAGTACATATATACTTTGTAGGGTCGGAGATGCTTCCTTCTGGCTTTTACATTCATTTGCGCAACTTCATGATCCCCTTGTTCGAATGTTCCAATGTAATGTATTCATTGTAAATTCGTTTTTATAATTGCTAAGGGGTTGACTAAGAAATAATTTGACCCAATTTTTCAAACTATTTCGTCCCTCCTTACGAAGTTATAGCTTATGGCTTAGCCATTTAAATATTATATTAAAAATGTAAACGACTCATATTTACAGACACTCTTCTTCCTTGGGCCGATATTTATATTTAGTGCGAGCTGGCAGTAGTCGTTTACACCAACCTTGGCAGTGGCATGCCACACCTGGTCTTCCCATCTTAGTATCGGTTGTCCCCTCCTGTCTTTTTCCCAAAGTCTTTCGCCTTCCGCAGAGCTTTACAAACAAAATACAAGCCAGGCCAAGACTGTAAGATTTAATCATAATTATGAACCCGCTCCGTGAATCTGAATATGATCATTAGTATCGATAATCTTATCTAATTCTAAATGGTTCTGTCTGGATTTGCTATAGAAACGATTGGTCTTTAATCATTTTGTATTGAAAAAATTGTAATTTAATACAAAACTTTTAATTTAATACAATATTGACAACTTTTACCACTGAGTAACGAGCATATCAAAGTCAACCAAGCCAGATTATAACTTAAGCTCTAGGTTTTTTTTTCAACTAACAGATCACGATACTTGCTTATCAAACGAGACACTCCCAATTATGGGACAGCTATGAGACTTGCAGACTTAAAGTGCGACTTCTGAAGGAAGCTTGAAGAGTGAGTTATGGGGTGCTCTTAGTGCACACTAGATGTTCAATTAAGGTTAGCACAAACACTGTTCACAATATATTTAATCGATTCGGGGATTGGCATGCATTAGCTCTTTTAGTTAAGTTTATTTTTTGCACTTTCGCTCTTCTATACAATTTATTTTCTTCTAGTTAGGCCGCGGTACTGAATCAAAATTTTGGCTTTTTTTGCAAGCAAACTGTTGCTTCTTTGCAAAATGGCTAGAAAGACACAATGTGATCAGTTTGGCGGTCAGAAAAGAAAAATCGGAAACGGGGCGTAGGAAACGCCACCTTAGCTGTCAGCGGCAATCGAAACCACATTCCTTTGGAACTCTGATTGTCTAGTTGACATTTGTCAGCGATCAACTATTGCATAGCATGGGTTGCGATTATGCGATAACTTAGGATAACTTAAATTATCCTTAAGGCAGTGCAAAGACTAATATAAAAATAAAATTTCTAAAACCAGATTCGAGTTCAACGTGAAAAACTAGATAAGATAATAATCTTGTGGAGTTATAAGCAAAACAAAGTTCGATGCTATAGCGCTACCGGTAGCCGCCAATATATAAGCAACAATCACATAGAAAAGAGCGAGAGAGCCAGAAAGAGTGGTGAAACTGACAATTTGCTGCGCCCCTAGTAGAGGCGCTTATCTGAATAATCCTCGCATATGCGTCTTTAGGGTCGATTCCACGGGACGCGACAAATTTCTCGTGAAAAAGTTGATATTCCACAACACACTTTTTTCTATCGATAAGCGTTTCAAAGAGACATTAAGCTTATTATTGCGCTGTTAAATGAGCCCGCGAACTTACAAACAACAACACCGCATATAACATATTTTTTGTGCTATTTTAATAAATAACACTAGGCAACAAGGTCCAGTATATTGAAGGGTTTGTGGTGATTCTAGCTGATTTTCGTGTGCTGAACACGAATCTGTTTTCAGAAATGGTCCAACAAGTCGAGATTTTTAGTAATTTGACCTTAACGTTGAAAAAAATGGCTTTCTGACCCTTTTCAGACGCGTTTTGTGGACATATACTTTTGTTTTGCCTTTTTTGGATAATATCGTAAATAACTATTTCTTAACTTTAAAATAAACTATCCTAAAGAATTGTGCGATTATTTTTAGCAAAGATATAATTTTGTTGCTTTGTGGTGTTCTTGTCATTATGCCTTTTTACAATCTGCAGTATGAGCGCAGTAACCTCAAATTGAACGGTAATTGCCTCTACCGACATTTTCTGTAACTCTTCCATGCCCTAGAAAATTCCATTAGGCGACGCTTTCTGTTCTGCTTCAATTTGTCCTTCCTCTTACCCGCACAAATTAGAATCGAAACCTATTTTTTTTTCGCGTCACCTCAAGAAAGAGGCGTTAACAGCACTTAAAGAAACGTTATTTTAACATAGCGTAGTGGCCAACGTAAGCTTTTTTCGCGATGAGTGGAAACCGAATATGAAACGGCCACACAAAAAAATGAAGCAGCATTATATTGTTAACTGTGTATAGTTTTAACTGGCCGTTTTTTGCTCATAACTTGAGAATCGTTCATCCGATCTTTATCATTCCTTCAGAAAATCTATCATCAAAACTGTGGAAGATACACGTTTTTTCCAAATTTCGGGGGCGGGAGGGTGCGTGTTAAAAATTGAAAATAAACTTGATCTGCCTGCAAGTATAAGAATCTTACCATCTCTGAGATCTCTTCGTTCATACGGACGGACGGACAGACGGACATGGCTATATTGACTCGGCTGTTGATGCTGATCAAGAATATATATACTTTATAGGGTCGGAAACGATTCCTTCTCCCTGTTACATACTTTTGCACAAACTTAATACACTCTATGTACCTTCGGTACAGGTAAATAAATGTTTTCAAACTGATCTGCGAAGTTTGGTAGAAATCGCTAACTTGGAGCGAGCTTTTTCAAGTGTATTAAAACTTCGGCACAGACGAAGTTGTCTTTCCTTTCTCGTTTGTTATTGTAAAGTCCAGACAACAAAAAGTTCTTTGTAAGTGTACGCTAAAAAAATGCAAAACTTTTAAATGGAAGTTGTAAGTTGAACCTGGTCACGCTTAAAGTAGCCAGGGCTCCAAATATAAAAGATAATCTCCATAGATACGGCGATTGAACACGATTTAAACGAAACTTACAACTCAATAGACCCCAGCTTGGGACTTTCTGATTCTTACAAAAGAAATTACTTTTCAGCTCAAGACAAGAGCTTTTGTCATAATAAAATACTTTTAGTATACCACAGTAGTTCTGGTAGTTTCCTGGAATTTCATACTCTCAAAAACAAACTTTACTGAAAATTCATTGAATTGAAACTGATAGAGACTGAACACGAATAAAAACGAGAAAGAAAAGCTTACTTCGTCTGTGCCGAAGTTTTAACACACTTGAAAAAGCTCGCTTCAAAGGCTAGCTATTTCGACCAAACTTCAGCTCGATAGCTTCAAAACTGAGGGACAAGTTCGCGTAGAAACAGACAGACGAACAGGCAGACGGACGGACAAAGCTCAATCGACTCAGCTCGTCATTCTGATTAAGAATATATATACTTTATGTGGTCGGAGATGATTCCTTCTATGCGTTGCAAACTCCTGGGCAACATTATAATACACTTTTCAAGTGTATAATAAACCTATCGATTGAACTTCTCTTTGGACTGAACTGAAAAAATGTCTCAGGTCTCGGGTCTTATTTCGTTCATCTAGTTAAATGAATCGTTTAATAGGTCATAGTTAATTAGTTTATCTTTTTAATGTTTTTAATCAGAGAATGCATTGAAATCTATTTTCGGCATTGGTTACAGATCTGGGACCTTCTGACTCTTATGTTTCGTCAAAGGTTTATAGTTAATTTGGGTATATGGTTCCGTATTAGTTTCTTGCTTTTTAATTTGGTATACCAGTAAGTTAAGGGTAAGTTTAAAAATTTTTTCATACTTAAAATTTGTATTCGATTTTTATTCAAAAGAAAATTGTTGCAAAGAAGAGAAATAGCAAAAAAAAATTTTGATATTCAATAATATTAAATTCACGCAGTTGTGTGAACTATTCTTAGGAAAACGTTGATTAATGCAGGGTTCCACAAGAAGAGAGCTCAAAAATGTGACTGTGTCTCTCTCTAACACACAGTGATGCAGGAATTCGGCAAGCATTCGGTGTGAATTGGCGACTATGTTCGTCCTCCAGGGTCTATGGCTGTGAAACTCTGGATTAAAGCAATAAAACTGAAAAAATAAAAACTAAGAAGCAAGAGCACGATGTCTTGAGCGATGGTGCAAACCCAAAAAAAATTTAGTTCAAATTTTTCAGATATACTCTAACTTTTGGGGGTACAGAGTATGTTTTAGCAACGACCATCTAAATCCTTTTCTCGTCTGTGATTTTAGTCGGGCTTGACCGACTTTCTTCCTTGTTTTTGAATGTTTTGTATAAAATTTTGGTCCAGAACAGGCTTAGGTTCAGTTTTTTTTTTTTGATTTGGTTTGGTTCAAAACCTGTTTGCATCCCTATTTGTGAGTTCCTTTTGGTCTTTTCAATTTGCCAAAAATTTAAATATCGTTTCAATACTTTTCTTTTAGAAGTCGTTCATCTAGCACACAGAAGGGGAGGAGTGCTACTTAGGTCGCCTACCTGAAGCACCAGCTACTTATCTGCAACTTTAAGAAAGAGCTTGTTGAAATTAGCGCACAGATCCCATGGAGGTCGTTTTGTAGCACGTTTGATTTATATACATTAATATATGAACTATTAATTAACAAGAACGAAGATTTATTAAGATAAATATTAAACTATTGAACTAAGAACTAGTCAATTTATTCTTAAAATTTCTATGAAAAAGCAAATGTATGTTTAATTTATATTTGCAAAATCTCTGCACGCCTTAAATGCAATCCTAAATGACACTAGAGCTATAAGGGGTGTTGTTATTAATGTCACCCCCACCAAATACATTCACCACGAGGGGGTGTGAAGTAGCCTGCACATGGGCTGCCAAAACATCCCTCTGCCATCTACAAACTGCCTACTGATCCTAGGCCAAAATGTTTTATCCCATTAAAAATATGTGCCTAGGACTCTCAAACATCTAATTAAAGTGCCAGCCGCCTGAAAACTCATTTAAGCACAACAGAAAAAATGAAGAAAAGAAATAAGCAACGTTATTGATTACACCAGATCTACCCTCTCTTTCTGGTCTCATGCCCTGGGCCAAGTAATTTAAATAGGGAAATTCTTTCAACTTTTTGACAAGCCATTTGGCACAACGTTCATAATTACCAACTAATGAGAAGACTGGGGTAAATTTTCATTTCCCAGGAATCAAAATGAAACACTTTAAACAAAAAGTGAAAGAAACAAAGAACTGATAGCAACAGCTCAGAAAAAAGTTCTTTCGGCAATTAACTTGCCGCACATTAAATGATAAAAAAAATTAAGCCAGCACAAAGGAACGATGAAGTTTAAACAAAAGGCAAGGCAAGAACAACAACAGAATAAAGAGACGAAGCGCAGAACAGCACACTTTGCAATTTAGGTCAAGCCAAAAGGATAATGCGGTTCGCGGCTTTTCTTTACTTTTGCTCCTGCTCCTGTTCCCGCTACTGGGCTCCTATGCCTACTCCCTTTTCTTCGTCTACTATGTCACAAAGAAAGTTTAGTTTCGAAAATAGAAACTTGGCAGCTAGTATGCAACTATCTACTTAGATATTTACTTGTACATAAGATACATACATATGTATGTAAAGGGTGACTTTTTAGCAGCTTTCGGATTTGATAAAAATAAAGCAAATGTTTTCTTGTTGTATGAAATCTTTGAGTCAATAGAACGATCTATATAGTTTCATGTTTAAAGATGATGTCAGCAGTGCATTTTTCGGGATGTATTGATAGTTCTTGCAATGCTTCTGGCTGCTCTTCACACCAAATACGGCAATTTTGTTTGTTCACATATCCATTCAACCAGAAATGAGATTCGTCGCTGAACACAATTTTCCGATAAAAAAGTGGATCTTCATACAACTTTGCCAGCGCCCATTCACCAAAAGTTAGCCGTTGTGGTAGATCGTGTGGCTTCAATTCTTGCACCAGCTGTATTTTTAAAGTTTTTATACCCAATTCCTTCCGCAAAATTTTCCACGTAGTGGAGTAACAACAGAGGTCCAACTGCATCGAACGTCGCCGAATCGATTATTCACGGTCAACAAACACTGGCGAATACAGTTGCGATATTTTCCTCTGTCTAAACTCTACGTATACGTGTTGGTGGAATAATCTCCAATAATGTAGTATGGGTTATTCCGAATAACCGCCTCTGCACGATGCACTTTCTTAATCTTAATCATTCTAAATCATGAATTTTGATAATAAAATTCAATAATCTGCAAGCATTGTTCGTTTATAAGTCGATTCATTGTTAAATTATAGAACAAACTGAACATGTTTGACAGTAATATGTGACACGAAAACAGCTGAGCTGCCAAAAACAGTGTGAAAAAAAGAAAGTTGCTAAAAAATCACCCTTTTATTAATTATTAATACAAGTTGCCACTGTATGCCATATTATGACCTGACCACCTCCATCAAGAGGCCGAGATCCTGCATGTGAGGAAACATAACCAACTCCTCACTCAACAATACCTGATAGGATGCCACCACGTTACACACCCAAAACATGCCGGTAGCGAAACTAGCATGTCCCACAGGCCAGATCCAGGGCGGGAAGACCTACGCGCTGAATTAACAAACGTCATCCCACTACTTGGGGAGAAGCCCTACTGAGAGTCCAGCTGTATCGATGGAAGCCCATACAAATATGGTAACTAGGGCAATAGAATCCTACCAGAAGAACATAGTCCTTGGTGGTAGGCACCCACCCATAAACAAAGCTGAGAGACCGCTCCCAAGGGCCACCAGGTCCACTCTCTCCCAGCTACGCTCGGGAAGAATCAGGTTCCTGAACAGATATCTGACCCGAATAAACCCAGAGATAACAGACGAGTGCCCGAAATGGAGACATTTAAATATTGGGTTTCTGGGGTAGACCCTACCCTTAAATCATAAATTCTGCTCCTCCGCTATGATAATGCACGGTGGCAGATATCCATAGCTGCCAACTTGTAATCTGATAAGGCACTCTGCGAGTTTTTCTGGTTTTCTAACATGAAGAAATGCTCGGCGGTAAAACATTTCAAAAGCTTATTATCAAAATTTCGAAAATCGCAGAACTTAATGTTTCGAGCTAGACGAGAAATTTAAGCACTTTTTGCCAATAAAAATATCTTATATTCAAATATTTTATTATAAGGCTGTCCTCGTACTTAGAATAAACAACTAAGAAAGTCGCTCAAGCCCGACAATATACTCTGCACCTGAAAACAGCGACTAAAACCGCAACGAATAACTGTTAGGGTTACGGTTACCGTTTTGGCCGATCGCTTTTTTCCGGTTAAGGTTATACTACGGTTGTGGGATATTGTGAATGAATGAAAAGTTAAAATAATTACATACGTTTGCTATTTGTCGTTATGTACCTGCATGGAAGAAATGACTTCTTAATCGAGATTGTAATTAGATCTAAATATCAAAAAAGCATTCAGAGTTTGATAGTCCAAGCGACTTCTGCGAGGATTCAGTATAAATTTTACTCCTGAAAACAAACGCTCAAATCTTGCTTGTGTGGGTGCTACTGCTAGCTTAACTTTTGATAATTCAAAAATATCTGGATATATTGTTGAATATTTTCCCACCATTCCAATGTGTCTAACTTGCTAAGTAATCCTTATAATGAATAAGCGTCTACATCACTGCAAAATTTCCGACAAACTTGATTTTGTACTGTTTTCCAGTGATTATTCAATCGAATTAATGTTGTCCATTATTCGAGTGTGACGATTTGATAAAAATGTAATACAATTATTTTGCTGCTCTGCAGATACAGAAACATTATAGAAGAGAATAAGTTCTCTAAATTCTAACCTGTGAAACAAAAATTTGGTCAATGCTGAGTTGATGATTTCGATTTCAATTTTACATTGAATCCAGATAGAATAGAAATCACCAAAGACTAACAGTCCGCTCTGCGTTCTTGTTGTTGCAACTCTTGCTGGTACTAAAACTGTAACAATTTTGCTATTCTTGTCGTACAACATAAACTACAGAAAAAAATCAGAACTGGCTGCTGCCAAATTTGAGCAGAAGTCGTGAATTTTTGGATCGGCCAAACTTACCAGCATCCGAACAAATTGACAGTATAATATATGTATATGTATAAGGAAAGATTAGGAAGGTAAAGATTTTGGTTAGCTTCACTCTCTCTTTCTCGTTCGCTCTTTTTCCTTTGTGCCCATTAACAACAGTGCGGCGCAATGTCTGTATGTAAAATGTTCATTGTTCATCAAATAAATTAACGTTTATCAAAATGTTTATAGGGTTACGGTTATAAAAAAAATGTTAAAGGTTACGCGTTCGGTTTCGGTTTTAGTCTCTGCCTGAAAATAATTAACTTGATCTGTCGTTCATACTGACAGACAGACGGACACGGCAATATCGAAACGCCTGTCGAAGCTGATCAAGAATATATATACTTTATAGAGAGAAATGCTTTCTTGTGGTTGTTTAATACACTCGAACAAACTAATCATGACTTGGGAACAGAGTAGGTCAGACATGGATAATCCGAAAACGAATTTCGGTTCTGTAGCCGGTTTCAGTGCGTCCCGAAATAAGTGTTTCGATTAAAGGCTTTATTTCGGGTTCCGGTTCCGAAAATGTGTATACTATACTCTTAAAGTCAGTAGATTTGTAGCTTCCATATTAGAGATAAAAAATATTTGAAATTATGTAAATCTGGTCATTCATAAAGCAGTAGGGGGTGTTTAGGTAGTGCAACGAAATATCGCTTTAGAGTTTAGTTTAATTGATGGAACGTTTGTTTAAAACATTATTAATAAGAGCGTTATCCTGTTGAATAATCCTTGCGATTGGTCCAAACAGCTCACTTAATTTTGGGAATACAAATTCCAATAATAGCTCAAATAAAAATAAAGTCAAACGTTATTGCTCCCTATACCACGACATGAGCATGATCTTTTGGCACGCCAGCAAGCCGAAATAATTACACATGCTTAATTATTTCTCAAAGCTGAACTTATAACTGAATTTCAAAGATCAAACCGGTGCTTGCTGTGCGCACTTAAATGCACGGAGTGTGGTTATTACTCAAGATCAGCCTTAAATTCTGCCGTCAATTCAGCTTTCAGCCGAGTCAGTGCGCGCGCTAAGATGACGGCTGCTTATATTAAATCCGTTCTTTTGCAAATCTTGAAAATTATATTGGTATCCTCCAGGGCCCTCCAAACTAGACGTTTAAGATGTTTTTCAAATGAATGCGTGTGACAAAAAGCAACATTGAGTAGAATTTGTTAGAACAATTTTCGATCGTTGATGAGACATACCATGCATAACATTGGGCAATAAACAACTGCCTGATAATACCTATCCAATGTCTATCAGTGTCTATTATGATCGAAAAATTGTATCATTAAAGAAGTCCAAAAAATTACAATTGAAAAATTCGGCGTGATGGAGTAACAAATATACAAAAATTCCAACTTTCACATTTCTGATACTATGGGCGGATTTCTCAATTTTAGATAGCGTTAGATAAAGTTGCAAATAGTTAAATAGCTTAACTGTACAATTTTCAATCATTTTACCATTTTAATACCTTTACTGAAACGATTTATATAATTTTTTTAATAACACCTAAAGTAGAAATATTTAAAAAAAAAATCTTGTTGCTTTTATATGTAGACTGTAAGATGAAAAGGGTGCGGATTCCCCGAACACATAAAAAAAAATCCTGCTTATGGGGGGGTGCCACAGAAATCCCTAGAGATTTTAGCATAAACGTTTACATTTCAAATTTTAATTACTTAATTTTATATGAAAAGTGAAAAGTATATCTGCGGTTGCTAGATCAGATGGTGAATTTGAGCGATTTTGGAACGACTGCTCAAATCTACTTGGCTTTGAGCAGTCATTTTCAATCCGCTTTACTTTCGCCATATGATCTAGCAACCGAGCATTTTGGTGTCACTTCACATATTACTGCAAGCAGTTTTAATTTGAAATACAATCGTTAATACGAAAATCTCTAGTGATTTCTGTGGCAGCCCCGTATAATTGCTACCTGCTAATAATTCGCATGTTTCTTTGCTATCTCCTCCGTTAGTTTGAAATCTATGTATCTTTACCAAACTTTGCACGAAATCTTGAAATACTGCACATTTGCCGAAACCGGCCGGACCGGATGACTATAGCATATAGCTGCCAAACTAGTTTGGTTCAGGTTTTTTGGGTCCGGCGAACCGGACCATGAATCGAACACCTAATATTTTTTAATTCTCGATCCTGAACCGGACCAGAGCACTTTTCCAAAAAATTAGGTTCGGTTCACAAGATTAAGTAGTTTTTCCAACGACACTTAAAGGGAAATATTGAAATTACTTGTAATATTAAGAATTTCTACAATCCTACGACATTTCTCTAGGTCAGATTTATACTATCACCGTCGATAATGGATAGAAGATGGTTCGAGCAGTAGAGCTTTTAAATAACCACTGTAGAGCAGAAACGGGATGAAACTATAAGAACGGAATGCATGAGAAAATATACTATATCGTCAACAAAGGTTTTAAAATTTTGGAAATATCAAAAAAACGCGTACTTAAAAGATATTGCCTTTAGTATAATTGCTGTTCCAGCAACTCAGGTATCAGTTGAACGAGCCTTTTCAACACCTAAGTTTGATCTTTCTAATCTAGGAGCTAGTATAGATAAACAGCTCTTAGAATTTATTACAATAATTAACTTAAACTAAGTGATTTGATAATTAAAATTACATTATTGAAATAAAGAATATTATTTAAAAAAAAAATAGAGGAAAGCTCACTTTGGCCGAAGTTTTTATACCCTTGTAGCTTGTATAATTTATATAAATTAGTAGACACAAATATGTACATTCGGTCAAATGTACACATTTTTGACAAGGCCTCCTATATACATTTTTTACACCCAATTTCTATGCCAGCTATACTGTAGTTGTCCTATCAAACTTGGTGGAATTATGTGAAAGCATAGAAAACTTATAAATAAGAGTTTTGTGGACGTTTGCGTTGAAGACAAAAATGTTTCTTATCACTAAAACAACATTTTCAGCCGATGGTTCCTATGGCAGATATATGCTAAAGTCATCCGATCTGGCCGGTTCCGACAAATGTGCAGCGTTTTTGTACCAAAAGACTTCGTGCAAAGTTTGGTTAAGATAGCTTTAAAACTGACGGATAAGATAGCATAGGTTTCTAAGCTATGAGACGGACAGACGGACGGACAGACGGACATGGCTATATCAACTCAGCTCGTCATGCTGATCAAGAATATATATACTTTGTGTGCTCGAACCAAAACCTTGGGTTCAGGTTTTCCAGAAACCGGTCCGCAAACCGAAGCCAAATTTTAGAGGTTTGCAGCCTTGATTTAGAAGTCATATTTGCTTCCTTTTATTTTTTTTAAGTTTGATCCAAATCGAATGAATGTATCGTAGGGCTCCCTTATAATAATCGTGAGTAATTTATGTCCAATATTGCTCGTGCTAGAACTATACTTCCGTATGGGAAAAAAAGCTTTCATTTCAAATTTCAAGTCAATATCTCTTTAACTACGGCTGCAAATGAACCGGTTTTTTCGGTTCGAAAAAAAGCGGCGGTTCTTTAAAAAAACCTTATCTCGGCGTCTGATTCGATTTCGGTTCGAGCTAAAATGAAAGTTTAAAAAAATTGCCCTATAAATAGCACACACAAAACTACATAAGAACTTTCAAATAAGCTATAGCATTTCGGGTGGCTTGTACTGAACCGCCTCATCTGTAATTGTTGTAAATCCTCGCCACTTTAGTCGATTGCGGTCCAACACCACTTTCTTGAGATCTTTCCCATTCAAAGAACACTACTTGACCAGGGAAGAGTGTTAGCTTAGTTGAACTCAAAACCTTTCTTGAATGAAAGTTTAAATAATCCTAGCTTACTTAAAGTGCAGTTTCTGTCCAATATGGAGAACTGAAACAAAAATAAATCGTGGGAGCTACTCACTTAATCTCACTTAATTGATAATTGTAAGTGGAATGATGTTCTCTACTCCACACTTGCACTGAAGTTTTCAAAATTCCAATAAGAATTTGTCTTGTTTTGGATGCAGCTCTTCAGAGGGAGCGGGGGGGACCACACATTTAACGTTTGGTAATGTGGCTGTTGTTGTTGCGGTTGTTGTTATGATTTTTTGTTGTAAACTGGCTACAAGTCCGCCTACGCAGAGCGGTCTGGTGTGAGCGCGGACCCGTTTTGTGGCAGCAACAACAAGCTGCAACTTTAACTTGAGCCACACATGTTTCAATTTTGTTTAGTTTTGTTAATTTAAAATTGCACAAGTAATTAAAGACTAAAATTTATAAACGAATCGATTTTTTTTTATGTTCACTCACACACACAGCCAAACACACACACACGTACAGGCGGAGCGTGGACGTGCGTAAAACGCCGACTTCCAACAACACCAAACAAATCACATTGAAATCGCAAGTCAACACAACTGAAAGCCGCGCACCCGTTTATACACAAATATTTGTAAATTTTAATAAAGCCATTTTAATTTATAATTATTTCCCGCATAAAAACGTAAAATTTTGCAGCAACTTCGTCTTGCTGTGGTTCAAGCAGCGAACTAGCTCCGAAATGAACTAGCAGCGGAGCTGAACTGCTAAGTGAGAGAAGGTGAAGAGACAACACACACACACACAAACATACAGAAATCAGCTGTTAAGCCTAGCGACCAGGGCTGCACAAACACTAACCAATTAGTTTAAACATTTTGATAAACAATTAATACTTTACTTACACCAATTTTTGTTATTATTTTTCAGAAAGTGCTAAATAGCCGTTTTTTGAAACTGGCTAAATCAGGGCTGCTCCAACACTTGATTAACTGTTTTTTGTCACAATTTTCAATAAACAAATTTTTAGATTTAATTTTTGAAGCTTTTAATTTTCACAATTTGAATTTAATCTCAAGCTTACAATTGAAGCCTGTTTTTAAGCCTTTTGTTGTTATTGGCTGACAAATCGATTTTTTTTTAGCTCACTCACAAAGTTTCATTTGTCCCACACTTTGCCGTTTAAATGGCCCGTTCGGGAGACTCCTTTCTTTCAATTTTAAACAAATTTGAAGGATTTTAATTACAGCTTTTTTATACAATTTACACGCTTAGAGTTAAAATTGTTTAAGTCTCAACTCAAACACAAAAAATTCTTATTCAGAGAGCGAAAGAGAGCGGAAAGGCGCACGCTGTCAAACTGAACTAAAATTCCTTTAATGCTGCTGTTTTAGTTGAGCTCCCCCAACCAATTCCGTTTTGTTGGTGGTGACATATTCAGGACATGCGCAGCTTTCCATAAGCAGAAGCCCCCAGCCCTGGTTATACTCTTGCAGAGGGTATATTGGGCTGATATCTGCAAGGATATATAAGCTTCAACAATGCCGATGTTCGAGCTCTCGTCTATTTTTCATTTTAATATGAAAAGACCTGAGTTGAGCCCCCACTGGCCTCCATTTGCTCATCCTGTATGGCCTGTCCGCTGCTGCTAGTGGTGCTAGTGCTCGTGGTCGTCACCAGGGTGGCGCTGCCATCACTATCACTTAAGATCACCAACTGCTGTTGTGGCTGCATCACATATGATGCAGGTTGGTTGCTTTCCGATTTGGTAGCTGGCGGAGATTGTTTTAATATGTGATTGTATATATTGTCTATGGTGGGTATGTTTGAGGATGTGGCCGATGGAGAGTTTTCGGGCACCACCACTACCATGTGCGGAACATTAGCATCGGTTTTAACCAATGGCTTGGGTTTTTTGCCAAAGGCAAAGCATCCACTCTGCTTGGTGGCCACCGGTGACAGGTTGTCCTTGTTTTTGGTACTGCAAAAATAGAACATAAGAGGGGAAAATGATATGTAAATCAGTTCTAGGTTATTTTCAAGAATCACATATTAAAGCTATATTCCCAAAACCATATCGAACATAAAAATAAAAAGTTCTACCAGCCAGGATTGAGGGCGTTGCGTGAGAAATCCAGGGATGCAAGCCGATTCTGAACCGAACCGAACCGCTTTTTTGCACTCGTGAACCGAACCGTAAACGGAATCGGATTGTTTTAAAAAATGCTGAACCGAACCAAAAAACGGAAAATTAAATGATTCTGTTCGGTTCATATCAGCTAGGTATTGAGTTACTGGCGAATAGTGAGCAAATTCTCAGCAATTTGCTTAAAAATATAACGAAAAGACGTTGAAAAGCAAGAGTTGTTACAAAAAGCTGAAAACTGAAATTTTAGTAAGACAAGTCTTGATTGTGCTACCCGTTGGGGTCAACTTACTTAATGTTCAAACGATTATTGGAACTTAAAGATCTTTGCTGTGAAAGTTTCAAGGATGTTAAGAGTTTTTTATCTCTAATCGGGATTGGCCTGAAATTGAAAATGTGTGTGAACTATTGGCTCCAGTATACGATAATAATTA